>JABWTJ010000473.1:649262-1230314 GCA_016801875.1 Solanum sitiens | reverse complement strand
CTCACAACGGTCCGTCATGTCTGTGACGTTCCGTCCTGCAGGTCCGTCACAGACTTCAGAGAATTGCTCTCAGTACCCAATTCTCAAGAGTTGAAGTGTTCTGAAACGGAACCTCACAACGGTCCGTCATGTCTGTGACGGTCCGTCCTGCAGGTCCGTCACAGACTTCAGAGAATTGCTCTCAGTACCCAATTCTCAAGAGTTGAAGTGTTCTGAAACGGAACCTCACAACGGTCCGTCATGTATGTGACGGTCCGTCCTGCAGGTCCGTCACAGAGTTCAGAGAGTCGATTTCAGCACTCAAATATAAGAATTCCAAGTGTTTGGAACGAGACACCCTCGACGGTCCGTCGTGCCCATGACGGTCCGTCGTTGGATACGTCGTCTCAGACAGTTTTCCAGAAATAAAATCTGCTGCTCAAAACGACTAAGCAGGTCGTTACATGTCATCACCGTGATATCATATCATATTATACTAAATGTGTGAATCTCCTAACTTCAAAGTTTAATTACAATTTTATCTCTGCACTAAATTAAAATCTAATTAATATTTTGAATGGTCATGTTTTATTTACGTAAACAGAGAAGTAGAAGCCCTACATCTGCATTTCTGATCAATGCGAACTTACTCACTTAGAAAAAAATAACTTTTCTTTCTTATTCCAAAACTATGAAGAAATTGAGGTGTTGTAATGAACTCAAATATACATTATAGGCCCAAATCATCTGCATAATTAAAAGATTAAAGACTATATATATGGCATGAAAAATTATGACTAAAGGAGTGAACTCAAAGCAAACTACTTCTTATAACTTCCCGTAGAAATTCGTACAATTCAATTTAACATTTTGTTCTCTCGGATTTGATGATCAGTTCATCTATTCTAAAGACAGTACGTAGCACGTTAGACAATATTCACCTTGAATACTTAATTAATTTGCCTCAGAAGATTTTCAAATATCGGGTTGAGTTAGACTCGTGGTGTTGCTCCTCATTTCTAGGCCAACTTTGAAGTTTCATCAATACGAAAGCTAGTAGTACTATCTGCTTGTACATTCAAAAATATGCTACTTATCTACTCTGATCTTTTCGCCTTCCTGAAAGAACTAACATTTCCGATTCTATAATTAAGTTAATTAACGAGAAGATGTCAAATTAAAGTGGAAAGTGAAACAATCATAGAAAGTTCAAGTGACCTGAAAACTACTGTCGAACTGAAAATGCAAGCAAACAAAATCTTATATATACTAACCATAGATTGTTTAGCAAACATAATTAAATTGTGAACATAACTCTATCAAAATTAAAGGATCAACAGCTCCAGTTCTCACGTTCTCATCAACTACATCGTCTTCCTAGTTGTCAACTTAATTATAGTCTCCGAAATTAACCCCATAAACCCATAGACAAGTAGAAAATTTCGTGATAAACAGGGTGGATTTTATTTGGGTCATATCCTCCAGCCATTTTCATAACTGTTGGGTTTAGCAAAGTGTGAATGGGAAAAGAAAAGAGAGATTATGAAAAGTGAGGGAACTAATTTGGAGGGAAAATGAAAAGTCATTTGCAAAGTGCAAATGAAAAGTCATTTCTCTCATATCGGCAAAAGAAAGGGAAATTGTTGTCCTTAAAAAAGAAAACACATCCTTTGCTTCTTAAAGAGCAAAGAAGAAGGTGCCCCCTCGCGCCGTCGTCGTCGCTCGCTCGCTCGGCCTCGGCTTAGGCATTGGCATTGGCATTGGCAATTGATTGATAAATTTTTTGGACAAAATTTATTTGATCAATTTTTGTTAATCAAATAAATCCTGTTAAATATTATCTCTTATAAATTAATTCAGAATGTTAGTTAATTAGTTAATTAACAGAATTAATTCGCGTGTAACAGTAACTTTTTCCAAAAAGTTGTTACTTTCTGAGAAGTCGTTACTTTCCCAACAGACGCATTTCCCAAAAAGTTGTTATATTTTCTAAAAGACGCAACTCTCTGGATAAAACGGGTCTGAACAAATTTTTCTGAACAGACACGTTTCTTGCTGAAAATGGCTATAAAAGGAAGACATTTTTCGTTTTCCAAAACACTGAAAATTTTCCTTCACTGCATACATTTTTCTCTCAAAATCAAAATGTCGATCGACTGAGTCTCTGTGACTTGTTGTTGTTCTTAAGTTCGCTGAAATTAAAGAAATTTTAGGTACCGCTATTTCTTTAACAGGATTAATCTATTTTATCTTGGGAGAAATTAATCTATTACCTCGGGTAAAGTGAGGGGATTAAATTTCTTAAGGAGACACAATAGTTTCTATGGACTCGGATTATCTTTTGTTTTCTGTCTGCTTCTTCTTGTTTCTGTTTCTGTTTGAATAACCTTATGAGTACAGGTTAATAACAAGCTTAAGAAATTTAATCAATTTCTGTATTTAAGGTTTCTGGAGATTAAAACCTTTATGGTTTTCTACTCTACATGAATTTTTAAAATTCATTGGATTAACGATTAAAAGAACATAAAAACGTTATCGTTAGAGATTTATTCTTTACTGTTAGTATTTCAAATATTAAAATTATTTGTCATTTGTGACAAAAAAATGACTAATTCAAGTCAAGTGAATGCTGGAAATATGAGTGTTGCAACAGTAAGTGCTGCAACAACATCGGTTGCACACAATCGTTCAAATACTGCCTTAGCACCGGCTGAGAAACCTGCAAAGTTTTCTAGAGTCGACTTCAAGAGATGGCAGCAAAATATGTTCTTGTATCTCACTACCTTGAGTCTGCAGAGGTTCATTAATGAGAATGTTCCTGTTATGTCGGATGATACTACGTATGAAGAACGATTCTTGGTAAAAGAAACATGGAAACACTCAAATTTTTTGTGTAAAAATTATATTCTGAGTGTCTTGCAAGATGATCTGTACAATGTGTACAGTAATTTCAAAACCTCAAAAGAACTCTGGGATGCTTTAGAAAAGAAGTACAAAACAGAGGATGCCGGAATGAAGAAGTTCATTGTGGCAAAGTTTCTGGACTATAAGATGATAGACAGTAAGACCGTCGTCACGCAAGTTCAAGAATTGCAGGTCATAATCCATGATCTCCTTGCTGAAGGTATAAATTTATTTAGTGCCTACGTTATAAATATTAAGTTTTTCCTTAATACTCACATAATCTTTAATGTAGGATTGATTGTGAATGATGTCTTTCAAGTGGCTGCAGTTATTGAAAAGTTATCTCCATTGTGGAAGGACTTCAAGAACTACTTGAAACATAAACGTAAGGAGATGACTGTTGAAGATCTCATAGTAAGGTTGAGAATCGAAGAGGATAATAAGGCTGCAGAAAAGAGGTCAAGAGGTAACTCAGTAATATCTAGAGTAAATATTGTTGAAGAAGATCCCACAAAAGAAAAGATAAGAAAAAAAGCATCTGGTCCAAAAAGCAATCCTCCTAAGAAGAAATTCAATGGAAACGGCTTCAATTGTGGTAAACATGGTCATAGGGCTACTGAATGTCGGGGTCCTAAGAAGGACAAGAAAAATAAGGATCAAGCAAACTTGGCTGAATCCAAAGAAGAATGGACGATCTGTGTGCAATGCTTTCAGAATGTAACTTGGTTGGAAATCCAAGAGAATGGTGGATAGATTCTGGTGCCCCATGCCATGTTTGTGCCAACAAAGAATTATTTTCATCATATACTCCAGCACCTACAGATGAGAAGTTGTTTATGGCAAACTCCGCTGTTGCAAAGGTGGAAGGAACTGGCAAGGTCCTATTAAATATGACATCATGCAAGGTGGTGACTTTGAATAGGGTCTCGTATGTTCCAGAATTGAGAAAGAATTTAGTTTCAATTCCAGTTCTGACTAAGAATGGATTCAAATGTGTATTTGTTTCTGATAAAGTAGTAGTAAGTAAGAATGATATGTATGTAAGAAAAGGCTACCTTAGTGATGACCTTTTCAAACTCAATGTAGTTGCAGTTGATATGAATAAAGATTTTGCTTCTTCTTACTTGCTTGAGTCTAAATGTTTATGGCATGAACGTTTGGGACACGTTAATAAAAAAACCTTGCGAAAACTGATTAACTTAAATATTTTGCCAAAATTTGATAAATCAAAATGTCAAATTTGCGTTGAATCTCAGTATGCTAAGCATCCTTATAAATATGTTGAAAGGAATTCAAATCCTTTAGATTTGACTCACACTGATATTTGTGACATGAAGTCAACACCATCACGTGGTGGGAAAAAGTATTTCATAACTTTTATTGACGATTGCACTAGATATTGTTATGTCTATTTGCTAAATAGTAAGGATGAAGCAATAGATGCATTTAGGCAATATAAAAATGAAGTTGAAAATCAGTTGGATAAAAAAATCAAAATGATCAGAAGTGATAGAGGCGGAGAATATGAATTTCCATTTGCAGAAATATGTTTAGAAAATGGAATAATCCATCAAACTACTGCTCCGTACACTCCTCAATCTAATGGAATTGTAAAAAGGAAAAACCGAACTTTAAAAGAAATGATGAATGCATTACTTATAAGTTCAGGTTTATCACAGAACTTGTGGGGGAAAGTTATCCTTATAGCAAATCGAATACTTAATAGAGTGCATCAACACATGTTATTCCATATGACAAATGGAAAGGTACAAAAACCTAACTTGAAATATTTCAAAGTCTGGGGGTGTCTAGCCAAAATCCAAGTTCCTATACCTAAAAGGGTAAAAATAGGGCCTAAGACTGTGGATTGTGTATTCATTGGATATGCCACAAATAGTAAGGCATGTCGATTTTTTGTTCATAAATTCGAACATCCGAATATTCATGATAATACGGTAATAGAATCAGATAGTGCTGAATTTTTTGAACATATCTATCCGTATAAAACTAGATTTGAGTCATCTAGTGGGGGGTCTAAACAACCCAGAGAAGAACCAAAAGAGAATGAACCCAATAAAGAGAGTCCACGACGCAGTAAACCTCAAAGGACATCTACTTCATTTGGATTTGATTTTGTAACATTTCTTCTTGAAAGTGAACCTTAAACATTCAAGGAAGCAATGTTGTCTAGCGACTCAACCTCTTGGATGGAGGCTATCAATAGTGAAATTGAATCAATCCTAAGCAATCATACTTGGGAGTTAGTTGATCTTCCTCTAGGAAACAAACTCTTGGGTTCAAAATGGATTTTTAAAAGGAAGATTAAAGATGATGTAACTATTGACAAATATAAAGCAAGACTTGTTGTCAAAGGATTTAGACAAAAAGAAGGTCTTGATTATTTTGAACACACTCGCCAGTGACTAGGATTACATCAATTCGGATGTTAATTGCCCTAGCTGCAGTATATGGTCTTGAAATCCATCAAATGAATGTGAAAACTGCCTTATTAAATGGACAGCTGGAAGAAGAAATCTACATAGAACAGCCTGAGGGTTTTGTAGTTCCTGGTAAAGAAAAGAAAGTGTACAAACTTATTAAGTCACTTTATGGACTAAAACAAGCACCAAAACAATGGCATGCAAGTTTAATCAAACCATGTTGTCAAATGGATTTAAGATTAATGAATGTGATAAATGTGCTTACATTAAAGATACTCCAAATCAGGAAGTCATTGTATGCCTATATGTGGATGACATGCTTATAATGAGCAAGGACATTGGTAATATAAAAAGTACTAAGCGTATGTTCGCTAGTAAGTATGATATGAAAGATTTAGGACTTGCTGATGTGATTTTGGGAATTAAAATTATCAAAACTCCTAACGGTCTAGTATTGTATCAATTTCATTATATTCAAAAAGTACTTGAAAAATTCAAATATTTGAATTTCAAAAAGGGCAAAGACTCCAATTGATGTGAACCTTCATCTTGCAAAGAATAAAGGTGAAAGTCAGTCTCAATTGGACTATGCTAGAGTGTTGGGAAGCTTAATGTATGTCATGAATTGTACACGACCAAACATATCTTGCGCTATCAGTAAACTGAGTCGATACACAAGTAATCCCAATCAAAATCATTGGTTGGCAATGAAGAGAGTTTTGGGATACTTAGATGACACTCAAAACTATGCTTTGCATTACAACAAATATCCAACAGTTCTTGAAGGATATAGTGATGCAAATTGGATTACTGGGTCAACTCAAACAAAATCCACAAGTGTATACGTTTTTACTATTGGTGGAGGAGCAATATCTTGGAAATCATCCAAACAAACATGTATAGCTTGCTCTACAATGGAGTCTGAATTCATCGCCTTAGACAAGGTAGGTGAAGAAGCTGAATGGCTCCAAAATTTCTTAGAAGATATTCCGTTTTGGCCTAAACCGATGGACCCTATATGCATACACTGTGATAGTCAAGATGCAATAGGAAGGGCTGGAAGTGTTATGCATAACAACAAGTCTCATCACATAAGACGAAGACATAACTCTGTCAGATAACTGCTCTCTAGAGGAATTATCACAATTTACTATGTGAAGTCAAAGGATAATGTGTCGGATCCACTTACAAAAGGCCTAACTCGAGAGGGAGTTGAGAAATCATCGACGGGAATGGGACTATGGCCGAGAACAAGTCATCGGGGAGGTAACTCTACCTAGAAGATGGGAGATCCCAAGATCTAGGTTCAAGGAGATAAAACAAAGTCATTGATGACGGTTCAACATTGTCAAAAATTATTTTATGGTCCATTCTCATGATGAGACAATGTTCAGTAACTAGGATGAAGGCATAAGGACTTTTTAATGGTTTCTAAGTTTGATACAGGGTATATCAAATGGTGTATCTACGGGATAACACATTTAGAAATCACTTATGTAAGTGTGAAGTGTAAGCCGCTTCAAGGAGAATCCGGTAAGGCCAGTTCTTTAAGCACTTACTATCCGAGATGTATTCATGGCTGAAACGAATAAAACAATGAGAACTAAGAATAGTTCAAGAGTTGATTGTGTGACTTATGTTGTCTAGGTATACATCAAAGCTCGACGGTTCAAAGATATCAAATTTATCGATTGACCGAGTATATCTGATATATGTTCACTACGGAAAGTTTAAAGGGAAACCTACTTATCCAGATGTAATTAACCCTTACTTACAAGGCACACAAGTTTTTCATGCATATGCTTTAAAAATAGTCATTCCCCATTCATGTGGGGGATTGTTGGGTTTAGCAAAGTGTGAATGGAAAAAGAAAAGAGAGATTATGAAAAGTGAGGGAACTAATTTGGAGTAAAAATGAAAAGTCATTTGCAACGTGCAAAACGAAAAGTAATTTCTACCATATCGGCACAAGAAATGGAAATTGTTGTCCTTATATAAGGAAAAACTTCATTTACTTCTTAAATTGCAAAGAAGAAGGTGCCCCCTCGCGCCGTCGTCGTTGTCGCTCGGCTTCGGCTTCGGATTTGGATTTGGAAAATTTATTTAATCAATTTTTGTTAATCAAATAAATCCTGTTAAATATTATCTCTTATAAATTAATTCATAACGTTAGTGAATTAGTTAATTAACAGAATTGATTCGCGTGTAACGGTAATATTCCAAAAAGTTGTTACTCTTTCCGAAAAGTTGTTACTTTCCCAACAGACGCATTTTCCAAAAAGTTGTTATATTTTCCAAAAGACGCAACTCTCTGGATAAAATGGGTCTGAACAGATTTTTCTGAACAGACATGTTTCTTGCTGAAAATGACTATAAAAGGAAGACATTTTTCATTTTTCAAAACATTGAAAATTTTCCTTATTTGCATACATTTTTCTCTAAAAATCAAAGTGTCGATCGACTGAGTCTGTGTGACTTGTTGTTGTTCTTAAGTTCGCTGAAGTTAAAGAAATTTGAGGTACCACTATTTCTTTAACATGATTAATCCGTTTTATCTTGGGAGAAATTAATCCATAATCTCTGGTACAATGAGGGGATTAAATTTCTTAAGGAGACATAATAGTTTCTATGGACTCGGATTATCTTTTGTTTTTTGTCTACTTCTTCTTATTTCTGTTTCTGTTTGAATAACCTTTTGAGTACAGGTTAATAACAATAACATCCAAGAAATTGTTCTCCTACATATCGATCTTAGTCTCGTATTCCTGGCCACGAACTTTCAAGTTGGGGACTAAAGCTTCGATGTAATTAATTAGTTCCTTCGATATTCAGGACCGTCTTAATCACTAGGCCACTAAAGCCACCGCTTGGGGCCCCTATTTATTTTTTTAAATAAAGTACTTATATATATACTTTTAAAAAATATATTTACTTTTAAGTTTTTTTTTAAAAAAAAGGTGCAAGAAGTGAAAAAAAAAAACATGCAAGAATTAAAAAAGAAGAAGGTAAAAGTATGTTAGCTTGAAAGTTTTTGATTAAGAAATGGATGGAACAATTTTTGGGAATATTAAACGTGCAAGCATAAAAAAAAAAAAGTAAAGTGCCGTTAGTTTTAATTAGGGTCTAGAGAAATGAACAATTTTTGGTAATTTCCAAGAATGGGAAATCATGCTTCCTTATTTATCTCCCAAGACTTTAACCATATATTATTATTTATCTTAATACTCATCTTTTTTATTCCCTATTTTATTATTTTTATTCTTGATATTAAACTTTCTCCTACAAAAGCTTTTGCTTTACTGTTGCTTACAAGTTTGAAGTCACAAAAGAACAAAATTTACTTTTGGGTGTCATCTTCGGATTTCAACAAGTGCAACAAGCAATCAATATATTGAAGGAGTCAAGAAACACACCATTATTTTGATATTGTTATATCAACTTATCAAATTCGTGAATCAAGTTTTATTATTCTAACTTTATTTTATAGTTTTTCTTAAAATTTTGTTATTGTTGATATTCTTAGTTCATAAGCATATATATATATATATATATATATATATATATATATATATATATATATATATATATTCTTGTTTTAGTTATTATTACAATTTATGTAATTTATATATGTCAACCAGAAAATATGATTCCGGTTTTACAAAAGAGAGAAAGAGAAAAGTTGAGGAATTAAATAAATCCCAAAAGGGAGCTCTTGATAGATTTTTAACAAATAATAAAAGTTCTAAATCAAAAAATATTGGAGGATGTGTTTTAAATGAACAAATCACTAATTGAATTGTTAGATGATAATAACACCCGAGAAGAAAATCTAAAAGAAGCTGGAGAAAAATATGACATAGTTCCCAATAATCAAGAACTGCTAAGCGATTTTAAATACTGACATCCCTAAAAATATATATGACCTAAGTCAATGGAATAATATAGATACAAAATTGAGAGATCTATTAGTAGAAAAAGGACCAATTAGCATGATTGGCAAACGGATTGGCTATATCATCAATTGAAAAAGAATTACTAAAACAAATAGATATAAAATAATAATTAATGAATTCACATATAAAAAAGTTAGATAAGTAGATTTTAAATAAAAGTATGTAGGATGATTTTTAAAAAAACATTTAGGGCCTCATCTATGATTTGGCTTTAGGCCCCCAATGTTGTTGAGTCGGCCCTGTCGATATCAGATATGAAATTTTGCGACCATGACTGAAGCAGTACTGATACATGGACTTCAAAATCACCAAATCCTGATCATAATCAGATTTGAAGAAAAATCTCATTTCTTTAGGAGCCCTAGAGTCAAACGGGTTCAAATTCATTGCAGATAATGGCGTGATGAGAATATGCTCTGGTGCACTGGTGGTAATGAAGGCAATTCGGAGAAATAATAACATATACCACTATCAAGGTAGTATAGTTATTGGGACAGCGGCAACAACATCCAATGACGACAAAGAGGCAAAAATGACCAAGATGTGGCATATGCTCTTGGGACATACTGGAGAAAAATCCTTGAAAACTTTATCAGATCAAGGATTGCTAAAAGGAGTAAAAACTTGTAACTTGGAGTTTTGCGAGCATTGTGTCAAGGGAAAGCAAACAAGGGTTAAATTTGGAACAACTATCCATAATACTAAAGGTGTTTTGGATTATGTTCATTTAGATGTTTGGGGTGCTTCCAAAACACATTCATTAGGTGGGAAACACTATTTTGTAATCTTTGTTGATGACTTTTCTCGAAGATTGTGGGTGTATACGATGAAAACAAAAGATGAAGTATTGCGAATTTTTCTCAAATGGAAGGCGATGATAGAAACTTAAAGTGGCACAAAGATCAAGTGTCTTCGCACAGACAATTGTGGAGAATACAAGAATGATATTTTTCATAAAATTTGTGAGGAAAATGGCATCGTCAGACATTTCACCGTCAGAAATACACCACAATAGAATGGAGTGGCAGAACGCATTGTAACAACCCTAAAAATGAATAGGATCAAGACTTAGGTTTTTCAAGAATGCTTGCGATTAGACCAAGGTCCACACGGATTGATACGCGTAGAACCAGACCTCAGAACCCTTACTACGACCAAGCCAACTAACTTGGGGAGTTAATTGAACTTGGAAAGGTTGGAACCAACCATGTGAGGCTCACGAAAACGAAGATTTAATCGAAGGAGTCCTTACTGGACTTAAAAGAAGAAATTTCAAGTTTTGAGCGTCCAAGGGTAAAATGGTCTTTTACCAGGCTAAGGGTAATATCGTAATTACCCTAAATATATAAATAATTAATTATTTAATAAAATGGAAGGGCAATTTTGAGAGAAAGGGCCGAATGTGAGCTCTAAGGGTGAAGTCTTGCTCCACCCGGGTTCGAACCTAGGTGGAAGCAATGATTTAACTTGTTTTTATTTAAATGGATAAATTAATTTAATTAATTAATAAATATTAGCTGATTTAAGAAAAAAGAAAAATCAGATTTTTATTTATTAATTAATTATTTAATCCTAATTTGACTAAGTCTATCCCTTATCTCCTAATCCTAAGCCAACTCTCCCACACGTTTCTCACTCTCCTTACTCTCAATCACGCTCTGCCTCAACCAACAGAAAAGAAGAACAACGTGAATGCAAAAGTTCATCAAGAACTTGAAAGCTAAAAACTCAAAAGAAGAATAATCTTAAGAACAAAAGGTAAAGATCAATATCTCGACGGATTTTGCTTGTTCTTTCGGTGGTTGGACTGATTTTTGGAGAGGTTTTTGGGCAGCAATTTTGTGGTTGAACAAGAAAATTAAGGTATGGGTCTTCTTACTCTTGGTCCCTTTCCCAAGAGAACCTTAGGACTCAAACGATTTTAATCCGAAACTAAGTTGTTCCCCGTTGCATGTCCCTGTCATTAGCTCCCATCAAATCATAGGTTGGTATGTTTGCTGGTAGAGATTAGGTATTGCAATGTGTTTTCGTGATGAATATGTTCATGAACCTATATTTGGAATCATATGAATGACAAGCTTTGTTTGCCGAAAATATGTGTGTGTATGTGCAAAAGTTTACTGTAAACTTACTGTAAATGAGTTTTGATTTATGGCTTCAAGTTTGATATGGTTTTGGTTGTCATTTTAAGTGTATAAACTTATGTAAATGATGATGTTCATTTAAGTGTAATGTGTCTGAATTTAACGATAAACTCTTGGCCAAATATATCCATGAAAATGCACCTAAAGGACTCACTAAACACTACTCCAAATGCATGAACATTTAACGTTAAAGAATGGAGAAAATAGGCTGCAAAAAGGTAATCAAAATTTCCAGCTTGTGATGTTGGTTTCGGGCAGATTCTGGTAATTTTGGAAGAGTTTTAAAAGGGATTAAAGTAGGTGAGGTCAAGGGGAATCGAACCCAAGACCTCACATGACCAAGAGGCTGAATTGTTTTTTTTTTAAAAAATGTAATGGAGCTAAGGGGATTCGAACCCCTTAGCTGCTGCCCACGAAATGAATTAATAAGGAAAATGGGGATGGGGGGAATTGAACACACGACTCGTGGGAAGAAAGGAAGAGGGAGAATAAAGAAAATAAAAAGATGTGAGGCGTGGGAATCGAACCCACGACCTCAAGGCTGGAAATAGAGGGGGGTGAAAATGAGTATTAAAACAAGTGAGGCTGTGGGGGTTCGATCCCACGACCTCACTGTCAATGCCCTCAACTTAGCGGAAAAAAATTTATAAATATATATATGGGGCTGTAGGGATTCGAACCCACCACCTCACAACCCCTAGCAAAATTTAATTAAAGGTAAGGAGGCTATGGGGGTTCGAACCCACAACCTCCCTACTTAGGCGAATTAAATAACAAAATAAAAGAGGCTGTGGGGGTTTGATTCCACAACCTCTTGGATTAGGCGAAATTGGTCAAGATGAAGTTAATAAAAATTAAAAAGGGGTTGTGGGGGTTCGAACCCACAACCCTTCGGCCAAATTAGGATTATTACTAAGGAGAAAATTAATCCTTCAATATTAATATTGTGATTTAACTTAGAGTCATAATGTTATGAATATTAGAATAAAATCAATTAAAAATATAAATGATATCCAATTGATTCAAGACTTGGGTTTCCTTGCTCAAGCTTCCGTATTGATACATAAGTCATACGTGAATAAAATATCCAAGAATAATGCCACATACTTAGATCGAAATCAAGATCTTGGCACATATACAAGATGCATAAGTCTTGTATCACATAATCTTAGACGAAATATGAATGAAGTGTCATGGCTTGAATGTATAGACGCATAAGTCTAACATACGTTCAAAGTAAGTGAATCTAGGAAGTATGTAATGAAATGATGAACCCTAGAAGGGTTAAGTATGAGTGTAAGATACACTAAATGGCCAAGTGCATTGGCATATGATGAAATGAACGTTTACGTAATAAGAGGTGAGTAACTATGAAAAGCAAGGGTGTTAATGACAATGAATGTGGTGACAATATGATATAAGGTTAATGTAAATGATGAGAGTAATCTCGAATAAGCCTAAATAAATGTTACCAATACGTACTCACCTATGAGGGTGTAAGGTAATGAAGAGATCAGTCTCTATGAACACTCTACTGAAGGTATTGAGCTTAACACACTTGATACTAATGATGAGATGAGAAATCATCTAGTGAGCTATGATGTCCTCATACTAGAAGTCAGCTTCCATGACGTATGAGTTGAATGAAATGAAACTTTATACTGAGCACCGATAGACTAGCTATGAGCGGTGATGCCTTCTTTCGGGAAGGGCAAAGGTTCACGTAACTCTCATGAGATGAGACTGTCCGGCTTGCCGGGTATGGATCTCCATACATCTCCTAGTCTTCGAACCTATACTGCCAATATAGGGATCTGGCGGGGTTAAATTCCCATGTACGCTAGCATGTTTTGGGGTCACCTTGGCCGGTGATTCCACCTTTTTTCGGTGTGGGGGAGACACTGGATTTCATGATGCTCACATGATCTATGTCGGTTAAAGTTAAAGTTCCCAATGAATGAATGAGGCCAGCCTCAAATGATGCACATAATGAAATGAACGATACCAAAGGTGTTAGGATAGGATAATCAAGAGGTGAGCTAGACTCAGGTAATAACACTAGGTTATTCTTGATCATTGCACAGCAAACCCGATGAAAGTCGTAAACTACACCCTAGGTATAGCTGGTTTTCACACTGGCCTATGAACGAAATGAAATGAAGTATGTATGAATGAATGAAGCAGACTCTGTGTTTGCTAATGAAGACTCCCTAGTTGAGTTCCCATATGTTGAGCCCTCATTTCTGGGATGTCTTAATGTTAAGTCCATGATTCCAAGGTCTCATGGCATATGAATGAATGACATTAAAGAAGTTATGTGCTACATGCAAAAGGTGCTATGTGCTATATGATATGTGCTATGTGTAAATGTTATGTGTTGTGTGCAAATGTGATAAGTATGATGACATATGTTATTCTCATGGCATAACTTTCCTAATCCAAATTTGGAAAGCTCATTTACTTTCCTAATCCAAATTTGGAAACTTTCCTAATCTCAATTTGGCAAGTCCACTGACTTGACTTCCAAAAATCATGTTGTTAGGAAAGAGCTATTCTTTCTCATGCATGTCCTTGGTGTGTGCTTGCATATACCCATACTTAGTACAAGTGTGTACTAACCCTATACAAACTCTACTATTTTAGGTGCAGGTACAGGTGGACGATAGAGCTACAGGATCATCATTGCAGTTATCCGGACGTCTAACATTCATCCGGAGTTGGTAGGTCCTCATGCTTTCGAGGATGCTACTGTTTTATATTCTAGCTTAGTTTTAAAGTTGAGCTAGTGGAGCATGTTCCACTAGCGTTTCTTTCCTGTTTTTATTCAGACTATGTGTTGGTGCCATTTTGGCAATTATACGCTTTATAAGCATTGAACTATTCCTTTCATTTGATTATCTCTTAATGTTAGATGGTTGATGGTGAACAAATAACGAATATATTAGAAATGTTTAGCAAGCAATATTTAGAAACAAAAAGTTTCAAATTTTCTGCTAAAATTAACCTATGTAAAGTAAGAATGACATAAGTAGGCTTGTTTGCGACCTCTGAGAGGTCAACGACGCCGGTCTCGTCTGGGGTCTAGATTCCAGTCGTGACAAAGTTGGTATCAGAGCATTAGGTTAAATTACGAAAATAATAAGTTCACATCAACCACATTGGGTAGTTTCTAAGTCATGGTAGTGAAGTGCACCACTATCCTGAATTAGAGACTGCATGATGTGTAGGAAAACTTCTTTTTTTCTGATCTTATCGTGCTTCTCCTAAAGTTTCATTTCTTGGTGTTATGAGCGTGTCTAACATCAAATTTTTGTTGTTACTAGAAGAGCTATTGGTCAGAGGAGAGGAGGAGCAGCTGCTGGGGGTAACCGAGTTCCACCCCAGGCTCCAGCCGAAGGAGTGGCTGTGTCAGCTAATCCAGCTGGGATGACTGATGCTGAGGTGAGGGCATCTCTGGCCCAGATGGCATAGGCCATTACTATGCAGGCCCAGGCTATGACTGCCCAGGTCAACCGGCAGGATGTTCAGAGGGAGAACCCACCGGTTCGTAGCATGGCTGACAGGCTGAGGGATTTTACGAGGATGAATCCTCCTATTTTCACAGGGTCTAGGGCATCAGAGGATCCCCAGGAGTTTGTGGATGAGATTCATAAGATCCTGGTGGCTATGGGGGCCACTGATATTGAGAAGGCTGAGCTGGCTTCCTATCAGCTCAAGGATATTGCACAGACTTGGTGCAAGATGTGGCAAGATAGCCGTGTCTTAGGTGGAGTGCCAGTCACATGGGAGCTGTTTAAGACATCATTTCTGGAGAGATTCTTTCCCAGAGAGATGAGGGAGGCCAAGGTTGAGAAATTCATCAACCTTAAACAAGGCTCTATGACAGTCAGGGAGTATTCCCTGAAGTTTGTTAAGCTGTCAAGGTATGTTATTTTCCCTAGTATTTAATAGCAAGAATGAGGATAATACTGAACTTTGTTGAAATCATCCAGGTATGCTACTTCCATGGTTTCTAACAGCAGGGATGAGATGAGCAGGTTCCTCACATGAATCAATGGAGACCTGGAGGAGGAGTGTCGATCTGCTATGCTCCATGATAATATGGATCTTTCCAGGTTAATGATGCATGTCCAGCAGGTAGAGGACAGCCGCAGAAAGAGAGGTATTCGTGATGCTAGGAGGCCTAGGCCTCAAGATCAGGCAGGACCCAGTCATGGAGGCCACAGGAACAACTTTGGCGTCCGTGAGCAACCAAGGTTCAAAAAGGGGCAACAGAGTTCTGGGAATTCTAATCCTCAGAGGAGTGCTACACCTAGAGGAGGCAGACCTGAGCCCAATAAGGGCAATGGAGGTGAGATGCAGCGTCCTAAGAAGAATTGTGCTAAGTGTGGCCGAGCTCACAGTGGAGAGTGCAGACAGGGCACTAATGCCTGCTTCGGTTGTGGTAAGAGTGGACACATGGTCAGAGACTGTCCACAAAACAGAGGTCAGACTAGAGGTAATACTCAGCCTAGGCCTAATCCACAGGGTGCAGCAGCAGCCGAGCCTCCTAAGAGGAACAGGTTCTATGCCCTGAAAGGCAGAGAGGAGCAGGAGAAGTCTGCTGATGTGGTCACAGGTATGCTGCAAGTGTTCTCAATATCTGTTTATGCTTTACTTGATCCAGGGTCTACACTTTCCTTTGTAACTCCTCTGCTTGCTCTTACTTTTGAGATATTGCCTGAAGTTCTACATGATCCTATAGTGGTTAGTAAGCCTTTAGGAGAGAATGTAAGAACTGATAGAGTATACAAGGATTGCCCAATAGTTGTGAGTGGTAAAACTATGTGTGCAAACCTGGTTGAGTTACCCATGCATGATTTTGATGTTATTCTTGGTATGGATTGGCTTCACAGTTGTTATGCTTGCTTGGACTATCGTAGTAGAGTGGTGAGATTTTGTTTTCCTAATGAAGAAGAGTTAGTCTGGGAGGGGTACAATTCGAGTAGTCCTAACCACTTGATTTCAAATCTTAAGGCTAATAAAATGATGTCCAATGGGTTATTGTGTCATCTTGTGAGTGTTAATGATTTAGATCATGACATTCCTTCCATAGACTCAGTGCCTGTAGTGAATGAGTTCTTAGATGTATTTCCTGATGACTTGCCTGGAGTCCCTCCCCTTCGAGAGATTGACTTTGGTATCGACTTAGAACCCGATACTAAACCAATCTCAATTCCTCCTTACAGAATGGCTCCAGCTGAACTCAAAGAGTTGAAACTGCAGTTAAAAGATCTCACTGACAAGGGTTTCATTCAGCCGAGCATATCCCCTTGGGGCGCTACAGTGTTGTTTGTAAAGAAGAAAAATGGAACCCTTAGAATGTGTATCGATTATCGGCAGCTCAACAAAGTCACTATAAAGAATAAGTATACACTCCCCAGAATAGATGATTTGTTCGATCAACTCCAAGGGTCTAGTTTCTTCTCTAAGATTGATCTTCGTTCAGGGTATCATCAGCTTAGGGTTAGGGATGGAGATATCCCAAAGACAGCCTTTTGTACCCGCTATGGTCACTATGAGTTTTTAGTCATGTCATTTGGTCTCACGAATGCACCTGCTGCATTTATGGATCTCATAAACAGGGTCTTCCGTGAATACCTTGACTCTTTCGTCATAGTATTCATTGATGACATTCTCATCTACTCTAAGACCAAGGAAGAGCATGAACAGCATTTGAGACTAACCTTGCAGGTACTTAGACAGCATCAGTTGTATGCCAAGTTCAGCAAATGTGAATTCTGGCTGAGATCAGTGACCTTCCTGGGTCATGTTGTGTCCGATCAGGGCGTGGAGGTGGATCCTAGGAAGACTGAGGCTGTGAAGAACTGGCCAAAGCCTCTTACTCCTACTGACATCCGTAGCTTTTTGGGATTGGCTTGTTACTACCGCAGGTTTGTGGAGGGCTTTTCTTCCATTGCCGCCCCATTGACAGCTTTGACTAAGAAAAAAGCCAAGTTTGAATGGACGGAGACTTGTGAGAAGAGTTTCCAGGAGCTCAAGGACAGACTCACTTCAGCCCCTGTGCTTACTTTGCCTAAGTGTGGTGAGAATTACAATATTTATTGTGATGCATCTAGGGTTGGTTTGGGTTGTGTTCTTATGCATGTTGGTAAGGTGGTAGCCTATGCATCCAGACAGCTCAAGGTTTATGAGAAGAATTATCCCACTCATGACCTGGAGTTGGCAGCTGTGGTGTTTGCACTAAAGCTGTGGAGGCATTATCTGTATGGAGTGCATGTAGATGTGTTCATAAACCATAAGAGTCTCCAGTACGTGTTCACACAGAGGGAGTTGAATCTACGTCAGCGGAGATGGTTGGAGCTGTTGAAGGATTATGACATGAATGTGCACTATCATCCAAGTAAGGCTAATGTTGTAGCTGATGCTTTGAGCAGGATGAGCATGGTAAGTACAGCTCACGTTGAGGATGGGAAGAAGGAGCTGGTAAAAGATGTACACAGACTGGGTGTGCGTTTGGTTGACTCCACTAGTGGGGATGTTTCAGTTCATCCTAGTTCTGAATCATCCTTGGTAGTTGAAGTCAAGCAGGGTCAGCATCTAGATCCCGTGTTAATGGAGCTGAAGGACTCAGTGCTGATGAAGATGAACGAGTCTTTCGCTTTGGGAGGTGATGGCATACTTAGGTATCAGCACAGGCTGTGTGTGCCAAATGTGGATGATTTGTGGACCAGGATTGTTGCAGAGGCCCATGGTTCCAGATATTTTATACATCCAGGTTCCACCAAAATGTATCATGATCTCAAGCAGATTTATTGGTGGGATGGCATGAAGAAGGACATTGCAGAATATGTGGCCAAGTGTCCTAATTGTCAGCAGGTTAAGGCAGAGCATCTTAAGCTTGGTGGTCTGACGCAGATTATTGAGGTTCCGACTTGGAAATGGGAGGCCATTAATATGGACTTCGTGGTTGGGCTTCCGAGGACTAGGAGACCGCATGACTCTATATGGGTTATTGTGGACAGATTGACTAAGTCTGGCCACTTTATCCCTGTGAAGTCTACTTACAGAGCCGAGGATTATGCGAGACTCTACAATGATGAGATTGTGAGATGGCATGGGATTCCCTTGTCTATTATTTTAGACAGAGAAGCTCAGTTTACTTCTCATTTTTGGAGATCTTTCCAGAAGAGCTTGGGCACGCAGGTGAAGCTTAGCACTGCCTTTCACCCTCAGACAGATGGGCAGGCGGAGCGCACCATACAGATATTGGAGGATATGTTGAGAGCGTGTGTGATTGACTTCAGAGGTAACTGGGATGACCATCTGCCTTTGATAGAGTTCTCATATAATAATAGATATCACTCCAGCATTGGGATGGCACCTTTGAGGCACTGTATGGTAGGAGGTGTAGATCTCCAGTTGGGTGGTTCGAGGTTGGAGAGTCATCCATTTTGGGTCCAGAGATCATTCATGAGGCCTTAGAGAAGGTCCGAATGATTAGAGACAGGTTGACTACTGCTTACAGTCAACAGAAGTCATATGCTGATAACAGAAAGCGGCCATTAGAGTTTAATGTTGGTGACCAGGTTTACTTGAAAATATCGCCTATGAAAGGGGTGATGAGGTTTGGTAGAAAAGGGAAGCTAAGTCCGAGGTATGTTGGGCCATATGAGATCCTACAGCGTGTGGGCGAGGTGGCCTATGAGTTAGCATTGCCTACAGAACTAGCTTCTGTTCATCCAGTCTTTCATGTCTCTATGTTGAAAAAGTGCCTAGGTGATCCAGCATCAATCTTACCTGTGGAAGGTTTGGGGGTTGGTGAAGACTTGTCTTATGAGGAGGTACCTGTTGACATCTTAGACCGGCAGGTCAAGCTGCTGAGGAACAAGGAGATTGCCACAGTGAAGTTATTGTGGAGAAATCATCTTGTTGAGGGTGCTACGTGGGAAGCTGAGGCCGACATGAGAGCCCGCTACTCTCACCTGTTCAGCTCTTGAGGTTAGATTTTATGCTCTTAAACCTATGTTCCTTATCGCCCCGTATTTTTGTTGCTATTGATTGACTGTGTATAGTGATTATATTATGATCTGAATGGCATTACAACGTGAAGTAGTAGTGTCATTTGGGGACGAATGTTCCTAAGGGGGGGATAATGTAACAACCCTAAAAATGAATAGGATCAAGACTTAGGTTTTTCAAGAATGTTTGCGATTAGACCAAGGTCCTCACGGATTGATACGCGTAGAACTAGACCTCAGAACCCTTACTACGACCAAGCCAACTAACTTGGGGAGTTAATTGAGCTTGGAAAGGTTGGAACCAACCATGTGAGGTTCACGAAAATGAAGATTTAATCGAAGGAGTCCTTGCCGGACGTAAAAGAAGAAATTTCAAGTTTTGAGGGTCCAAGGGTAAAATGGTCTTTACCAGGCTAAGGGTAATATCGTAATTACCTATATATAAATAATTAATTATTTAATAAAATGGAAGGGCAATTTTGAGAGAAAGGGCCGAATGTGAGCTCTAAGGGTGAAGTCTTGCTCCACCCGGGTTCGAACCTAGGTGGAAGCAATGATTTAACTTGTTTTTATTTAAATGGATAAATTAATTTAATTAATTAATAAATATTAGCTGATTTAAGAAAAAAGAAAAATCAGATTTTTATTTATTAATTAATTATTTAATCCTAATTTGACTAAGTCTCTCCCTTATCTCCTAATCCTAAGCCAACTCTCCCACACGTTTCTCACTCTCCTTACTCTCAATCACGCTCTGCCTCAACTAACAGAAAAGAAGAACAACGTGAATGCAAAAGTTCATCAAGAACTTGAAAGCTAAAAACTCAAAAGAAGAATAATCTTAAGAACAAAAGGTAAAGATCAATATCTCGACGGATTTTGCTTGTTCTTTCGGTGGTTGGACTGATTTTTGGAGAGGTTTTTGGGCAGCAATTTCGTGGTTGAACAAGAAAATTAAGGTATGGGTCTTCTTACTCTTGGTCCCTTTCCCAAGAGACCCTTAGGACTCAGACGATTTTAATCCGAAACGAAGTTGTTCCCCGTTGCATGTCCCTGTCATTAGCTCCCATCAAATCATAGGTTGGTATGTTTGCTGGTAGAGATTAGGTATTGCAATGTGTTTTCGTGATGAATATGTTCATGAACCTGTATTTGGAATCATATGAATGACAAGTTTGTTTGCCGAAAATATGTGTGTGTATGTGCAAAAGTTTACTGTAAACTTACTGTAAATGAGTTTTGATTTATGGCTTCAAGTTTGATATGGTTTTGGTTGTCATTTTAAGTGTATAAACTTATGTAAATGATGATGTTCATTTAAGTGTAATGTGGCTGAATTTAACGATAAACTCTTGGCCAAATATATCCATAAAAATGCACCTAAAGGACTCACTAAACACTACTCCAAATGCATGAACATTTAACGTTAAAGAGTGGAGAAAATAGGCTGCAAAAAGGTAATCAAAATTTCCAGCTTGTGATGTTGGTTTCGGGCAGATTCTGGTAATTTTGGAAGAGTTTTAAAAGGGATTAAAGTAGGTGAGGTGAAGGGGAATCGAACCCAAGACCTCACATGACCAAGAGGCTGAAAATATTTTTAAAAAAAAATGTAATGGAGCTAAGGGGATTCGAACCCCTTAGCTGCTGCCAACGAAATGAATTAATAAGGAAAATGGGGATGGGGGGAATCGAACACACGACTCGTGGGAAGAAAGGAAGAGGGAGAATAAAGAAAATAAAAAGATGTGAGGCGTGGGAATCGAACCCACGACCTCAAGGCTGGAGATAGAGGGGGGCGAAAATGAGTATTAAAACAAGTGAGGCTGTGGGGGTTCGATCCCACGACCTCACTGTCAATGCCCTCAACTTAGCGGAAAAAAAATTATAAATATATATATGGGGCTGTAGGGATTCGAACCCACCAACTCACAGCCCCTAGCGAAATTTAATTAAAGGTAAGGAGGCTATGGGGGTTCGAACCCACAACCTCCCTACTTAGGCGAATTAAAGAACAAAATAAAAGAGGCTGTGGGGGTTTGATCCCACAACCTCTTGGATTAGGCGAAATTGGTCAAGATGAAGTTAATAAAAATTAAAAAGGGGTTGTGGGGGTTCAAACCCACAACCCTTCGGCCAAATTAGGATTATTACTAAGGAGAAAATTAATCCTTCAATGTTAATATTGTGATTTAACTTAGAGTCATAATGTTATGAATATTAGAATAAAATCAATTAAAAATATAAATGATATCCAATTGATTCAAGACTTGGGTTTCCTTGCTCAAGCTTCCGTATTGATACATAAGTCATACGTGAATAAAATATCCAAGAATAATGCCACATACTTAGATCGAAATCAAGATCTTGGCACATATACAAGATGCATAAGTCTTGTATCACATAATCTTAGACGAAATATGAATGAAGTGTCATGGCTTGAATGTATAGACGCATAAGTCTAACATACGTTCAAAGTAAGTGAATCTAGGAAGTATGTAATGAAATGATGAACCCTAGAAGGGTTAAGTATGAGTGTAAGATACACTAAATGGCCAAGTGCATTGGCATATGATGAAATGAACGTTCACGTAATAAGAGGTGAGTAACTATGAAAAGCAAGGGTGTTAATGACAATGAATGTGGTGACAATATGATATAAGGTTAATGTAAATGATGAGAGTAATCTCGAATAAGCCTAAATAAATGTTACCAATACGTACTCACCTATGAGGGTGTAAGGTAATGAAGAGATCAGTCTCTATGAACACTCTACTGAAGGTATTGAGCTTAACACACTTGACACTAATGATGAGATGAGAAATCATCTAGTGAGCTATGATGTCCTCATACTAGAAGTCAGCTTCCATGACGTATGAGTTGAATGAAATGAAACTTTATACTGAGCACCGATAGACTAGCTATGAGCGGTGATGCCTTCTTTCGGGAAGGGCGAAGGTTCACGTAACTCTCATGAGATGAGACTGTCCGGCTTGCCGGGTATGGATCTCCATACATCTCCTAGTCTTCGAACCTATACTGCCAATATAGGGATCTGGCGGGGTTAAATTCCCATGTACGCTAGCATGTTTTGGGGTCACCTTGGCCGGTGATTCCACCTTTTTTTGGTGTGGGGGAGACACTGGATTTCATGATGCTCACATGATCTATGTCGGTTAAAGTTAAAGTTCCCAATGAATGAATGAGGCCAGCCTCAAATGATGCACATAATGAAATGAACGATACCAAAGGTGTTAGGATAGGATAATCAAGAGGTGAGCTAGACTCAGGTAATAACACTAGGTTATTCTTGATCATTGCACAGCAAACCCGATGAAAGTCGTAAACTACACCCTAGGTATAGCTGGTTTTCACACTGGCCTATGAACGAAATGAAATGAAGTATGTATGAATGAATGAAGCAGACTCTGTGTTTGCTAATGAAGACTCCCTAGTTGAGTTCCCATATGTTGAGCCCTCATTTCTGGGATGTCTTAATGTTAAGTCCATGATTCCAAGGTCTCATGACATATGAATGAATGACATTAAAGAAGTTATGTGCTACATGCAAAAGGTGCTATGTGCTATATGATATGTGCTATGTGTAAATGTTATGTGTTGTGTGCAAATGTGATAAGTATGATGACATATGTTATTCTCATGGCATAACTTTCCTAATCCAAATTTGGAAAGCTCATTTACTTTCCTAATCCAAATTTGGAAACTTTCCTAATCTCAATTTGGCAAGTCCACTGACTTGACTTCCAAAAATCATGTTGTTAGGAAAGAGCTATTCTTTCTCATGCATGTCCTTGGTGTGTGCTTGCATATACCCATACTTGGTTCAAGTGTGTACTAACCCTATACAAACTCTACTATTTTAGGTGCAGGTACAGGTGGACGATAGAGCTACAGGATCATCATTGCAGTTATCCGGACGTCCAACATTCATCCGGAGTTGGTAGGTCCTCATGCTTTCGAGGATGCTACTGTTTTATATTCTAGCTTAGTTTTAAAGTTGAGCTAGTGGAGCATGTTCCACTAGCATTTCTTTCCTGTTTTTATTCAGACTATGTGTTGGTGCCATTTTGGCAATTATACGCTTTATAAGCATTGAACTATTCCTTTCATTTGATTATCTCTTAATGTTAGATGGTTGATGGTGAACAAATTACGAATGTATTAGAAATGTTTAGCAAGCAATATTTAGAAACAAAAAGTTTCAAATTTTCCGCTAAAATTAACCTATGTAAAGTAAGAATGACGTAAGTAGGCTTGTTTGCGACCTCTGAGAGGTCAACGACGCCGGTCTCGTCTGGGGTCTAGATTCCAGTCGTGACAAAGTTGGTATCAGAGCATTAGGTTAAATTACGAAAACAATAAGTTCACATCAACCACATTGGGTAGTTTCTAAGTCATGGTAGTGAAGTGCACCACTATCCTGAATTAGAGACTGCATGATGCGTAGGAAAACTTCCTTTTTTCTGATATTATCGTGCTTCTCCTAAAGTTTAATTTCTTGGTGTTGTGAGCGTGTCTAACATCAAATTTTTGTTGTTTTCAGAGAATGAACACTAGAAGAGCTATTGGTCAGAGGAGAGGAGGCGCAGCTGCTGGGGGTAACCGAGTTCCACCCCAGGCTCCAGCTGAAGGAGTGGCTGTGCCAGCTAATCCAGCTGGGATGACTGATGCTGAGGTGAGGGCATCTCTGGAATACCTATTTTCTTATATAGTCTATGGAATACCTCACTTTGCTCTCAAAATAGTTTTTTCTCTCTAACTTGGTGTGTTCTACGAATGAGCAAGAATGCTTTATTTATAAAAGGATAAAATCATACATGTGTCACTAATGACATAGGTAAATGTAGCAAAGCCAAAAGGTTTGCAAATCTTACCAATTTGCCAACTACCAAATATTTATTTTCAACTCTACTCATCATTCCTTTTTAACAATTACTTGTAGCAATTGAATTACTAAAGTTGACCAAAAATATGGAATGGATTCCACAAATCTATCCCTCCAGTCCCATTCACTGGAAGGAGGTATCTTCATCTTCTTTAGAGAGAGATCATATCTACAAGTTCTTTGCATAACTCGAACATGCCTTTCGGTATCGTCTTGGTCAGCATATCTGCAGAATTTTTACTTGTGTGGATCTTTTTTACATGAAATGATTCACTCTCCACTTCCTCACGAATCCAATGATATCTGACGTCATTGTATTTTATTCTTGCATGGTACATGGAGTTGTTACTCAAGTCTATTGCACTTTGGCTATCACAATAGACAATGTACTCCATCTGATTCAAACCAAGCTCTTGAAGAAATCGCTTGAACCATATCATCTCTTCGTCGGCTTCAGTAGCCGCAATATACTCAACTTCGGTTGTAGATAGTGTAATACACTTCTGCAACTTAGACTTCCATGATATAGTTCCCCCTAAAAAAAGTAAACAAATATCCAGTAGTGGATTTTCTGTTATCAAGGTCTCCTGCCATATCAACATCTGTATATTCAAGATTGGATTTGATGTTTCAAAACATAAGCATTCATCTGAGGCTTCCTCTAAGATACCTGAGTATCCACTTCACAGCTTCCCAATTCTCTTTTCCCGTAATGTCGAGAAATATGCTGACAACACCAACTGCGTGAGCAATATCAAGTCTAGTGAATACCATTGCATACATTAGACTTGCTTTGACAGAGGAATATGGAACTTTGGCCATACTCTCTTTTTCCTCCCTAGCTGTAGGACACATCTTCTTGCTCAACTTGATATGACCAGCAAGAGGTGTACTAACAGGCTTAGCATTCTTCATATTGAAGCGCACCAGTACACGTTCAATATACTTCTTCTGCGACAAATAAATATTACTTTCATATTTGAGACGAGTGATTCTCATGCCTAAAATTTGTTTGGCATGACCCAAGTCTTTCATAGGATCTTTCTTCAACTCGTCAATCTTGGAAGTATTCTTGCCCACAATCAACATATCATCCATATATAACAAAAGGATGATAAAATCACTGTCAGAATTTTTTTTGTACAAATATACAATGATCTGATGAAGTATCTATAGCCTTGCTCCCGCATAACAGATTCAAACTTCTTATACCACTGTCTAGGAGCTTGTTTTAGGCCATAAATGTTGACACCCAATTTTGGCCTAACATTTTAAAAATTCATAATTTTTAAGTTTTATTTATTTAATAGCTTAAAATAATTTTTTTTATAATTATAAATAAGTTTATCGATAACTATCTTTATTTAACAAAATTTAGGATTTTTTCGTTAGTTAATTTTAAAAATTGCATTTCACATATCATTAGTTACGTTCATTATATTATTTTAATATTCATTTTATTTGTTACATTTGTTAATATTTATATCAATATTTTTCACAGTGTAGAAAACTTATTTAAATATGGATAAAATTTGCGTATACAGTTGATGATAATTTTGGGCCACAAATTTGGGCCTATTTCATAATTGTTTTTTATATTTAAGTATGAATTAGGTCAAAAATAGTGGTGGATATTGGAGGATTGATAATTTTCAGATTTTTTATGGACAAGGATGTAACTTTTCATTATTTTCCGGTCACCACCACCCCAAAATCCGGCGAAGTTCCCGCAATCCAAAAAACCAACTTTTGTTTTCCCCTTTCTCCGGCGAAATAACAACCATCGCTCCACCATTTTCTCTGCAAACTCTTTTTTTTCCCTCCCCCATAGCTACTGGTAGCAGCAGCTGAAATTGCCGACCAAAAAAACCCCAAGTCGCCTCCGTTCACCATCTTTTTCAGCGCAACCAAGCTTCAAAACGAGCTCAAGCTCGTGAGCAACCAAACCACCAACAGTCGCCCTTAAACCCCAACCAAACAACACTTACAGACCACCGAAAAGCCACCAAAATCTCCATCCAAAACCCGTCATACAACCACCAGTCCCAAAACCACTCTCCAACCCACCAAACACCACCTCCCTACCACCAAACAAATTAGAAAATCTGACCAAAACCCCATCCTTGTTTTCTCTTTTGCTCGCAGCAACGAGCCGCTCCGACAAGGAGCTCATTGGAGTCAAACAACGAAAAAGACTTGCTGCCTCCCTTTCCCTCTCCCCTTTTACGATTTTCCTCATATTATTTGCAGGTAACCTGCTGCCATTCAAATAAGCTCCAATCTCCGGCGAAACTCCGAGCGAACACCAGATCCAGCCAGCTACAAGATCCTTGAACAACCAACAACCAACCAAACTCCGGTAGCTCAATAATTCCGATGAGCAACCGCCAGACCACCAACAGCCTCAGAGGCTAGCTCAAGCTCACTGGTAATTTTCAGATCTAACTATCGTTTTTGATTTTCTAATCTGTTGTCTGTGTTTATTTTTTCATTAAGTTGATTAGTTTTGTTTATTGTTTTGTGTCATTAGGCTGTTTAAATTCAATTTTTAATCATATCTTATTATCTGCTTCATTCATTTATAGTCATTTTAACTTTTTCCATATTTTGATTGTTCTTTATTTACTATAAGTTATATTGATATATCTGTCATCATTATTTAGTTTTGTAACTTTTAAATAATCACTATTTTGAATTGTTACTTTTGTCTTATATTTTCCTTTTTTATTGGTTTCATATAAGTTTAGACTATACGGATTTAGTTTTATTTGAAATATTGATCAATACTTATATTTGTTTTGCTCTTTATCTTCAAGTGTTGTTGATTTACTTACTGTTATTCCTTTGGTTAAGTAATTTAAATTTTATTTATTATGTTGCTGGCATTTTTCTGTGATTCAATATAGTATTTAGCTATTTTTGTTGCATTAAATTTCAATATGTTGTTAAAGTTTTGTTATTATTGTTTTATTATTGTAATAGCCTTGTTACTTGCTAATATCGTTACTGTTGATGCGTTATTATAATATATTATTCTTATTATTATTATTATTATTGTGCTAACTTATTTTGTTTGACGTTAATTTTATATACTTCGTGCTTATTAATTTTTTATTTTTTTATTTTAAAATGTAAAATGGCCGATGAAAAAACTCTTCGTCGGTTTTGGAGGCCTCCCTAATATTAAAGACGGAAACTTAGTTATGTTTATATTATTTACTTGTTAAAATGGCCGATAAAGAAATTACCGTCAATTTCCAAGGCCTCCCATGTTAATAAGACGGGTTTTTATTTTTAAATTATTATTTCTTATATTCAATTTTATTCATATTTATTTATTACTAACACTTTACTAAGTGTGTTTACAGGTACCCAAGACTTGCTTCCTTGAAGCTAGAATTATATTGTTTTATTGTTTATTTTGTATATATCGATGTTAGGCAAATCTTAGGCCGATATTACTATTTTATTTTATTGTGTATGGTGCATATTTGTTATGTTTGTACATTATTTTATTTTTCTCCTAAATTTGAAAAAATGAATTCAGTTGGGATCCACATTTGTGGATTTCGAAGGGTGCCTAACACCTTCCCTTCGGAATAATTTGAACCCCTTACCTAGAATCAAATTGGTTTCGTAGATCACATAATGGTTTTCCTAGTTTTTTTTCCTAAAATTAGGTGGCGACTCTTTTTTTTTTTCAAAAAAAAAACTCGTTTATTTTTAAAACTCTTTTAAAATTGAATCAATTCATTATTTTCGAGTTGCCGCGACGTTTTGCCCTATTTGAATAGAGTGGGGATGTAAACAATAAAGACTCTTTTTGAGATTGCACACAAAATTTTCTTTACCTTCTACTTTAAAGCCCTCAAGTTGTTCCATATAAATATCTTCTTCTAGGCCACTGTGAAGGAAAGTCGTCTTCACATCCATCTGCCCAATCTCTAAATTAAGACTACCAGCCAAACCTAGAACTGTTCAAATCAAGGACATTTTCACAATAGGAGAAAATATTTTGTCAAAGTCAATACCCTTCCTTTGACCAAATCCCTTAACAATCAATCTAGATTTGTACTTGGGCTTCAAGTTGTGTTCTTCAACTTTAACTTTGGAGACCCACTTATTCTTCAAAGCTCTCATGCCCTTAGGAAATTTTACCAACTCATAAGTGTGATTCTCATGCAAAGACTTCATCTCATCTTGCATGGCTTCAATCCATTGATTCTTGTGCTCATCTTCCATGGCCTCCTCATAACGTTCAGGTTCTCCCCCATCAGTGAGTAACACATACTCATTTGGTGAATAACGAGAGGAAGGAAACCTCTGTCTTGTGGACCTCCTAAAAGGAATATTTGATTCGTCCACAATTTCATGAACAGAAGGATCAACAATAACAATATCATTGTTATTATCAACATCAACATGTTGATCCGATGCATGATTATGGGCGTCACCATGATCATCAAGCCCAATAACATCATGCACACTTGTGAAAGGAACTTCATCATGGTGAACTATACCATCAAAACTTGAAGATTATTCCTTCTCCGCTTTATTAATATCTTCAATTGTTTGATTCTCCATGTAAATAATATCACGGCTTCTCACAAGTTTCTTCTCAATTAGATCATATAGCCTGTAACCAAATTCATCAAGGCCATATCCAATGAAAATGCACTACCTTGTCTTGATATCTAACTTTGACCTCTCATCTTTCGGCACATGTATAAAAGCTTTGCAACCAAATACTCTCAAATGGCCATAGGAAAAATCTTTCCATACCAAACACTATTTGGTACATCACTTTGCAAAGAAATAGCAGAAGATAGATTAATAACATGTGTAGTGATCAATAAAGCTTCACCCCATAATGAGTTCGGCAAATTTGCTTCAGAAAGCAAACATATATAACTCTTTCTATCAAGGTCATGTTCATCCTTTCATCCAGATCATTAAGTTGAGGAGTCTTAGGAGGAGTCTTTTGGTGTCTTATACCTTGATGCTTGCAGTATTTGTCAAATAGTCCACAATATTCACCACTATTATTAGTACAAATACATTTCAGTTTCTTTTCAGTTTCTCTTTCAACTAAAGCTTGAAACTGCTTGAAGACACCTAACACTTGGTCTTTGTTCTTCAAGACATAGACCCAAAGTTTTCTCGAGCAGTCGTCAATAAAAGTGACAAAGTAGAGTGCACCACCCAATGTATTTGTCTTCGTTGGACCACATAAATCATAGTGCACCAACTCAAGAAACTTTGTCTTTCTCGAACGAGAGTAGGACTTAAAGGAAACTCTATTTTGTTTATCAGCCAAACCGTGCTCACACTTTTCTAATTTAGCACTTTTGAAATTTGACAAAAATTTCTTCTTGGCTAGAAAATTAAGTCCTTTCTCACTGATGTGGCTAAGCCTCTTATGACATAACGTTGAAGACTTATCGCTCTCAACCGCATTCACCATATCACCACAAGTAGATGTCGTAGTTCAGTATAGACCACAAATTTGTTACCACGAGACACAACCAAGGAACCCTTAATGAGTTTCCATTTTCCATCACCGTTAGTACTAACATATCCTTCATCCAAAACACCAACAGAAATCAGTTGCAGACGAACATCAGGAGCATGTTTCATATTGTCTAAAACTAGTTTAGTTCCAACACTAGTTTTCGAACAAATTGTATCAATACCAACCATTATAGAAACAGTGTCATTACCCATACTTAAGGTTCCAAAATCACCAGGAGTATAAGAAGAGAAAAAATCCTTCCTTGATGTCACATGAGATGCGACACCACTGTCCACAACCAGCTTGACTCATCACAAGCAATATTTATCATATCCGCATCAAGGACGGTAACAAGATCTTCGGTGGTGACGGTGGATAGGCAATTTTTATTGCCATCTTCTTTAGTTTTCTCTTTGTTTTTGTTCTCCCTCTTCAACTTCATAGAGAACTTCTTTATGTGCCTTTTCATACCACAATGATAGCACTTAATTTCCTTAAGTCTGCCTCTAGACTTGATCATTTGTTCTCTATTATGAGAACCTCGAGTTTTATTTCTCCCGCTGGGGCCAGTTATTAGGACATCTGACGAAAAAGAATCTTGAGTTTTTCTTCTCATCTCTTCGTTCAAGAACTACTCTTGGCAGAATCCACGGAGATCACACCATCCGGAGCACAATTTGACAATGAAGTTCTAAATGTTTCCCAAGATTATGGTAGAGAACCAAGTAGAAGCAAGCCTTAAATTTCTTCATCAAATTTGATGCCCATAGAAGATAATTGATTCATGATCTCCTGAAAATTATTCAGATGGTCTGTCATCGGAGAACCGTCATGATACTTTAAACTCAATATCTGCTTTATTAAGAACATGTTGTTGTTGCCAGTCTTCCGAGCATACAAACTTTCAAGATGCTCCGATAGGATTCGAGCATGTGTCTCCCCAGAAATATGGTTCAACGCATTATCTTCAACCCATTGCCTAATGAATCCACAAACCTATATGTGCAACAGATTTCACTCTTCATCTGTTTTATAATCAGGTTTTACAATGGTAAATACTGCTTTGTAAAAATTCTTAACATAAAGTAGATCTTCCATTTTTCCCTTCCAAATGGCACAATTAACACCATTCAAAGTAATCATTTTACTCGTGTTGGCTTCCATCATTTTTCCCAAAAAATATAGTTATCGCAAATCAAAGTAAATCTTTTCTGATGTGGAAGTTCAGACTATTTTGCAACTACAGAGCATACTCAGATAAAATCTTGGCTTTGATACCAGTTTGTTGGGGAAACGCGGATAAACACAAAATATATATGATAAAAGTAATGAAAATAAAATAGAAAAGTAATGACACCAAAAATTTATGTGGAAATCCATCTAAATAAGGGAAAAACCACGGGTCAAGAGGAGCAACTAATATCACTATAGTAAGTAATTTACACTATGTAGTCACGAATACAATACTCAAAGTGACTACTACATACTCAAACGGAACAACACTCTTTTGATTTCCACCTTAGTAAAGTATCGCTCTCACTCTATTTTTCTTCACATACTATTTTTCTTGTATAGACTATGGAATAGCTCACTTTGCTCTCAAAATTGTTTCTCTCTAACTTGGTGTGTTCTAAAATGAGCAAGAATGCTCTATATATAGAAGGATAAAATAATACCTATGTAACTAACGACATAGGTAAATGTAGCAAAGCCAAAAAAGCTTTCCAAATCTTACCAATTTGCTAACTACCAAATCTTTATTTTCAACTCTTCTCACTATTCCTTTTTAACAATTACTTGTAGAAATTGAATAGCAAAAGTTGACCAAAAATATGGGATGGACTCCACATCAATATCTCCATACACAAAATTATCTATTTAATTTTGTCAATATTGATCTACGTTTGATTTTAACATCAGAGAGGAGTAAAGTTTCTTTTGGGTTATGATATATAAACGTGCACACTGATTTGGTTTTTGAAGATAAAGAGTAATGCTGATGGAAAAATCTGAGGTTGATGAAGACTTTATTGAGATATATGTATCTTAGATAAAAAAATCTTTATTTATTATTGAACACGACTACATATAGCCGTGGTACTAATTAATCAGACTATAATCATATTATTAAAGCTTTATCGTATAGTTGATCCTTGCATTGTGCGAGAATACAACAAAACATATAATAAAGTTATTTCATAGAATTAGCTTCCAAAAGGCCTTTGGTTGCCGCAATCAAGATTGTCACCAGGACTAACTCCAAGAATTCCGCAATACCTCCTATAAAACCCAATTCGATCTTGTACCCTGTTGTCATTACCACGACCACATTCTAGGCCACCATTGATGATGTTTGAGATGACACCAAATCCAGGAAGACGATTGGCTGATCGGTCACCGGCAGATGGGTTCCATCTTCCAATGATGACATCGTGGCAAGAAGGCTTTGGTGATTGAGGGGTCATCCAGAACCAGATAGCTATCTTAAATGAAATGACTGGGTCTGTGGCTACTAAATCTGGATTGTTTGAAAGGTCCGCTCAGATGGCTCTTCCACATGGCCATAGTTGTAGTTGCTATTTTGAAATGTCAAAATATACGTAATTAGACACTACAAGTTCATCAAATATAGGACAAATAGATTTATGTAGCTTACTGTGAAATTTGAATTGGGCCTCGTCCGAAATATTTCCTTCCAGGTGCACAAGGCCATTGACTACTTGGTGAACAGTAGTCACCGGGGTTACCTCGTTCTCTAAGGAAACAGTAACCCCATGCGAATGGTCCATCAGGTGCGGAAGGCCATCCTCCTACATATATAATTAATTATATATTATTATTACTAAATAAAATTGTCCGATCTGAATGGTTAATATTAACATACCAGTAGTTTCATGGGAGGTTTGGGCAAAGAAAGCAGCAATTTCCCTTTTACGGGGATTGATATCACCAGTTGTACCAAAGCCAGGACAAGACCTAGCAACAGTGATAAAGGCATTATAACTGTAGAAATTATTCTTTCCTTGACAAGAATTTTCGTTATGATGCTTAAGCATTTGATCAAACATGGAATTTGAGATGACGCTTCCAAGGTCCCCACCAGTAACAGGACCAGGACCAGGGCCGCCACCACGACACTGACTTTGACAATTTCCAGAACCACAATGGTCATTAGTGTTACCACACCACCCAAATTTGCTGCAACATTGTCCCGAGGCACAAACTTTGCCTCCGCCTTGTGAACCACAATTCTGCGCCGAGGCAGCACTCAGCAAAACCAGAGAAAATAGTAGAGAAAAAGTAGTGAATTTAGAAGTTTGCGTCATTTTGAATGTGATGGCAAACAAGTGCTAAACTAAAAGCTATTTATAGGCAAGTGGTTGTAAGGAATCAGTGGCTTTTGAGACAAAATTGATAGTCCATCCTGTCTTATCCAGAATTTAATTCAGTTATAAGTACGTTGAAAGGTAAATTAAGGCTCATACTTTCTTAATATTTACGTGATTATAAACCATTTGAAATTAAAAGAGACGGGGCGACTTTGGACATAATTCCAGACTTTTCTCTACATAATTTAGACTGGAGATTATTAGCTGGATTTTTTATACTCTTATTATATCTGTCCATGGAAAGGTATCAATTAGCAAAAAATACATATAATTTTTAGTAGATATAATATAATATCTATGTCCCAAAAAGATATAGCGGAATTTGAGTATGATGAATTGATGATAAAATATGGATTTTGATTTTTTAAATATTAAACTTGTGTATTCAATAAAACCTGTACTACAAATTGTAATTTTCATAGTTAGAGTTAATTAAATTTGTAATGTAAAACTATATATAACTCGTCGAATAGCAATATAAAAGGGAAAAAATCCAGTCAAGTACTATTCCCTAAGTAATGTCCAATGATGTCTTAGATTAATGCCACGTGAATCATAAAATAATTTATGGTCGAGATTCATTTCCAATCTAATAGTTAACAAAAGATTCAAAAATGATATTGATGTCCAGGTCATTTCCGACGAGTATTATGGATGTTGAGGTCATTACCGACGAGTGATATTGATGTCGAGGTCATTACCGGGTAGTTCATGAACTATTGGGCAGTTCCCATGAGTTCCAATTGATATTGTGCATGATAAATCTTGAAATTTTGTATTCAGTATACTTGATTAATATTCTTTGATGAACTTGATAGTTGTGATTGATCTAGTTCACACTTGTGATTGTCATGCTTGATACGTGTTGGTTGTTGAACTGTGATTGTTAAGCTTTATGAGATGTGTATTGTGAAACTGTTTGGTTGGACTAGTTTCTATATAGGTTATAGTTAGCTCGGTTTGGATGAAAGAAGTACTCGTTTTCTAGCTAGTTTTGCCTTGTTTGTTTGGTTGCTTGCTAAGTACGATGTTGTTTGGTACTCACTTCCTGCTTCTACACTTGCATAGGTTCTGAGTTCGAGTCTAGTTTCGTTTGATTGCTCTTATTCTTCTATACTCAAGGCTTGTCGAAGGACTTTGAGAGGTAGCCATTTGTCATCCAGATAGGCCCTCTTTTTCCTTAGTGTTTATGCTTTGTTCTATTTGAGAAACAAAGACATCGAGACTTGTAATTATCTTTTATTTTCGCATATTATGTAGTAGTGACTTGTACACGTGACAATCAGGTTCTGGGGTTATAATAGAATGAATATGTTTTCCGCTCTCATATGATTCATGCTTTACTTTCCGCATTTCTTTCATTTTTTGGATTAAGATTGACTTGTGTTGGTGAAAATAAACGAGTGTCATCACGTCCATTTTTGAATCGTGACACCTATCAAATGACATTCTTTTATACATGTCTAACTTTAAAAAGAAAATACCTATAAATACATGTACTTTTAACCAAGTGTCTGAGTGTCACCACCCACACTAATATACATAGATCTGACCCTTTGAACATATTCAAAGATAAATACTTTGCATAATATTGATGACATTTCAAACTAAAGTAATTATCTAAGGTAGTAGGGGTAGAAAAAATAGGGCCTGCTGGTCAAAGTTACATAATTTGAAAATGTCTATACTTAGGGCTGCTTCTACTCTTCCCCCCATTAACTCCATACTCAATTTGATAGGGTTTCCTTACATGAGCCCAACTCAAATGTGAAAAAATGGCACGCTTCAGCCATAACTTTTTGCAAGCATGAAATTGAGCAATCACAAAAGCAAGAAGGCGAAGATGTAAGATTGCAACTCAAGTTATTATGTGTTGATCGTATGGTGTTAAAGTTAGTTCTTGAAATAGGATCGGAGTATTTACTGAATTGTAATGGCATTGTACATAAATATGTCATTTAACTTGACTTCAGTTTATGTTTATATCCATTAACTTTGGATATACACAAGTAGACACTAAAACTTGTATAAAGTTGAACAACTAAACACAAGAGTCACATGTGACACAATATACATAGGACACCACGTAGGACAAAATAAGACATGTAGCTAGGATGCCCATGTAGGACATGCGTATCTATTTGTTCAATTTTATATAAGTTTAAGTGTCTAGCTACTTGTGCAAACCCAAAGTTGAAGGGCATAAATGTCATTTGAAACCAAGTAAAAGGGAATATTTATGTATTATGCCTTATTAAAATCAATTCACCAAAATAATATGTTTTTTATGAAATTTTACAAACTAGCATGAACGTAGTTCCAAGTAACTTTTTAGGTTATATTTTATTCCAAAAAATCAAAAAAGAAAAGACAAAAATCTGACGTAAAAGGTTAGTTTTGTCACGCTTTGAGCCTACACCCTGGGTGGGACTGCCACTCGAGATTCATTGTTGGCCCCTAGCGAACCCTTGGTCTGGCTTAACTCTTGGCGGAAGACTTACTCCTGATAAAAGAAAGTATTGAAATACAATCATAACTGTAACACCCCGTTACTAGAAAGAACTAGAATTCGATAGAGTCTTTTTGGTAAAGAATAAAAAAAATTGGAAAATTGGTTAAGTTAAGTTTAGATTTTTGGTCAACTTCAAATGACCATAACTCCTAGATCAGGATTAGTTAGGTGTGTTTCCAAATATAGTAGGAAATATCTTGGAATAGTCCTTCCAACGTCACGGAGTTTGCACGATTCTGAGTTTGTATGAGTGAGATATGCTCATTTGAAGCTGGGCTATTCAAAAAAGGAAAGTCTAAATCGGATTTTGGAAGAGTAATTTAGTCTTTTTCTTACCTGATTATTTTCATCCGTGTTTAGGAGTTTAATTGGGGTATACTCAGATTTTATTCAGTTTAGAAAAGTTGATTTTCACGCTATGTCTTGGAGAAAGAAGGAGAAAAAGCAAGATTTGCCAAGAACGTCCAAGTTTGATTGTGGATTTCGCCAAGGATTTAATCCTACGAGGTATGTGAGATCACATAGTGTTGGTTTCATTCACCCACGCGCCAAACATATTTAATTTAGCGTATTTTCATCCTATAAATATTGAGAATTTGATGTTCTTGAGTTGTATTCTTGAATAAGTTTCTTTATTTGGGATGAGATTGAGTAGTTCTTGAGAGTCTAATGTTGATTATTAGAGTTTCTTTGAGTTAGATTCTTGTGTATATGTTTTGGGTTCAGAATCTAAAGGACTTTTAAGAAAAAGAATTGGATTAAACAAATATAAGATTCGAAAACGAGAAGAAAATTCGTCAGGAATTCACCTAGGGCAAAGATGGCATGACGCGCCACCGTAGCGCCAGAGAGGCTGGGGCGGCGCGACTTGCAGTGCGCCAAAAAGGAGCCTTAGTCAATTGAGGCTGGCGCGGCACGCCAGGGACGTGCCCGAATCGTCACTTTTCACCTATTTTTCATCGTTTAGCCTATTTAAGTCCTTCTAAAGTGTACTAACACATTCCATTGATTCTAACTACTCTAAATGACTTCTAAACACCTAAAAATCATTCAGAAACATGAATCATAACCTTGAATCCATAAATATAAATTCAAGGAGCATTAAGAGCTAAGTCTACAAAGTTCTTAGAGTCTTTTCAAGAAGTCTTCATGCAAATGTTTTTAACTTTGTTTCAAGACTTAAAGTTCAAGTTGAGTGAAGAGTAAAGAGTAAAGATTGAAGTTCATTTCTTCAAAAGTATACAGGGACTATGTATTCCCAAAGGGTTTTAAATGTTTTCATATTTAAACAAGAAAAGGAAACCTCGATTTCCAAAGAGCCTTTGAGCTAGTTTTCATAAAAGAGTAAATGCTTTCACAATTAAGCAAGAGGGAAAACTTTGATTTTCAAGATAGCTTTTGAGCTAAGTTTTTGAGCAATTATCTCAAATCACATAAAGAAGTATGTTTTTAAACATAAGAGCTAGTATCATATTTTTGAGAGTAGTATTTAGCACCGATATGAGAGAGAGTTCAGACAACTTACAACCCCCCAAAACCATGTACCCCCATAGGTAGAAAAGGGTCATACTTTTTAGATGATTCCTTAGTGCTTTTTAGCATAGACTGGTGGATCCACTTAGTAGTTCAAGTTTTATATCATCGGCAAGGTATAGGACGGCCCTGACAGCGTGAGGCAAAAGATTGTATCATCACAATAACTCTTAAGTGATGGTTGTCGGTTAGAGAAACTCCCACAGAAATAATTGTATTCTTATATAAACAATTTATTGTATTTTTACATACATTTCAAATTTATATATATCTTTGCATACACACAGAGTTGACATCATATTTTTTAAAAAATTCTTTATATTACACTTGTTAATTTAAACTGTTTTATATTGAAATGAATTCAGTAATATTGAGTTGAGTTGAGCCAGGTAAGTTCTTCAGTTCCTTTGAAGCTTATGTCTTATTTTAGAATTCTCCTCACATACTCGTACATTCAATGTACTGAATCCAAACTAAATCAAAACTACATAACTTGCGTTGGGGCGCCCTAAGTAGAATGGCGCCCCAGAACCCAAACTTCAGAACTTGACTTGGGGCGTTATGAGTGGCGCGGTGTCCCACCCTTATTTCCCAAAATTTTGAAAAAAAATCTTGTTCATTTTTTTACCCTAGTTTGTGTAGATTCGATTGGTTCTTTCCCCGAACACTTAGATTTGAATACCCAACCAAAAGTATACAAGAATCTACTCATAAAAAACTTCAAATCTCATGAAACTAACTCAAGGACTTCTCAAGAACTCAATAGAAACTTCAACAAAATCCATCAAGAAATTGATTACTCTACTTTCAAGGACGTAAATACGCTGAAATAAATCAGGATTGGTGCGCGGGTGAACAAACTCAACTCTATATGATCTCACATACCCCGTAGGGATTGACCCTTGGTGAAATCTACATGTGAAATCTCAAGAACGATGAACTTTGGTTCTTTCTCCTCTTTTCTCTTTTCTTAAAGCCCTTGCGTAATTTTGTAAAGCATAAACTGAACCAAATCAGTTTAAAACCTAATTAATTCATCAAAAATGAATTAAACCAATTTGGTAGTGAAAAGACAGAAATACCCCTCTAAAATTTGGGTGACTTTCCTTATTCAGCCCAACTTCTGACGGGCCTATCTCCTTCATACAAACTCAAAAATTAACAAACTAGGTGGCATTGGAAAGATAATTTAAGGACCTTTCATTTGAGATCTTGTAGAATACCTAACTCATCATGTTCTCAGAATTATGGTTGTTTGAATTGGACCCAAAACTCATACTTGACATAACTTTGCAAAATTTCTGATTTCTTTTTCTTTCCAAAATTAGTTTCTTTCTAATTCTAGTTCTTTCAAATAGCGGGGTGTTATAAATTCGTTACTCTGAGACACATTTTAATAAAGTTGAATGAGGCATGTGCAAGATTGAATTTCAATTTTCAGCCATTCAAGAGAATGTTACTGTGGATCACGTTTTAGTTGTAAAACGTGCTTCAGAGTAACGAATTATAATGCGAGACACATTTTAATAAAGTTGAACGAGGCATGTACAAGATTGAATTTCAATTTTCATCTATTCCAGAGAAACGTTACTGTGAGTTGCGTTTTAGTTGTAAAATGTACTTCAGAGTAACAAATTATAAAACATTACTGACAATAACATTTTATGTCCGTTTACTCTGTCCGATTTTTATCTTTTTGTTATTGAATATTTTTTAGTAAAAAATATAATCCAAAACGTTACAGAGAATTACATTTATACAGGACTAGTTTTGTAAAATTTCAAAAAAAAAGTGTATTATTTTGGTGAATTGATTTTAATAATGACTTACTTTGATCAAAAATTCTAATTTCTAGATTGAAGAAAGTAGTTGTGTGAGTGAGGTTTGTAACAAGATGCAAGTTTGAATTCTTGGAGAGAGTAGTTAAAACAGTTTGAGTGAACGGTTGAATTAAAGTACTAGAGTTAGTCCTTTATTACTGACTTGTAAAAAAGTTGCTTGTGAGAAGTTAGTGGAGATTGGTGGTTGAAAGCCTATACACTATAGACCGTGATTTTTTACTCTTTTGAGCAAAGAGTTTTCCACAATAAATTTATGTCTTCTAAATTTCATCGTTTTTGGGAACCCCGTTCTAAATATGGGTAATGGGGTAAAGTAGTTTTTTCACATTTGGAAATGTGAATGTTGTATATCAACTTTCTCTTAAAGCTATTGAACACTTTTTTTATGAGGGTGATATGAGAGAACACTGGAACTATTTTGCTTAATATTGAAGTACTATCTCAGTATATATGCAGGTTTAACATTAAAGAGGAGACTTCTTGGAGGCTAAAGTTTCTTTTGGGTTATGATAAATCGATGTAGGGATCGTGCCAAACCCCCACCATCACCGGTTAGTCTACCAAATGTGTTATAATTATGTGCACATTGGTTTGGATTTTGAAGATTAAAGAGTAATGCATGCTGAACAATCCGAGCGTGATGGCGACTTCATCGAGATATATATATGTATCTTTGAGAAAAGTCTTTATTTATTATTGAACACGACTATAGTCGTGGTCATAATAATACTACAATCATATTATTAAAACTTCATTTTATAGTTGATCCAAGAGAATACAACAAAATATATGATGAAGTTGTTACTGGACTAAGAATTAGCTGCCAAAAGGCCTTTGGTTGTCGCAATCAAGATTGTCACCGGGACTAACTCCAAGAATTTCGCAATACCTCCTATAAAACCCAATTCGATCTTGTACCCTGTTGTCATTACCACGACCACATTCTAGGCCACCATTGATGATGTTTGTGATGACACCAAATCCAGGAAGATGATTGGCTGATCGGTCACTGGCAGATGGGTTCCATCTTCCAATGATGACATCATGGCAAGAAGGCTTTGGTGATTGAGGGGTCATCCAGAACCAGATAGCTGTCTTGAATGAGATGACTTGGTATGTGGCTACTAAATCTGGATTGTTTAAAAGGTCCGCTCCGATGGCTCTTCCATATGGCCCATAGTTGTAGTTGCTGTTTTGAAATGTCAGAATACACGTAATTAGACACTACAAGTTCATCAAATATAGGACAAATAGATTTATGTAGCTTACTGTGAAATTTGGATTGGGCCTCGTCCGAAATATTTCCTTCCAGGTGCACAAGGCCATTGACTACTTGGTGAATAGTAGTCACCGGGGTTACCTCGTTCTCTAAGGAAACAGTAACCCCATGCGAATGGTCCATCAGGTGCGGAAGGCCATCCTCCTACATATATAATCAATTATATATTATTATTACTAAATAAAATTGTTCGATCTGAATGGTTAATATTAACATACCAGTAGTTTCATGGGAGGTTTGGGCAAAGAAAGCAGCAATTTCCCTTTTACGGGCATTGATATCACCAGTTGTACCAAAGCCAGGAAAAGACCTAGCAGCAGTGATAAAGGCATTATAACTGTAGAAATTATTCTTTCCTTGACAAGAATTTTTGTTATGATGCTTAAGCATTTGATCAAACATGGAATTTGAGATGACGCTTCCAAGGTCCCCACCAGTAACAGGACCAGGACCAGGGCCGCCACCACGACACTGACTTTGACAATTGCCAGAACCACAATGGTCATTAGTGTTACCACACCACCCGAATTTGCTGCAACATTATCCCGAGGCACAAACTTTGCCTCCGCCCTGTGAACCACAATTCTGCGCTGAGGCAGCACTCAGCAAAACCAGAGAAAATAGTAGAGAAAAAGTAGTGAATTTACAAGTTTGCCTCATTTTGAATGTGATGGCAAACAAGTGCTAAACTTAAAGTTATTTATAGGCAAGTGGTTGTAAGGAATCAGTGGCTTTTGAGACAAAATTGATAGTCCGTCCTGTCTTATCCAGAATTTAATTCAGTTATAAGTACGTTGAAAGGTAAATGAAGGCTAATACTTTCTTAATATATATGTGGCTATAAATTATTATTGTATTAAATTCTGGTTTTAGCCTAATTAGTAAATACAGTGATAGTTTGAGTTTTACTATACGATAACAACAATTTCTAAAATTTGCTTTGTACTAGCAATATAACAATTTTCGAAACTCGCTTAGTATTATGAATTCAACAATTCATTTTGTATCAGTCATACATCAATATATACGAAGTAAATTGTTGTATCACAGATACATGATAAATTTAAGAAATTCTTACTATATTTGATAAATTTTTTTGAATTCTCAGTATATTTGATAAATATTATGCACAAATTTACCTGATTAAATAATTATTCCTAAGATAAATGAATCATTAACTCATTTACACTTCAAATGAATTTAAAATATCATTATTTTATTGATATAATGGTCAAACACCCATTGCACATTAAATTGTATAAGAAATAATCTGGATATTATTTATGCAAGCATTACTAAACATTCTATATAACATTATTCGTATATATTCTAGTATACGATCCGTAAAATTACTTAAAGTTGATGCAAAAGTACCCACAAAACAAGTCAATCAACAACTGAGATAGCTAAACTTTGTTAGCCGTGACTATACATAAGATATCAAATAAAAAAATCTCTTTTAAAATATTTACACAATTTCTCATGGATCAATATGAGTTGCATATCAGTAAATGAGTTAAATTAAGCGTGTTAATAAAGGATGAATGTAATAAAATAAAGATAACTTTTCAAAAATATCGATCATTTAAGCCTAATTAAGAAATATAGTGTACTTTTAACCAAGTGTCCCAGTGTCACACCACCCACACTAATATTCAAAGATGAGGAGTTGATGATTTAGCAGCCTAGTTATAGAAATAGGGTTGGCTGGGTCAATTATTCCATGTCAAAGTTACATAATTTGAAAATGCCTATACTTAGGGCTGCTAATTCTACTCTCTCCCTTTTAACTCCATACTAAATTTAGGGTACGTTTATTATGAATTTTTCAATTTTTTTATGTTATATTGATCAAATATTTTGTAAATTATCTTTGTAGAAAATAAGTTAGGAGGAAAATAACTTTCATAACAAAAAATAAGAATAAACAAGTAGTATAAGTGCTTTTAAACATTCCACCACCGCCACTCCCAAACTCCCTACACACCACCCCATCCCACCCTTACAGAATTTTGCTCAATTATATATAAATACTTTACAACAATGATTTTTTTTAATTATTTATCACACTGGAAATAATTAAGAAATTCACTTGTTATCGTGAAATATATTTTCTTTCATATTACCAAACACACCTACCTTTACCCTCGCATGCTCATCTCCTTTAATTTAACATTTTCCTTGTTTTTTGTTATCTTAATCTGATTCATTTGTAACTAAGTAAAAGAAAAACTCTGATTAGTATGAACTTGTTATAACTATATAATTACATGTGAGACCCCTTTACGACTAATTAATAAATCTCAATTATTGCTTAATAATAATTTACTTTATTGTTGCAATAAACATAGAATACAATGCTTTAGTTTCATTATTGCAATTAACTTTATACATGACTTGAAATATTCCAACTGAAATAAATATGGTCTTAAGTATTAACAAGTAGTAACATATATATATGGTCAACAGATAACAATAACATATTCAGTGTACTATTACAAAGAAAGTAGATTTGAAAAGAATAGGATATATAGATACCTTGGAAAAAATTTAGGAATTTGATTAAATGGGGGAGTTGGAGAATTTTCCTAAGGGTGAAGGGTAATAATAGGGCTTAGATTTGGGTCAAAACGACGTAGATAGGTATTAAATGTATAAGACCCAAATACCCATTAGAAATAACTGTCGGAGGGGTCCTATGGTCTGTACTGGTCATCCGTAAAATTAGTTTTTGGGGATCAAATTTCTGAATCAATTTCCACGAGAGAACTTTATGGTCCGCCTAAGATTCAACAAATCGTAGATCCAACTGTAGAACCTATGAACCAAAAATATTTTCCAAGTCTGAGACCACTTCCACGGACCACTATTCGACCTGTCAATAGTTTCACAGCCCATCAAAACCTGTGTAGACCCAAAAGTCAAATTTTCCAAGTAAGTATGGAACCTCTTCAAGGATCACTTCCTACGGACCGTCCTGATGGTTCGTAGGAAAGCTTCAGAGACCAAGAAATCCATAAGGACATTTTCTACGACTCCCTTCTACGAATCATAGAACCTTCTATATATGACCCGTAAATAGGACCCTTACACTTGGACTTGTAGTCACCTATGCAATCTTCATTAGGTGTTACATTTGATTCCCTCAAAGGGATTTATAAATTATTATTTCTGTAACAAATTAGTGCAACTTATACTGTGTTACTTGCTTACTGCATTTACTAGGTCAAAACAATTATCCAGGTGAGGTTGTTTACGTTAGAAAGTAGGTTCAAAGTTAGAAACTTTGGAAGTTTGTTTAGTGGAATAAAACCACTATAAGTTAGGAGTTATATTAGAGTAGAGAATATACATGCTCTTTTCTCTTGTAGTTCAACAAATATATTTTCTATTCAAGAATAGCTTTCATTTGTTTTCTTTTCGTTCCTTCTTTATGTTCCTGCTTCCTCCGTTCTATATTAATTATCATGTTTTGCTTTATGAGATTTTTTAAAAGATAAATTGTAATGATTCAATCCGTCATTATTTTAATGCACCTCGTGTGTAGTCTCAAAGATTTTCAAATTTCGGAGCCCAATTGAAATATTGAGGCACACAATGGAATTATTTTAAGAACTGATGCGAGCTAACGTCAGCCCGTCATTATGGGATGCCTCGCGCTATGGCGGTGCTACTATAGCGCACCGTAGGGCCACTATAAAAGGACTTCGTTTACTATTGAAGTCTTTTGATTTTTCTTCCAACTTTTATGGGACAAAATAAGCGAGGGTTACTCCAAAAATCCCCAAGCTATTTTAATCTCGAAGTCAAAGGAGGAGAGGGATTTTCGTGTGAGCTAGAGTAAGTCCCGATGATTCCCAACCAACACATGTCGGGATTAACACCAAAGAGCCGGAAACTCACATTTAGAATTCTTCAGAAGCTGCTTGGTGCCTGGATAGGCTAGCTTTTCTTAACTGAATAGTTAAACTCATATTTATTCATATAGTGTCTCACTGTCTTGTAGGTTGCCGGGTGATTTCATGCATAGGTCGTAGGAGACGAAGTCTGGATGATTGAACTTATGTTTAGTTGTGGCTGACTTATGATATTTCTGGTTGTCAATTCAAGATTTGGGGGACGAAGTCTCTCTCGGATAGCTGATGAATGTGGTTTTTACCATATATGATACTGAAGAAACCTTACCCTGATACAAGAACTAGGTTCTTGTAATTCTGTCCCAACACAATAAAACAAAGATTTATCGTGGAAACCTTCCTAACTCAAGGAAGGGAAAAACCACACCGAAGTTTTATATTAATTCAAAATTTACAACTCAGTTAATCAATGAATCTAACTCTACACTTCTACCCTTTTCGATTAACTATAATCGAAAACTCTCCACTCACAAGAAGTCAAACTCGCTTCTTGTTTACAAAATCTCTCAACTCTTCTTAACTCTAACCACCCAAGAAGTCAAACCCATTTCTTGTTATCTCTCAAGACTCTACTCCCAAGAAGTCAAACCCACTTCTTGTTACACAATCTAGGAATTATTAAAACTCAATAATAAACCTAGAACAAATCAACAAAGACTAATAACCCTAGACTTTAATTGATCAGACTTCAACATTCAATAATTCAAAGTGGAACATTTGTCGTGAACTTGGTCCTTACGTTGTTGTGACGAAGGTGAACCTAGTCCTTACGTTGCTGTGACGAAGACCTGCGTTTTTTCTCCAGTAACTACTGCTCTCAAGATGCTATATTTCGTGAATATGCAATAGCTATCGTTCTAGCTTTGCTAGAAAAATTCTCTCGATTTTAGTGATTGCAAAGACAATTTTTTCCTTCAACTTCTTGATCCTTTTATAGAGTTTGATTTGCCTTCATCAACTTCTAAAAGGAAAGAAATTACAAATTCTTTTCCTTCTTAAATTTGTCTATATTTACTTCTTTCCTTATTTGACTTGAATTGTAACTTCTTAATTTCTTTTCTTTTTTGACTTGAATTGCTACTTTTCTTTATTTCTTTCCTTATTTGACTTGAATTGCTACTTCTTTATTTCTTTCCTTATTTGACTTGAATTGCTACTTCTTTATTTCATTCCATATTTGTATCCTTCTTTCTCTCAATTTCTGCATTTTTTTCTTCTTTGCCGCAATACTTTTTCTTCTTTGCCGCAATCTCTCATAGAGTACACATATGACAACAAGTAGTGAACCATGCCTTCACTTTATCAATCATCAAAACTACTTTATATGTTCTCCTACTTCCCAACAGATACATTAACTGCTTCGTTGGTAATACATGCATGATACATGATTAGAGAAGTTAAAAATTAAATTCATACCATGGAAGGTAAGATATTGTCTGTCTTGTGTGTGTAGTATTAGGGGTTAGGTGCCCCGCACACACGCGCAAACACATATTATTATTATTATTGGACCAGATATCATGCTGGCGAGCTGGTGCGCCCACACACAGAGTTATGTAATTGATTGAATCGGGTACCATATGTTGTTACATGTGTATTTGGGTGTGTTAGTCGCTAAAGGAACAAGTTGATATGCTTAAAGGGCGGGGTAGCTTCTTGTATGGACCGGGAAGACATGTTCAATGTTGTGGGTGGTGATTGGAAATTTCTGGAAGTTTAGGGCTACTTGTTTACATGTTGTATAATGGAGGTGTGTAAGGCAAGGAGTGGCAAGGGTAAATAGTCTTGTATTTGAGGGGATCCTTATGCGATAGAAGGGTTAGACTATGATCTAGTATGCCAGTGATGAGAGGGATGAATGTTTGAATCTTACAGTAGGCAATGGAAGGAGGTGATGTGACTTTGGGCTAAAGTATAATGGGTCTTTGGCCCTCAAGTAGTCAAGTTGCATGTTTTTTTTATTATTCTACATGATAATATGTGGTAGATTTGGATCGATCGATAATGTCTATCGGTATAGTTTTTTGTACTGATACTACTCTTGCTATACCACTTAATATAGTCTGGTTGCAGGATTCAATGATGTTTCATAGGTGAAGGTGATGATGATCTCTAAAAGCTTCTACTTATCTTTCCTTATTGTGGGAGCTACGACATATTTTCTTTTGTACCTTGTATCTTCGTAGTTACACTTGTACCTGTTTTTATAAAAGATGATCGAGTTTCATGGTGATTTTAAAACATAAAGAATTTTTCCTATGTTTTATTTAATTTCTGTATCATCCGTTTTAAAATTGAGTGATAAGGGTTGTCCTATCCAGTTGTTAAAGTAGGTGCCTGCAAGACCCAGTAGGTTGGGTCATCCCATTAATTTTAATAATTTAAAATTGTAATTTAGTCAATGAAAAATTATAGAAAAATATCATAAGTTGTAATTCTTCTCATTTATAAATGAAAAATGTAGAACGCATTATTAACAGGAGAAGAAACAGAGCAAGATTTGTTTTTCTTCGACCAATTTTAGAAAGTGATTAGTAGTTCTTTAAAGAATATTGGATGGGGCTTTATCCTTAGGGTTTACAATCAATGTTTTGTGTTAATATATCATTTAAGAAAATTAAGTAATTCGTTCCCGCATCGATAGACTATTAACTATAAAATTTTAATATGTTCACCAATCTTTAATTCGATATCCTAAAAATAATACGTAGAGGTGTCAATGATTTCTAGATCGACCTAAGGATCATATTTTTACCAACTCGGAATCAGTTAGAATAAATCAAGTTAAGCATGTCACACTCTCCTTTTGAGTTCCTAACTAATTACGAATTATTTGGATCCCCTAGCTAGATTGAGAGATGACAAGTTTATGACTACACTGAAGTTGTAAATTATACAAAAATGAATAAAAATAATCACCCCATACCAAAGAAATTTATTTATGTAGTAAATTATTTTTTAATATTAAGTTCAAATAAAGACAAATTTAGATATATCTCTTAGGCTTGGATTCGTACAAAAGACTGCAAATCAATTTTAGGTTTAGAAACTAATTTTATATACTTCCTCCGTTTCAAAAATAATGTCTATATTTTTTTTTTAGTTTGTTTAAGAAAGAATGACTCCTTTCCTTTTTTGTTAACTCTTTAACTTTAACTTTTCACGTGGCATGTTTAAGACCACAAGATTAAAGGATATTTTGGTACATTTGACATAACTTTAATTTAGAACCACAAGATTAAAAAGTCTTCTTTCTTATCTTAAACTTCGTTCCAAGTCAAACTAGGTCATCCTTTTTGAAACGGAGGGAGTAACAATTTAGTAAACTTTCATACACTCTAATCAGAGACTTTAAAAGAGAAGTCGTAGTCCGATAGACTTACAGTCGTCAATATGGGTTTGGCCCGCGAGGCCTGCCCAACCCAACCTAACCCTTAAAATAAGTGGGGTTGGACTTTATTTTTTTTGACTCATTTAGAAACGAGGCTTTTTTGTCCGCCCCTTTTGGCCCGTTGGCCTCGTAGGTCCAGTCCGCAAGCCTCAGAGGCCAGCCCGTGGGCTATTAATTTTTAAAAATATTTTTATATATATTTTTAATAGCGTTTCATTTATAAAAATTTTATCAATAAATATTTTGAAAAATAAAAAATCAAATCTTTTGCAATATCATCATGTATGGTGAATTGTAGATGAAGATGAACTTCTTAAGGAAACAATATCACATGCTGATTCAAATGTAATCGATAGTGAAAGCGGAAGCGGAGTCGTAAAGATTTAATTAATGGGTCATGTAATATTTAGCAATTTATATTTGTTAAGTATTTGGGTTGCCTTGTGTTGCTGGAAATCTTTTAAACCAGCTAATTTTTTGTGGGAGAAATGGCAGTATGATCAATATTTATCCGCTAAATCGTATTGCTATTATATATTTTTATAAGTATTCATCGAAGTGTGTCATTTATAAATGTATTTTTGTAAGTATTCACCAAAGTGTGTGATTTATAAATGAATTTCTGTATGAATTGATGTCGTGTTCATAGACGTCAACGTTCGATACTCTTTCTAAGAGAGTAATATTGTTTATTTTTTTTGTTAAAGGACCAACCCGTCTCAGCCCGCTTAGGGCTGGGTTGGACTACTAATTTATAAACCCTTTAATTAAAAGGGTCAACCCACCCCAATCCGTTTAACTCTCTAGCCCGTTAGGATTGGATTGAGTTGGATTGGGCCAACCCATTTTAGCAGCTCTACCAATAGTCTTTTCAAAGAAGGATACATCCCGAGGCATCTCACAAAGTTTGATGGAAATGTGTCTCACAATAGTCAGGGGTCTATTTTCATATAATGGTTTAGAAAAGGAAAAAAAACTTGATCCTCATATATTATACAACACTTTGACATAAAATATTTATATGATTTGAACAGAATTTACTTAAGTTCGAATAAATCTGGAACTAATGTATTAGATCTACCTTTGAAATCGAGATTCTTTACTTGAAAAGTACATGTTTTGCTCCTTCAAGGAGTCTACATGGTATAAATTCAGTTTGGTTGCATTATTAGGTTTCATATTCAGATGGTTAAATAAAAACATAAATAAATAATTGTTAGAAAAGGATTACAAAAAAATCATTCTCTTATATAATGAACAACCTTCAAATAGACCACCTGTAAATCATCTATGTGTTCGAAATAAAAATTAATTAAGAGAATTTAATTCATCAAGGTTACAATTGTAAACACAAACACAAATATATTGCCCAATAGTACCAGCACTTGAGCAAACACCATTCCCATTGTGTTTCTCAAAGCATTCTTTTTTGCAATCATAAAGAACACATCCTTTTGGATTTAGAACTTCAGTACATCTGCGTTGTGCATTCACTTGACTAATATCCAACGCTGCAATCAAATTCATGAAAAACAACATTAAGAAACATTCCTCATATTATTAGTATATAAAATTTATATCAAAAAGTTTAAATGTCATATATGTCATAAAAATGAAGAGGTTAATTCTCAAATTTAAAAATTACTAAAGAATATACAAGACAAACCTGAAATAATGAGAAGGAAACAAAGAGCAAAGCTCAAGAACTTGGTCATTCTTAATCAAAATTAATCTCCAGTTAATTTCAATGTTACTTTGGTGCAAAGTGCAAGAGGCTATTTATAGTGTGTTTTTGCCAGATTTTGATAATTAAATGGAGAGTAAAATCAAACTCATTTATTTTTTGTCCATTTATAATATGTTTCCTTGTTGAAAAATTATGGAAAGTTGATCAAAAGTTTGACTAAGATGATATCTTTGAAAATTTACAAGGTAACATAATAATTATATTTTATTTCAGAATCATATTTATGTTATATATATAATATGTTAGAATAATATGGTAAATGTATATATATTTTTCCTAAACTAATTAAAAGATCAAACATAAAAGAATTGATGATTCTTCAATCTTAAAAATTATTTTTTCCATTTTATAAAACTAATAGTTAGTACCTAAAAAATATTTAGAAAGAGATAAATTGTAATATCGTAAGTATTTTAAACAAAGATAAATATTTAATATTCTAGTATTATTTTTTGAAATTAAAATTGCATTCACATTAGAGGTTACAACAGTAATAACATATCAACTGTAATCCACAAGTAAGATCTTGACAGAGTAGAAAGTACACATTCTTTATTCTTACCTTAATGGGGTAAAGAGGTCATTTTTAAGAAACCTCAGTTTAAAATAAAAGTATTCAAAAAAGGATTAAAGCAAATAAATAATTAAAATAGCAAGATACAAAATAAATGAGTAATTGATCAGAGAAATCATCATATCATCCATCATCATATCATATTATATTAAAGGGAGGAAAATTTTAGGTTTGAAGTTTGATAACAAATATGTAACAACCCTAAATATGAATAGGATCAAGACTAAGGGTGTCAAGAATGCTTGCGATTAAACCTAGGTTCACACGGATCGATACGCGTAGAACCAGAACTTAGAACCCTTACTACGACCAAGTCAAATGACTTGGGGAGTTAGTTGGGCTTGGAAAGGTTGGAACCAACCAAGTAAGGCTCTCGAAAACTAAGATTTAATCGAAGGAGTCTTTACCGGACTTGAAAGAAGAAATTTTAAGTTTTGAGGGTCCAGGGGTAAAATGGTCTTTTCCAGGCCAAGGGTAATATTATCATTACCCTGAGGAATTAATAAATTAATTAATTAATTTAATTAAAAGAGCTATTTGAATTGGGGCGACCCGGAGTGACCCATTTCGCAAATGGGGTGCCACTCGGGTTCGAGCCCCACTAGAAGCATTGAATTGATGATTTAATCATCAATTAAAAATCTATTCATTAAGGGTAAAATGGTCCTTTCACGCATTAATTAAAATAAATCAGATTTTTATTAACTTAATTAAATCCTATTTTTGACTAAGTCTTGAATTAAGACTCCTAAAACTATGCATACACTCTCCTAAAACGTCTAAACAACCTCTCACGTTCAAAAGAAAAAAATCTCTTGTTCTCTCTGCCAGATAAACGTGAGGAGCAGTATCTTGGAAAAAAATTCTTCACGCTTGAAGAACACACGAAAAGTTTTAAGAAAAATAAGTTAAATAAAAAACGTTAAGGCAAGGGAGATTTCCGTCGAGTTAGTGGTGGAACTTTAGGTGAGTTTTGGTGTGATTTGGAGGAGTTTCCGGGAAGCAGCTTCAAGCTTGAACAACGTCAAAAGGTATGTTTCTCTCATGGAATTCTTTCTCCAAAAGTACTTTCCTTCGAACGTTTCTCAAACTCTTGAAACTAAGGTTGTTCCCCTTCGTATGTTCTTGTCCTTAGCTCCCAAACGATTTCATAGGATGGGTATGTTGTGCTGCTAGATTTAGGCATGATTTACGTGTTTATATTAAATGCGAACATGTTTTATGTGAGGGAAATTACGAAAACGATATTCGAAGTGCGACCAAAAATTTGTGTGTGTGTGCATCGTGGGCAGTGGGTTTAGCCACTGTTTTGGGTCAAATATTCATGTGTTTATTTGGTGTATTTTATGTGTGTAATGTGTGTGCAATGTGGTGTGTACTATAATGAAAAATGTTGCGTTGAATAACACTCTTTTAGCTAAGTAAACTCATGAAAGATGTGACAAAAAAATGAGTGTAGAATGATAAGAAAATTTCCAAATTTCATACTCTCCCATAAAGTTAATTTTTGGGTTTTCAAAAAGGGGAAATAAATAAGTGAGGTCAATGGGAATTGAACCCAAGACCTCACATGTTAAGGAGGCTGAAAAATAAGAGGAAAACGTGAAGGAGCTAAGGGGAAAATGTAAGGAGCTAAGGGGACATGTTATGTTCAAGATTGGGTTGTCACCTCGTTCAAAGTGACATGTTATATTCAAGATTGGGTTGTCATCTCCCTTCAAATGACATGTTATGTTCAAATAAGGTCGTCCGCCTTTCAAAGAGACACGTTGGGTTGTCACCTTGTTCAAAGTGACATGTTATATTCAAGATTGGGTTGTCATCTCCCTTCAAAGGACATGTTATGTTCAAGTTGGGTCGTCCGCCTTTCAAAGAGACACATTGGAATGTCACCTCCATTCAAATGACACGTTAAGTTCAAGTTGGGTCGTCCGCCTCTCAAAGAGACACGTTGAGTTGTCACCTCGTTCAAAGTGACATGTTATTCACGTCATCCCCCTTCATAAAGGTATACCACCTACGTTGTACAATTTTGCAAGTAACATCAAAGGTATGTGAATTTTCTCAGTTTACAATCAATCTCTGTCTTTTGTTTATTATTTTCAGACCGGTCGACGGACGAGTCTTGCTCAAAAGATCTACTAACGTATATTTTTTGTTCAAAGTTTATCAAACTAAATTTTGGTTCGTCAACTTTGTTTGACAAGGATCTCTTTCATCGATCCTAATCAAACAAAGGGGCAAGTTGTTGACACCAAATTTTGGTCCGATAATTTTAAAATTAATACTTTTAGAGCATTTTATTTTAAATAGTTCAAAATACATATTTTTGTCATTTTAATGCAATTTTTAGATAATCATCCTTTTCTCAAAGTATTAGGATTTTTGTCGATTGTTATGTTTATATTATTTTGTCACAGCCAGACGTTCAAATATTTGTGCATATAGCATGTTTATTATATTTATATATTATTATTTTTCCTCCTCAATTTGAAAAAATGAACTCAGTCGGGAACCACATTTGTGGAATTCGAAGGATGCCTAATCCCTTCCCTTCGGATTAATTTGAACCCCTTACCTATAATCAATTTGGTTTCGTAGACTATATTTTAAATTAATTTATTAATTGGTTTCCTAGTTTTCCTAAAAATTAGGTGGCGACTCCCTTTTCCCCTTTTAATATCCCTTTTATCGTTTTAATATTCTTTTAAACTAATTTTTTTTAATTGAGTCACCGCGACGTTGCTTCTATTCAAAGGATATCAACACCGGGTATGGGTCTTCATACATCTCCTAGTCTTTGAAACTATACTGCCAATATAGGGATCTGGCGGGGTTCATTTCCCATGTACGCTAGCATGTTATTGGGTCACTTTGGCCGGTGATTCCACCTCTTTTTAGTGTGGGGGAGACACTGGATTTCATGATGCTCACATGATCTATGTTGGTTAAAGTTAAAGTTCCCAATGAATGAATGAGGCCAGCCTCAAATGAAGCACATAAAGAAATAAATGATACCGAAGGTGTTAGGATAGGATAATCAAGAGGTGAGCTAGACTCAGGTAATGACATTAGGTTATTCCTGATCATTGCACAGCAACCCGATGAAAGTCTTAAACTATACCCTAGGTATAGCTGGTGTTCACACTGGCTTATGAATGAAATGCAATGAAGTACGTATGAATGAATGAAGCAGACTCTGTGTTTGCTAATGAAGACTCCCTAGTTGAGGTCCCATATGTTGAGCCCTAATTTTGGAAAGTCTTAATGTCAAGTCCATGATTCCAAGGTCTAATGGCATATGAATGAATGATATGAAAGAAGCTATGTGTTACATGTTATGTGCTATGATATGTGCTATATGAAGATGTTATGTGTTGTGTGCAATACGATATTTATAATGATGCATGTTACTCTCATGGCATGACCTTCCTAACCCAATTTGGAAAGTTCACTAACTTTCCTAATCTCAATTTGGCAAGTCCACTGACTTGACTTCCAAAAATCATGTTGTTAGGAAAGAGCTATTATTTCTCATGCATGTCCGTGGTGTGTGCTTGCATATATCCATACTTAGTACAACTGTGTACTAACCCTATACATCTATACTATTTTAGGTGCAGGTACAGGTGGGCGATAGAGCTACAGGATCATTGTTGCAGCTATCCGGATGTCAGCATTCATCCGGAGTTTGGTAGGTCCTCATGCTTTCAGGATTCTACTGTTTTACATTCTAGCTTAGTTTTAGAGTTGAGCTAGTGGAGCATGTTCCACTAGCGTTTCTTTCCTGTTTTTATTCAGACTTTGTATTGGTGCCATTTTAGCAATTATACACTTAATACTTATTGATCTATTTCTTTCAGTTGCTTATCGCTTAATGTTAGATGGTTGATGGTGAACAATTATGAAATGTTAAGAATGTTTAACAAGTATGTTAAGGAACAAAAAGTTTCAAATTTTCCGCTAAAATTAACCTGAATGAAGTATGAATGACGTAAGTAGGCTTGTCTGCGACCTCTGAGAGGTCAACTACGCCGGTCTCGTCTGGGGTCTAGATTCCAATCGTGACAAAGTTGGTATCAGAGCACTAGGTTAAATTACGAAAATAATAAGTTCACATCAACCACATTGAGTAGTTTCTAAGTCATGGTAGTGAAGTGCACCACTATCCTGAATTAGAGACTGCATGATGCGTAGGAAAATTTCCCTTCTTCTGATCTTATCGTACTTTTCCGAATGTCTGATTTCTTGGTGTTATGAGCGTATCTAACATCAATTTTTTTGTTGTTTTTAGAGAATGAACCCTAGGAGGGCTATTGGTCAGAGGAGAGGAGGAGCAGCTGCTGGGGGCAACCGAGTTCCACCCCAGGCTCCAGCTGAAGGAGTGGCTGTGCTAGTTAACCCAGATGGGTTGACTGACGCTGAGGAGAGGGCATCTCTGGCCCAGATGGCACAGGCCATTACTATGCAGGCCCAGGCTATGACTGCCCAAGTCAACCGGCAGGATGTTCAGAGGGAGAGCCCACCGGTTCGTAGCGTAGCTGACAGGCTGAGGGACTTCACGAGGATGAATCATCCTATTTTCACAGGGTCTAGGACTGCAGAGGATCCCCAGAAGTTTGTGGATGAGGTGCATAAGATTCTGGTGGCTATGGGGGCCACTGATATTGAGATGGCTGAGCTGGCTTCCTATCAGCTCAAGGATGTTGCACAGACTTGGTGCAAGATGTGGCAAGATAGTTGTGTGTTAGGTGGAGTGCCAGTCACATGGGAGCTGTTCAAGACAGCATTTCTGGAGAGATTCTTACCCAGGGAGATGAGGGAGGCCAAGGTTGAGGAATTCATCAACCTTAAACAAGGATCTATGACAGTCAGGGAGTATACCCTGAAGTTTGTTAAGCTGTCAAGGTATGTTATTTTCCCTAGTATTTAATAGCAAGCATGAGAAGAATATTGAGTTTTGTTGAAATCATCCAGGTATGCTACTTCCCTGGTTTCTAACAGCAGAGATGAGATGAGCAGGTTCCTTACAGAAATCAATGGAGACCTGGAGGAGGAGTATCGATTTGCGATGCTCCATGATAACATGGATCTTTCCAGGTTGATGTTGCATGTACAGCAGGTAGAGGACAGCCGCAGAAAGAGAGGTGTTCGTGATGCTAGGAGGCCTAGACCTCAAGATCAGGCAGGTCACAGTCATGGAGGCCACAGGAACAACTTTGGCGTCCGTGAGCAGCCAAGGTTCAAAAAGGGGCAACAGAGTTCTGGGAATTCTAATCCTCAGAGGAGTGCTACACCTAGAGGAGGCAGACCTGAGCCCAAGAGGGGCAATGGAGGTGAGATGCAGCGTCCTAAGAAGAATTGTGCTAAGTGTGGCCGAGCTCACAATAGAGAGTGCAAACATGGCACTAATGCCTGCTTTGATTGTGGTAAGAGTGGACACATGGTCAAAGACTGTCCACAGAACAGAGCTCAGGCTAGAGGTAATGCTCAGCCTAGGCCTAATCCATAGGGTGCAGCAGCAGCCGAGCCTCCTAAGAGGAACAGGTTCTATGCCCTGAAGGGCAGGGAGGAGCAGGAGAAGTCCACTGATGTGGTCACAGGTATGCTAAAAGTGTTCTCAACTTCTGTTTATGCTTTACTTGATCCAAGGTCTACGCTTTCCTTTGTAACTCCTCTGCTTGCTCTTACTTTTGAGATATTGCCTGAAGTTTTGCATGATCCTATAGTGGTTAGTACACCTTTAGGAGAGAATGTAAGAACTGATAGAGTATACAAGGATTGCCTAATAGTTGTGAGTGGTAAAACTATGTGTGCAAACTTGGTTGAGTTACCCATGCATGATTTTGATGTTATTCTTGGCATGGATTGGCTTCACAGTTGTTATGCTTGCTTGGACTGTCGTAGTAGAGTGGTGAGATTTCGCTTTCCTAATGAATAAGAGTTAGTCTGGGAGGGGTACAATTCGAGTCGTCCTAACCACTTGATTTCAAATCTTAAGGCTAATAAAATGATGTCCAAGGGGTTATTGTGTCATCTTGTGAGTGTTAATGATTTAGATCATGACATTCCTTCCATAGACTCAGTGCCTGTAGTGAATGAGTTCTTAGATGTATTTCCTGATGATTTGCCTGGAGTCCCTCCCCTTCAAGAGATTGACTTTGTATCGACTTAGAACCCAATACTAAACCAATCTCAATTCCTCCTTATAGAATGGCTCCAGCTGAACTCAAAGAGTTGAAACTGTAGTTAAAAGATCTCACTGACAAGGGTTTCATTCAGCCGAGCATATCCCCTTGGGGCGCTACAGTGTTGTTTGTAAAGAAGAAAGATGGAACCCTTAGAATGTGTATCGATTATCGGCAGCTCAACAAAGTCACTATAAAGAATAAGTATCCACTTCCCAGAATAGATGATTTATTCGATCAGCTCCAAGGGTCTAGTTTCTTCTCTAAGATTGATCGTCGTTCAAGGTACCATCAGCTTAGGGTTGGGTATGGAGATATCCCAAAGACAGCCTTTCGTACCTGCTATAGTCTCTATGAGTTTCTAGTCATGTCATTTGGTCTCACGAATGCACCTGCTGCATTTATGGATCTTATGAACAGGGTCTTTCGTGAATACCTTGACTCTTTCGTCATAGTATTCTTTGATGACATTCTCATCTACTCTAAGACCAAGGAAGAGCATGAACAGCATTTGAGACTAACATTGCAGGTACTTAGACAGCATCAGTTGTATGCCAAATTCAGCAAATGTGAATTTTGGCTGAGATCAGTAACCTTCCTGGGTCATGTTGTGTCTGATCAGGGCATGGATGTGGATCCCAAGAAGACTGAGGCTGTGAAGAACTGGACAAAGCCTCTTACTCCCACTGACATCCGAAGCTTTTTGGGATTGGCTGGTTACTATCGCAGGTTTGTAGAGGGCTTTTCTTCCATTGCTGCCCCATTGACATCTTTGACTAAGAAGAAAGCCAAGTTTGAGTGGACGGAGACTTGTGAGAGGAGTTTCCAGAAGCTCAAGGACAGACTCACTTCAGCCCCGGTGCTTACTTTGCCTAAGTGTGGTGAGAATTACACTGTTTATTATGATGCATCTAGGGTTGGTTTAGGTTGTGTTCTTATGCAAGTTGGTAAGATGATAGCCTATGCGTCCAGACAGCTCAAGGTTCATGAGAAGAATTATCCCACTCATGACCTGGAGTTGGCAGCTGTGGTGTTTGCACTGAAGCTGTAGAGGCATTATCTATATGGAGTGCATGTGGATGTGTTCACAGACCATAAGAGTCTCCAATACGTGTTCACACAGAGGGAGTTGAATCTACGTCAGCGGAGATGGTTGGAGCTGTTAAAGGATTATGACATGAATGTGCACTACCATCCAGGTAAGGCTAATATTGTAGCTGATGCTTTGAGCAGGATGATCATGGGAGGATAAGAAGAAGGAGCTGGTGAAAGATGTACACAGACTGGCCAAACTGGTTGTGCGTTTGGTTGACTCCACTAGTGGGGATATTTCAGTTCATCCTAGTTCTGAATCATCCTTGGTAGTTGAAGTCAAGCAGGGTCAGCATCTAGATCCTGTGTTGATGGAGCTGAAGGACTCAATGCTGATAAAGATGAATGAGTCTTTCGCTTTGGGAGGTAATGGCATACTTAGGAATCAGGACAGGCTGTGTGTGCCAGATGTGGATGATTTGCGGACCAGGATTGTTGCAGAGGCACATGGTTCCAGATATTCCATACATCCAGGTTCCACCAAGATGTATCATGATCTTAAGCAGATTTATTGGTGGGATGGCATGAAGAAGGACATTACAGAATATGTGGCCAAGTGTCCTAATTGTCAGCAGGTTAAGGCAGAGCATCTTAAGCCTGGTGGTCTGACTCAGATTATTGAGGTTCCGACTTGGAAGTGGGAGGCCATTAATATGGACTTCGTGGTTGGTCTTCCGAGGACTAGCAGGCAGCATGACTCCATATGGGTTATTGTGGACAAGTTGACTAAGTCTGCCCACTTTATCCCTGTGAAGTCTACTTACAGAGCCGAGGATTATACGAGGCTCTACATTGATGAGATTGTGATATGGCATAGGATTCCCTTGTCTATTATTTCAGACAGAGGAGCTCAGTTTACTTCACATTTCTGGAGATCTTTCCAGAAGAGCTTGGGCACGCAGATAAAGCTTAGCACTGCTTTTCATCCTCAGACAGATGGGCAGGCAGAGCGCACCATTCAGACATTGGAGGACATGTTGAGAGCGTGTGTCATTGACTTCAGAGGTAACTGGGATGACCATCTGCTTTTGATAGAGTTCTCATATAATAATAGCTATCACTCCAGCATTGGGATGTCACCGTTTGAGGCACTGTATGGTAGGAGGTGTAGATCTCCAGTTGGGTGGTTCGAGGTTGGAGAGTCATCCATTTTGGGTCCAGAGATCATTCATGAGGCCTTAGAGAAGGTCAAAGTGATTAGGGACAGGTTGACTACTGCTTACAGTCGGCAGAAGTCATATGCTGATAACAGAAAGCGGCCCTTAGAGTTTGATGTTGGTGACCAGGTTTACTTGAAAATATCGCCTATGAAAGGGGTGATGAGATTTGGTAGAAAAGGGAAGCTGAGTCCGAGGTATGTTGGGCCATATGAGATCCTACAGCGTGTGGGTGAGGTGGCCTATGAGTTAGCATTGCCTGCAGAGTTAGCTTCTGTTCATCCAGTCTTTCATGTCTCTATGTTGAAGAAGTGCCTAGGTGATCCAACATCAATCTTACCTGTTGAAGGTTTGGGGGTTGGTGAAGACTTGTCTTATGAGGAGGTACCTGTTGAAATCTTAGACAGACAGGTCAAGCGGCTGAGGAACAAGGAGATTGCCACAGTGAAGGTATTGTGGAGAAATTATCTTGCTGAGGGTGCTACGGGGGAGGCTGAGGCCGACATGAGAGCCCGCTACCCTCACCTTTTCAGCTCTTAAGGTTAGACTTCCTACTCTTAAACCTATGTTTCCTTATCTCTTCGTGTTTTGTTGCTATTGATTGACTATGTATAGTGATTTTATTATGATCTGACTGGCATTACGATGTGAAGTGGTAGTGTCATTCGGGGACGAATGTTCCTAAGGGGGGGATAATGTAACAACCCTAAAAATGAATAGGATCAAGACTAAGGGTGTCAAGAATGCTTGCGATTAAACCTAGGTTCACACGGATCGATACGCGTAGAACCAGAACTTAGAACCCTTACTACGACCAAGTCAACTGACTTGGGGAGTTAGTTGGGCTTGGAAAGGTTGGACCCAACCAAGTAAGGCTCTCAAAAACTAAGATTTAATCGAAGGAGTCTTTACCGGACTTGAAAGAAGAAATTTTAAGTTTTGAGGGTCCAGGGGTAAAATGGTCTTTTCCAGGCCAAGGGTAATATTGTCATTACCCTGAGGAATTAATAAATTAATTAATTAATTTAATTAAAAGAGCTATTTGAATTGGGGCGACCCGGAGTGACCCATTTCGCAAATGGGGTGCCACTCGGGTTCGAGCCCCACTAGAAGCATTGAATTGATGATTTAATCATCAATTAAAAATCTATTCATTAAGGGTAAAATGGTCCTTTCACGCATTAATTAAAATAAATCAGATTTTTATTAACTTAATTAAATCCTATTTTTGACTAAGTCTTGAATTAAGACTCCTAAAACTATGCATACACTCTCCTAAAACGTCTAAACAACCTCTCACGTTCAAAAGAAAAAAATCTCTTGTTCTCTCTGCCAGATAAACATGAGGAGCAGTAGCTTGAAAAAAAATTCTTCACGCTTGAAGAACACACGAAAAGTTTTAAGAAAAACAAGTTAAATAAAAAACGTTAAGGCAAGGGAGATTTCCATCGAGTTGGTGGTGGAAGTTTAGGTGAGTTTTGGTGTGATTTGGAGGAGTTTCCGGGAAGCAGCTTCAAGCTTGAACAACGTCAAAAGGTATGTTTCTCTCATGGAATTCTTTCTCCAAAAGTACTTTCCTTCGAACGTTTCTCAAACTCTTGAAACTAAGGTTGTTCCCCTTTGTATGTCCTTGTCCTTAGCTCCCAAACGATTTCATAGGATGGGTATGTTATGCTGCTAGATTTAGGCATGATTTACGTGTTTATATTAAATGCGAACATGTTTTATGTGAGGGAAATTACGAAAACGATATTCGAAGTGCGACCAAAAATTTGTGTGTGTGTGCATTGTGGGCAGTGGGTTTAGCCACTGTTTTGGGTCGAATATTCATGTGTTTATTTGGTGTATTTTATGTGTGTAATGTGTGTGCAATGTGGTGTGTACTATAATGAAAAATGTTGGGTTGAATAACACTCTTTTAGCTAAGTAAACTCATGAAAGATGTGACAAAAAAATGAGTGTAGAATGATAAGAAAATTTCCAAATTTCATACTCTCCCATAAAGTTAATTTTTGGGTTTTCAAAAAGGGGAAATAAATAAGTGAGGTCAATGGGAATTGAACCCAAGACCTCACATGTTAAGGAGGCTGAAAAATAAGAGGAAAACGTGAAGGAGCTAAGGGGAAAATGTAAGGAGCTAAGGGGACATGTTATGTTCAAGATTGGGTTGTCACCTCGTTCAAAGTGACATGTTATATTCAAGATTGGGTTGTCATCTCCCTTCAAATGACATGTTATGTTCAAATAAGGTCGTCCGCCTTTCAAAGAGACACGTTGGGTTGTCACCTTGTTCAAAGTGACATGTTATATTCAAGATTGGGTTGTCATCTCCCTTCAAAGGACATGTTATGTTCAAGTTGGGTCGTCCGCCTTTCAAAGAGACACATTGGAATGTCACCTCCATTCAAATGACACGTTAAGTTCAAGTTGGGTCGTCCGCCTCTCAAAGAGACACGTTGAGTTGTCACCTCGTTCAAAGTGACATGTTATTCACGTCATCCCCCTTCATAAAGGTATACCACCTACGTTGTACAATTTTGCAAGTAACATCAAAGGTATGTGAATTTTCTCAGTTTACAATCAATCTCTGTCTTTTGTTTATTATTTTCAGACCGGTCGACGGACGAGTCTTGCTCAAAAGATCTACTAACGTATATTTTTTGTTCAAAGTTTATCAAACTAAATTTTGGTTCGTCAACTTTGTTTGACAAGGATCTCTTTCATCGATCCTAATCAAACAAAGGGGCAAGTTGTTGACACCAAATTTTGGTCCGATAATTTTAAAATTAATACTTTTAGAGCATTTTATTTTAAATAGTTCAAAATACATATTTTTGTCATTTTAATGCAATTTTTAGATAATCATCCTTTTCTCAAAGTATTAGGATTTTTGTCGATTGTTATGTTTATATTATTTTGTCACAGCCAGACGTTCAAATATTTGTGCATATGGCATGTTTATTATATTTATATATTATTATTTTTCCTCCTCAATTTGAAAAAATGAACTCAGTCGGGAACCACATTTGTGGAATTCGAAGGATGCCTAATCCCTTCCCTTCGGATTAATTTGAACCCCTTACCTATAATCAATTTGGTTTCGTAGACTATATTTTAAATTAATTTATTAATTGGTTTCCTAGTTTTCCTAAAAATTAGGTGGCGACTCCCTTTTCCCCTTTTAATATCCCTTTTATCGTTTTAATATTCTTTTAAACTAATTTTTTTTAATTGAGTCACCGCGACGTTGCTTCTATTCAAAGGATATCAACACCGGGTATGGGTCTCCATACATCTCCTAGTCTTTGAAACTATACTGCCAATATAGGGATCTGGCGGGGTTCATTTCCCATGTACGCTAGCATGTTATTGGGTCACTTTGGCCGGTGATTCCACCTCTTTTTAGTGTGGGGGAGACACTGGATTTCATGATGCTCACATGATCTATGTTGGTTAAAGTTAAAGTTCCCAATGAATGAATGAGGCCAGCCTCAAATGAAGCACATAAAGAAATAAATGATACCGAAGGTGTTAGGATAGGATAATCAAGAGGTGAGCTAGACTCAGGTAATGACATTAGGTTATTCCTGATCATTGCACAGCAACCCGATGAAAGTCTTAAACTATACCCTAGGTATAGCTGGTGTTCACACTGGCTTATGAATGAAATGCAATGAAGTACGTATGAATGAATGAAGCAGACTCTGTGTTTGCTAATGAAGACTCCCTAGTTGAGGTCCCATATGTTGAGCCCTAATTTTGGAAAGTCTTAATGTCAAGTCCATGATTCCAAGGTCTAATGGCATATGAATGAATGATATGAAAGAAGCTATGTGTTACATGTTATGTGCTATGATATGTGCTATATGAAGATGTTATGTGTTGTGTGCAATACGATATTTATAATGATGCATGTTACTCTCATGGCATGACCTTCCTAACCCAATTTGGAAAGTTCACTAACTTTCCTAATCTCAATTTGGCAAGTCCACTGACTTGACTTCCAAAAATCATGTTGTTAGGAAAGAGCTATTATTTCTCATGCATGTCCGTGGTGTGTGCTTGCATATATCCATACTTAGTACAACTGTGTACTAACCCTATACATCTATACTATTTTAGGTGCAGGTACAGGTGGGCGATAGAGCTACAGGATCATTGTTGCAGCTATCCGGATGTCAGCATTCATCCGGAGTTTGGTAGGTCCTCATGCTTTCAGGATTCTACTGTTTTACATTCTAGCTTAGTTTTAGAGTTGCGCTAGTGGAGCATGTTCCACTAGCGTTTCTTTCCTGTTTTTATTCAGACTTTGTATTGGTGCCATTTTGGCAATTATACACTTAATACTTATTGATCTATTTCTTTCAGTTGCTTATCTCTTAATGTTAGATGGTTGATGGTGAACAATTATGAAATGTTAAGAATGTTTAACAAGTATGTTAAGGAACAAAAAGTTTCAAATTTTCCGCTAAAATTAACCTGAATGAAGTATGAATGACGTAAGTAGGCTTGTCTGCGACCTCTGAGAGGTCAACTACGCCGGTCTCGTCTGGGGTCTAGATTCCAATCGTGACAAAGTTGGTATCAGAGCACTAGGTTAAATTACGAAAATAATAAGTTCACATCAACCACATTGAGTAGTTTCTAAGTCATGGTAGTGAAGTGCACCACTATCCTGAATTAGAGACTGCATGATGCGTAGGAAAATTTCCCTTCTTCTGATCTTATCGTACTTTTCCGAATGTCTGATTTCTTGGTGTTATGAGCGTATCTAACATCAATTTTTTTGTTGTTTTTAGAGAATGAACCCTAGGAGGGCTATTGGTCAGAGGAGAGGAGGAGCAGCTGCTGGGGGCAACCGAGTTCCACCCCAGGCTCCAGCTGAAGGAGTGGCTGTGCTAGTTAACCCAGATGGGTTGACTGACGCTGAGGAGAGGGCATCTCTGGCCCAGATGGCACAGGCTATTACTATGCAGGCCCAGGCTATGACTGCCCAAGTCAACCGGCAGGATGTTCAGAGGGAGAGCCCACCGGTTCGTAGCGTAGCTGACAGGCTGAGGGACTTCACGAGGATGAATCATCCTATTTTCACAAGGTCTAGGACTGTAGAGGATCCCCAGAAGTTTGTGGATGAGGTGCATAAGATTCTGGTGGCTATGGGGGCCACTGATATTGAGATGGCTGAGCTGGCTTCCTATCAGCTCAAGGATGTTGCACAGACTTGGTGCAAGATGTGGCAAGATAGTTGTGTGTTAGGTGGAGTGCCAGTCACATGGGAGCTGTTCAAGACAGCATTTCTGGAGAGATTCTTACCCAGGGAGATGAGGGAGGCCAAGGTTGAGGAATTCATCAACCTTAAACAAGGATCTATGACAGTCAGGGAGTATACCCTGAAGTTTGTTAAGCTGTCAAGGTATGTTATTTTCCCTAGTATTTAATAGCAAGCATGAGAAGAATATTGAGTTTTGTTAAAATCATCCAGGTATGCTACTTCCCTGGTTTCTAACAGCAGAGATGAGATGAGCAGGTTCCTTACAGAAATCAATGGAGACCTGGAGGAGGAGTATCGATTTGCGATGCTCCATGATAACATGGATCTTTCCAGGTTGATATTGCATGTACAGCAGGTAGAGGACAGCCGCAGAAAGAGAGGTGTTCGTGATGCTAGGAGGCCTAGACCTCAAGATCAGGCAGGTCACAGTCATGGAGGCCACAGGAACAACTTTGGCGTCCGTGAGCAGCCAAGGTTCAAAAAGGGGCAACAGAGTTCTGGGAATTCTAATCCTCAGAGGAGTGCTACACCTAGAGGAGGCAGACCTGAGCCCAAGAGGGGCAATGGAGGTGAGATGCAGCGTCCTAAGAAGAATTGTGCTAAGTGTGGCCGAGCTCACAATAGAGAGTGCAAACATGGCACTAATGCCTGCTTTGATTGTGGTAAGAGTGGACACATGGTCAAAGACTGTCCACAGAACAGAGCTCAGGCTAGAGGTAATGCTCAGCCTAGGCCTAATCCATAGGGTGCAGCAGCAGCCGAGCCTCCTAAGAGGAACAGGTTCTATGCCCTGAAGGGCAGGGAGGAGCAGGAGAAGTCCACTGATGTGGTCACAGGTATGCTAAAAGTGTTCTCAACTTCTGTTTATGCTTTACTTGATCCAAGGTCTACGCTTTCCTTTGTAACTCCTCTGCTTGCTCTTACTTTTGAGATATTGCCTGAAGTTTTGCATGATCCTATAGTGGTTAGTACACCTTTAGGAGAGAATGTAAGAACTGATAGAGTATACAAGGATTGCCTAATAGTTGTGAGTGGTAAAACTATGTGTGCAAACTTGGTTGAGTTACCCATGCATGATTTTGATGTTATTCTTGGCATGGATTGGCTTCACAGTTGTTATGCTTGCTTGGACTGTCGTAGTAGAGTGGTGAGATTTCGCTTTCCTAATGAATAAGAGTTAGTCTGGGAGGGGTACAATTCGAGTCGTCCTAACCACTTGATTTCAAATCTTAAGGCTAATAAAATGATGTCCAAGGGGTTATTGTGTCATCTTGTGAGTGTTAATGATTTAGATCATGACATTCCTTCCATAGACTCAGTGCCTGTAGTGAATGAGTTCTTAGATGTATTTCCTGATGATTTGCCTGGAGTCCCTCCCCTTCAAGAGATTGACTTTGGTATCGACTTAGAACCCAATACTAAACCAATCTCAATTCCTCCTTATAGAATGGCTCCAGCTGAACTCAAAGAGTTGAAACTGTAGTTAAAAGATCTCACTGACAAGGGTTTCATTCAGCCGAGCATATCCCCTTGGGGCGCTACAGTGTTGTTTGTAAAGAAGAAAGATGGAACCCTTAGAATGTGTATCGATTATCGGCAGCTCAACAAAGTCACTATAAAGAATAAGTATCCACTTCCCAGAATAGATGATTTATTCGATCAGCTCCAAGGGTCTAGTTTCTTCTCTAAGATTGATTGTCGTTCAAGGTACCATCAGCTTAGGGTTGGGTATGGAGATATCCCAAAGACAGCCTTTCGTACCTGCTATAGTCTCTATGAGTTTCTAGTCATGTCATTTGGTCTCACGAATGCACCTGCTGCATTTATGGATCTTATGAACAGGGTCTTTCGTGAATACCTTGACTCTTTCGTCATAGTATTCTTTGATGACATTCTCATCTACTCTAAGACCAAGGAAGAGCATGAACAGCATTTGAGACTAACATTGCAGGTACTTAGACAGCATCAGTTGTATGCCAAATTCAGCAAATGTGAATTTTGGCTGAGATCAGTAACCTTCCTGGGTCATGTTGTGTCTGATCAGGGCATGGATGTGGATCCCAAGAAGACTGAGGCTGTGAAGAACTGGACAAAGCCTCTTACTCCCACTGACATCCGAAGCTTTTTGGGATTGGCTGGTTACTATCGCAGGTTTGTGGAGGGCTTTTCTTCCATTGCTGCCCCATTGACATCTTTGACTAAGAAGAAAGCCAAGTTTGAGTGGACGGAGACTTGTGAGAGGAGTTTCCAGAAGCTCAAGGACAGACTCACTTCAGCCCCGGTGCTTACTTTGCCTAAGTGTGGTGAGAATTACACTGTTTATTATGATGCATCTAGGGTTGGTTTAGGTTGTGTTCTTATGCAAGTTGGTAAGATGATAGCCTATGCGTCCAGACAGCTCAAGGTTCATGAGAAGAATTATCCCACTCATGACCTGGAGTTGGCAGCTGTGGTGTTTGCACTGAAGCTGTAGAGGCATTATCTATATGGAGTGCATGTGGATGTGTTCACAGACCATAAGAGTCTCCAATACGTGTTCACACAGAGGGAGTTGAATCTACGTCAGCGGAGATGGTTGGAGCTGTTAAAGGATTATGACATGAATGTGCACTACCATCCAGGTAAGGCTAATATTGTAGCTGATGCTTTGAGCAGGATGATCATGGGAGGATAAGAAGAAGGAGCTGGTGAAAGATGTACACAGACTGGCCAAACTGGTTGTGCGTTTGGTTGACTCCACTAGTGGGGATATTTCAGTTCATCCTAGTTCTGAATCATCCTTGGTAGTTGAAGTCAAGCAGGGTCAGCATCTAGATCCTGTGTTGATGGAGCTGAAGGACTCAATGCTGATAAAGATGAATGAGTCTTTCGCTTTGGGAGGTAATGGCATACTTAGGAATCAGGACAGGCTGTGTGTGCCAGATGTGGATGATTTGCGGACCAGGATTGTTGCAGAGGCACATGGTTCCAGATATTCCATACATCCAGGTTCCACCAAGATGTATCATGATCTTAAGCAGATTTATTGGTGGGATGGCATGAAGAAGGACATTACAGAATATGTGGCCAAGTGTCCTAATTGTCAGCAGGTTAAGGCAGAGCATCTTAAGCCTGGTGGTCTGACTCAGATTATTGAGGTTCCGACTTGGAAGTGGGAGGCCATTAATATGGACTTCGTGGTTGGTCTTCCGAGGACTAGCAGGCAGCATGACTCCATATGGGTTATTGTGGACAAGTTGACTAAGTCTGCCCACTTTATCCCTGTGAAGTCTACTTACAGAGCCGAGGATTATACGAGGCTCTACATTGATGAGATTGTGATATGGCATAGGATTCCCTTGTCTATTATTTCAGACAGAGGAGCTCAGTTTACTTCACATTTCTGGAGATCTTTCCAGAAGAGCTTGGGCACGCAGATAAAGCTTAGCACTGCCTTTCATCCTCAGACAGATGGGCAGGCAGAGCGCACCATTCAGACATTGGAGGACATGTTGAGAGCGTGTGTCATTGACTTCAGAGGTAACTGGGATGACCATCTGCTTTTGATAGAGTTCTCATATAATAATAGCTATCACTCCAGCATTGGGATGTCACCGTTTGAGGCACTGTATGGTAGGAGGTGTAGATCTCCAGTTGGGTGGTTCGAGGTTGGAGAGTCATCCATTTTGGGTCCAGAGATCATTCATGAGGCCTTAGAGAAGGTCAAAGTGATTAGGGACAGGTTGACTACTGCTTACAGTCGGCAGAAGTCATATGCTGATAACAGAAAGCGGCCCTTAGAGTTTGATGTTGGTGACCAGGTTTACTTGAAAATATCGCCTATGAAAGGGGTGATGAGATTTGGTAGAAAAGGGAAGCTGAGTCCGAGGTATGTTGGGCCATATGAGATCCTACAGCGTGTGGGTGAGGTGGCCTATGAGTTAGCATTGCCTGCAGAGTTAGCTTCTGTTCATCCAGTCTTTCATGTCTCTATGTTGAAGAAGTGCCTAGGTGATCCAACATCAATCTTACCTGTTGAAGGTTTGGGGGTTGGTGAAGACTTGTCTTATGAGGAGGTACCTGTTGAAATCTTAGACAGACAGGTCAAGCGGCTGAGGAACAAGGAGATTGCCACAGTGAAGGTATTGTGGAGAAATTATCTTGCTGAGGGTGCTACGGGGGAGGCTGAGGCCGACATGAGAGCCCGCTACCCTCACCTTTTCAGCTCTTAAGGTTAGACTTCCTACTCTTAAACCTATGTTTCCTTATCTCTTCGTGTTTTGTTGCTATTGATTGACTATGTATAGTGATTTTATTATGATCTGACTGGCATTACGATGTGAAGTGGTAGTGTCATTCGGGGACGAATGTTCCTAAGGGGGGGATAATGTAACAACCCTAAAAATGAATAGGATCAAGACTAAGGGTGTCAAGAATGCTTGCGATTAAACCTAGGTTCACACGGATCGATACGCGTAGAACCAGAACTTAGAACCCTTACTACGACCAAGTCAACTGACTTGGGGAGTTAGTTGGGCTTGGAAAGGTTGGACCCAACCAAGTAAGGCTCTCAAAAACTAAGATTTAATCGAAGGAGTCTTTACCGGACTTGAAAGAAGAAATTTTAAGTTTTGAGGGTCCAGGGGTAAAATGGTCTTTTCCAGGCCAAGGGTAATATTGTCATTACCCTGAGGAATTAATAAATTAATTAATTAATTTAATTAAAAGAGCTATTTGAATTGGGGCGACCCGGAGTGACCCATTTCGCAAATGGGGTGCCACTCGGGTTCGAGCCCCACTAGAAGCATTGAATTGATGATTTAATCATCAATTAAAAATCTATTCATTAAGGGTAAAATGGTCCTTTCACGCATTAATTAAAATAAATCAGATTTTTATTAACTTAATTAAATCCTATTTTTGACTAAGTCTTGAATTAAGACTCCTAAAACTATGCATACACTCTCCTAAAACGTCTAAACAACCTCTCACGTTCAAAAGAAAAAAATCTCTTGTTCTCTCTGCCAGATAAACATGAGGAGCAGTAGCTTGAAAAAAAACTCTTCACGCTTGAAGAACACACGAAAAGTTTTAAGAAAAACAAGTTAAATAAAAAACGTTAAGGCAAGGGAGATTTCCATCGAGTTGGTGGTGGAAGTTTAGGTGAGTTTTGGTGTGATTTGGAGGAGTTTCCGGGAAGCAGCTTCAAGCTTGAACAACGTCAAAAGGTATGTTTCTCTCATGGAATTCTTTCTCCAAAAGTACTTTCCTTCGAACGTTTCTCAAACTCTTGAAACTAAGGTTGTTCCCCTTTGTATGTCCTTGTCCTTAGCTCCCAAACGATTTCATAGGATGGGTATGTTATGCTGCTAGATTTAGGCATGATTTACGTGTTTATATTAAATGCGAACATGTTTTATGTGAGGGAAATTACGAAAACGATATTCGAAGTGCGACCAAAAATTTGTGTGTGTGTGCATTGTGGGCAGTGGGTTTAGCCACTGTTTTGGGTCGAATATTCATGTGTTTATTTGGTGTATTTTATGTGTGTAATGTGTGTGCAATGTGGTGTGTACTATAATGAAAAATGTTGGGTTGAATAACACTCTTTTAGCTAAGTAAACTCATGAAAGATGTGACAAAAAAATGAGTGTAGAATGATAAGAAAATTTCCAGATTTCATACTCTCCCATAAAGTGAATTTTTGGGTTTTTAAAAAGGGGAAATAAATAAGTGAGGTCAATGGGAATTGAACCCAAGACCTCACATGTTAAGGAGGCCGAAAAATAAGAGGAAAACATGAAGGAGCTAAGGGGAAAACGTGAAAGAGCTAAGGGGAATCGAACCCCTTAGCTACTGGTTTCGTGAGGCGAAGAAAAAGAAAAAGAAAAGGGGGCTGGGGGAATCGAATTTGCGACCCAGCTCCTGTGTTCGCAAGAAAAGAAAAGAAAAATAAAGGGGGGCTGGGGGAATCGAACTCGCGACCCAGCTCCTGCTTTCGTGAAAAGAAAAGAAAAATAAAGGGGGGCTGGGGGAATCGAACTCGTGACCTATGGGGAGGATAAGGCGAGAAGTTAAATAAACAATTAAATGGGAGGCGTGGGATTCGAACCCACGACCTCCCAGTACGCGCGAAAGGAGAAGAAATAATAAAAAACAAAATGAGAGGCATGGGGATCGAACCCACGACCTCAGGGCTGAAGGAAGAAGCGAAAAACAAAAGGGAATAAAGTGAGGCTGTGGGGATTCGATCCCACAACCTCACTGCCACTCGCCCCATTTAATTGAAACAAAAATAGAGGGGCTGTGGGGGTTCGAACCCACCACCTCACAGCCTCCTCAGCGAATTTTAGCACGAAAATGAGGGGGTTGTCGGGGTTCGAACCCACAACCTCCCCATAGCAGTGAATTTAATTAAATTAAAAATCAAAGAGGTTGTGGGGGCTCGAAACCCCAACCCTTTGGTTAATTAAGAGAGAAATTAAAATAGAAAATTTATCCTTCAATATAAATGTTGAGATTTAATTTAGAGTCTAATGTTATGAATATTAAAAATAAAATTAAGGAAAAATGTATATAATATCCAAGTGATTCAAGATTTGGGTTCCCTTGCCCAAAATTCCGTATTAATGCATAAGTCATACGTGAGTAAAATATTCAAGATTAATTCCATCTACTTAGATCAAAAATTAAGATCTTGGCATATATACAAGATACATAAGTCTTGTACTACATAATCTTAAGAAGGTAAGAATCACTTAACGAATTATGAATGAAGCCCCATGGCTTGTATGTATAGACACATAAGTCTAATATACGTTCAAAAGTAAGTGAACCTAAGATGTATGTAATGAAATGACGAACCCTAGAAGGGTTAAGTATGAGTGTAAGATACACTAAAAGGCCAAGTGTATTGGCATATGATGAAATGAACATTCGCGTAGTAAGAGGTGAGTAACTATGAAAAGCAAAGGTGCCAATAATGAAAAATGTGGTGACAACATGATATGAGGCTAATGAATATGATGAGAGCAATCTCAAATGAGCCTAAATAAATGTTACCAATACGTACTCACCAATGAGAGTGTAAGATAATGAAGAAACCAGTCTCTATGAACACTTTAATGAAAGTATTGGGCTTAATACACTTAATCTAAATGATGAGATGAGAAATCATCTAATGAGCTATACTGTCCTTATACTAGAAATCAACTTCCGAGACGTATGAGTTGAACGTAATGGAACTTTATACTGAGCACTGATAGGCTAGATATGAGCGGTGATACCTTCTTTTGGGAAGGGCGAAGGTTCACGTAACTCTCATGAGATGAGACTGTCCGGCTAGCCGGGTATGGGTCTCCATACATCTCCTAGTATTTGAACCTATACTGCCAATATAGGGATCTGGCGGGGTTAAATTCCCATGTACGCTAGCATGTTATTGGGTCACTTTGGCCGGTGATTCCACCTCTTTTCAGTGTGGGGGAGAAACTGGATTTCATGATGCTCACATGATCTATGTCGGTTAAAGTTAAAGTTCCCAATGAATGAATGAGGCCAGCCTCAAATGAAGCACATAAAGAAATGAATGATACCGAAGGTGTTAGGATAGGATAATCAAGAGGTGAGCTAGACTTAGGTAATGACATTAGGTTATTCCTGATCATTGCACAGCAACCCGATGAAAGTCTTAAACTACACCCTAGGTATAGCTGGTGTTCACACTGGCTTATGAATGAAATGCAATGAAGTACGTATGAATGAATGAAGCAGACTCTGTGTTTGCTAATGAAGACTCCCTAGTTGAGGTCCCATATGTTGAGCCCTCATTTTGGAAAGTCTTAATGTCAAGTCCATGATTCCAAGGTCTAATGGCATATGAATGAATGATATGAAAGAAGCTATGTGTTACATGTTATGTGCTATGATATGTGCTATATGAAGATGTTATGTGTTGTGTGCAATACGATATTTATAATGATGCATATTACTCTCATGGCATGACCTTCCTAATCCAATTTGGAAAGTTCACTAACTTTCCTAATCTCAATTTGGCAAGTCCACTGACTTGACTTCCAAAAATCATGTTGTTAGGAAAGAGCTATTATTTCTCATGCATGTCCGTGGTGTGTGCTTGCATATATCCATACTTAGTACAACAGTGTACTAACCCTATACATCTATACTATTTTAGGTGCAGGTACAGGTGGGCGATAGAGCTACAGGATCATTGTTGCAGCTATCCGGACGTCAGCATTCATCCGGAGTTTGGTAGGTCCTCATGCTTTCAGGATGCTACTGTTTTAAATTCTAGCTTAGTTTTAGAGTTGAGCTAGTGGAGCATGTTCCATTAGCGTTTCTTTCCTGTTTTTATTCAGACTTTGTATTGGTGCCATTTTGGCAATTATACACTTAATACTTATTGATCTATTTCTTTCAGTTGCTTATCTCTTAATGTTAGATGGTTGATGGTGAACAATTATGAAATGTTAAGAATGTTTAACAAGTATGTTAAGGAACAAAAAGTTTCAAATTTTCCGCTAAAATTAACCTGAATGACGTAAGTAGGCTTGTCTGCGACCTCTGAGAGATCAACGACGCCGGTCTCGTCTGGGATCTAGATTCCAATCGTGACAGAATATGCCCTTCACTAATATTTTTAATTCAAAAATGTTTTTGACTAACTTTTAAAATTAAATCAATAGATATAATTAAACTACACTTAATACATGATTAGATGTTAAAACTTAAAGAACTTTCATTTCGAGTTTTATTGTTAATCCAAACTACCCCTTTAATAGTTGAACAACAAAATTATCCTTTATTTTAAAGTAAAATTTCTACATATTTTCCCGGGATGAATTAATTAAGAATCTTTTCTTAGTGTAGACTACCATTGTCACTTTAAATTTGTGCTTAGGAAAACATTTCAATGGTTGTGTATATTGAGTTAATGAATTTCTATTAAGATGTCAAATAAAATGTTGTACTAATGATGAGTTACTTGAAAGGCTTTTTTAAATTCTACATTGCAAAATTAGACTATTTGCTTTTATATAAATGGACCTATACGTCAAGAATATCAAGAATATGATCATCACTAAAAAATTATAATGGAGGGGCAATAAAAATGAACCAGGTATGTTCATTTTTCTGCTAAACTATTATAATATTAAAAATTAAAATATATTATAAGACTCTCCAAATAAATTATAATGGATTAAAATTGTATTCTTTCTTTTTCCTCTATGGAACAACATTTGGTGTGTTGTGTATGTATAATGTATATGTGGGTACCTTGTCAGTAAGTTTCTTTTTCGCGTTTCATCAATATTATATAATTTTTTAAATATTATTAACATATAGATTTGTTTAACTTTTTTTCATTTTGTATAATATAATGACATGTAAATTTTATTACTTTTCATGTTAATTAATTTGATATAACAAATATTTTTTCTTAAACATTCCTCATATATTAGACAACATGTCGACATAAAACACTTATATAATTTGAACAGAAATTACTTGAAGTTCGAATTATTAGATCTACCTTTGAAATGGAGATTCTTTACTTGGAAAGTACATGTTTTGCTACTTTAAGGAGTCTACATGGTACGAATTTCAGTTCGGTGGCATAATTAGGTTTCATAATCAGAAGTTTAATTAAAACATAATAAAATAAATGTTAGAAAAGGATTAAAAGTTCATTCTCTTATATAAAGAACAACCTTCAAATAGACCACTTTTTTATATGTTTGAAATAAAAATTAATTTATAGAATTTAATTAATCAACGTTACAATTGTAAACACAAGTACAAACATATTTTCCAATAGTACCACCACTTGAGCAAAGACCATTTCCATTGTATTTTTGAAAGCATTCTTTTTTGCAATCAAAAAGAACACAGCCTTTTGGATTCAGAATTTTTGTACATCTGTGTTGTGCATTCACTTGACTAATATCCAATGCAACTGCAATCAAATTCATATAAAACAATATTCATTACACACATGTAAAAAAAAAAAAAAAAAACTTGAATTGTTTATTTTCATCATAAGTTTGATTGTGCCTTCATAGAGAATTTTTATATATTCATTGACCTATAACATAACATAATTAACTCTCTATATAAACTCAAAGATGATTACTTTGAAAAATAAAGAAACAACCTATTTCAAACAATGAAATTATACATATATATGATGATACATTCCTCACATTATCAGTATATAAAATATACCTCAGAAGTTTAAATAGAATATATGTCATAAAAATTGAACAAGCTAAATCTCAAAAAAAAAATACAAAAAACAAACCTGAAATGATGAGAAGGAAACAAAGAGCAAAGTTCAAAAACTTGGTCATTCTTAATCAAAATTAATTTCAAGTTAATTTCAATGGAATACTTTTGTACAAAGTGAAAGAGACTATTTATAGTGTGTTTTTGCAAGATTTTGATAAATAAAAATGGATAATAAATCAAACTCATTTATTTTTGTCCATTTATAATTCATTTCCTTGTTGAAAAGTTATGGAAGGTTGTTCAAAATTTAATTTTTTACTAGGATGAGATCTTTGAGAACTTATAAGGTAACATAATTATTTATATTCTAATTCATAATCATATATATGTTCTCTGTATATATGTTATAATAAAATGACAAACGTATATATATATTTCCTAAACTGATTAAAAGATCCTATCTAAAGAATTGATGATTTCTCAATCTTAAAAATTATTTTTTTTTTCATTTTTATACAACTAATTGGTAGTACCAAAAATTATTTGAGAAAGAGATAAATTGTATATATAAGTGTTGTAAGCAATATCAATAATTAATATTGTAGTATTGTTTTACAAAAATTAAAATTGTATTAAGTGGTTAAAATAACAATAAACTGTAGTCCATAACTGATATCTTGAGAGAATACAAAGTAGCCAACTAGGCATGCTTTATCCTTACCTTAATGGGTAAAGAGGTTATTTTCGAAAAATCTCAGCTCAAAATATAAGTATTCAACGAAGGACTAAATAAAATAGCAAGATACAAAACGAATGACTAATATATCATAGTAATACACATAATAATGAGAAACTAACTGATATCACTAAATGGAGAAGAAGAAAGGAGGAGGCTAGGCCCCTACTTCTCACATCGAACGAGCATAACACTATATTATTCACTAACCTTCTATCCTTATCATCAAACTTCATTCACATGAAGGGTTAACTGGTAATTTTCTTAGCCAATTAGTGGATAAGTTTCATTCCCTCAAAAGGATATATAAAGTATTTATTAGAATATATGTCAATTAAAACCTTGAAAACGTTGTGTGCATTGAGAAATGAAATGATATGCATTCATTAGTTTTAATTAATTATTACTCCCTTTAATCCTATAACAACCTTTTTTGTCTTAATGGTTGTTTTGGACCATAGTATATATAGGTTATCTTGGTTTAGAGTTGGTCAAAATCAAAAATTAGGAATACAGTTCTGAAATCTTGTTAGGGGTTCACTATAGCAAAGGATTCCGACTTTGTAAGGTTTACCATAGCGAACAAATGGTTTGCTATGTCGTAGGGTCTTAAGTCAAAGAGTGTCATGACCTAGATCATCATGAGTGGTACTCATAGTTATCCTCCGGTTGGACAACCAATTACTAACCCAACATAGCCCACCAAACCATTTAAGAAGACAAATCATAAAGTGATACAACTAAGAAGCGGTTTAAAATAAACATTGGATCAAGTTCTTATAAACTCAATATCTTGTCAACAAACATTTCAGAATTGAAACCACGACCACCCCCCAGGATTGAAGGTCATTGTACCAAAATTCTAAACAATCATTAACAGAGATGCAACCCTAAAATATGAAGCATAAATCTAATAGTCTAAAGTATATGTGTCTGAAAAGATTGACAAACAAACAAAGATGAATCCATGGTAGCGTACCAGAGTAGCTCACCCTTGGATTCGAACATTCAAGTGTCTATCAATTAAGGCATCAAACAAGCCGTTTTGAGATGTATTGTACTCAACAAGAAAAGAATAAATGCAATTTTATTTCATATACATCGTTTACCGGTAGAATTATACTGTTAATTCCAAAACACAAATGTCAACAAGTAACGACAACGTAGTACTGTATACCAACACTTGCATATATATCAACATTTACAAGATGTTGCAGATTACCAATTACAATCCTTGAATTATCGATGCATGAAACATATACCACATGATCACAAATGCACATACCCGATCCTCTCATGGAACCCATACACAAATTGTTAATGTATCAGCGCGGGACCTTGTCCCGACTACTTGATGTATAGTTCTCCTAGAGTCTTTGTGGAAATATTAATTTGGATTATTTCGACTTTCAGTTTCCAATCTTGTCAGCTTAATATGTATATATGTCTCGAGATATGTTGGATTGCCAATTTTACCCATTGAATTTTCCTTGATTATAACCAAATGCTAAACACCGGGCCAATTCATGATTACTCAACCCAAACCAGGGTTTTTACCAACATATAAATCTAGTCAAACCCCTCCTTCAAGAGTAAACCCTAGATTCTAAGGCTTAAGAATTAAATTACATAAGAGAGTAAGGAACTTATCTTTATCAAAAAAATTGGTGGAAAAGCGAGTGAAAACTGCCCTAAATCGACTTTCCTGCTCCCAAGAACAATATTATAGAAAATAAGAAGTTCTAGAGAATTTTTTGCATAAAACATTGATTTATTGTCACAACCCAAGTCTATACGCTAGCCAAGACACAGTATCTAGAATCGCGAGTGATCTCAAGTAAACCCTTGGAATACATATCAAAGAATAACATAAAGAAACTAAGAGGAATTTGAAATACATAACTAAGTTATAGAATTTATAAAAAAAATTGAAATTATATTTCTGCTCTCTGAAATAAGTCTTTACTAGTTAAAATTAAAATATAAGTCTGTCAGGACATGTCCCCCAGCTACCTAACCAAAGAAAACATGAAAAAAAGTCTAGTGACCTAAATTAATGGAGTCCCCGTATGAGGAGGACTCACCAAGTGTTAACTGAAATTAATGCAACCTTGTTAGCCACAAGTCTGAGAACGAACGCTGAGATCTACATCACTAAAGGATGCAATGCGAAAAAAGATACGCTTCTATATATGGAATGTATTGAGTATGTAAGATCACCAACATACTCATATAAAGTAACATATGGACGAAACTATGGAATAAAGTTTTGAAAATGTAATGTCATAATCTCAATAAAGGGGCTAAAATGAAACAATTGAAATTCATGCATAAATATCAGTTTTAAGACCTTTCAAAAGCATATACATCTTTGAGTCTAAATGAACAGTCCTGCATAATCATTCCATAAAATAGTAATCTTAATGTACCTCAAATAAATTTAAGGACATATCATAAAAGATGCATAAACTAAAAGTTTCTTATAACTGACATACGTCATTTAAGCTCATAAAGTCCAACTTATAATCTTAGTTGGATGGATTGTCCTATACTTTCCGGGGATATAGAACTTTATTCTATATTATGTGGATCAACTAACATGAGCCTGATCAGAGCGCTAATGGTCAACTGTCAAAGCGGTGAAACATGTACTATGTTGGCGCATAGTTATGGAACTTGGGTTTTCCAAACGCATCATCTTGATACTAATGCTCATAGGCATATAAACCTTTAATCATTCATATTACATGTGAGGCTAAGATCAAAAGTCATACCTTCAAAAAACATGTACTTAGGTTGTAAAACATATCAGTACTATAAGGTTTTAAAACCAAAGTGAAACAATGAAAATATAGCTTATTGAAGAAAAATCATAATTTCATAAAAATCGTATGTTTACTTCTAACAATCTTGTGAAATTAGAATAAACATACTTTAGGCATGAGTGAAGGGACACTCTCATTGAAGCCTTACACATTGAAATGTCCATCAACTTCTACGAAAAGAATCAAACTATCTTCAGTATTTGTATAGGTCTGAACCTAATGATTTATATGTTTTACATTTATTCTAAGGTCCTTTACTAATTTCACTAAGTGTATAGAAGGTTGTGTAGGGTCGTAAGGTACCTCAAACACCAAGTCAAGTTTGAAGCTTTCCTATCGGCTAAGGTTTCACATGAGTTCATACTAGGGCCAACTTCAAACGATCATATCTCTTGAAATAGTAAGAGTTAGGTAATAATCCATCAACTCTCAAATTAAAGGTCTACAAATACTCTTTTCAATGCCACAGACCGCTTGTCAATCCGACTCATGAGTAAAAATTAAAGTTATTCGCATTTTACTGGAGGGCATCAAATAGAATATTCTCTCTGCACACCTGGTAGCGTGGCGCACCGCGCCGGGCCATTTTTTTCAGTAGACATTGTATTACAAAATTAGCCATGGGCTCCGTACGGCCCGTAGCGTGGCTGCGTCGCGCCAAGCCAATTTTTCAATGTCCACGATTTTTGAGCTGCTCTATTTAGTAATTCTAATTGGGGTTCACTAGAAAATTCATCTTGGACAACTTAGGGCTTATTTTCTCACAAATTATCTCCTTTTCACCATCTCTAACATCAAGGTATATTCCTCTCATGTACCTAAAGTATTTCTAAAAGCAATCTCATTCTCTAACGACGAATTCTTCATGAGATTCTAACATCAAATCTTTCTCTCATATCTAGCAAAACCAAGACTCATCCTAAAGTTTAAGAAGGGACTTTTGAGGTTCTGCTTCAAAGTTAGAGTTTCCATTAGAGTGATTCAAGGTATGTAGGACTCTAATGAGGGATTCTTTTCATCCTTGTGTCTAAAATTTCTCAGTTTTGATGATTCAATTCTATGGTTAGGATTTATAAGCCTACTTTCAAATTCACCATTTTATGATCCAATTGCATGATTTCTTGAATTTACTTACTCATAATAATGAATTTTGACTATTGTACTTTCTTTTTATGTTTAGCAAGGTTTCCCATGGTCATCCTTATTAGTTCTTGATATGAATTTTATTTTTGATTACTTAATCTTATCTTCAAAGCATGATTTTAGAGGGTTTATGTTATTATGAAAGCTATTTTGAGAATCTACAAGTTATGCATATTCTATAAAACTTTCTCATGAGTTGAAAGATATGCTTTAGAAAGATTTTTCATCATATGATTTTAGAAAGAAGGATTTGAGCTTTGTCTCAAAGATTTGAGCATACTCACAACAAGATAGGCTTAGATATGTTATAGCAAGACTCGTTATAAGCTTCTGGATAAGCTTAATAGATATGTTATGAGTTATATGAATAGTATGTTTTGAGAGTAATATTTAGCACTGAGTGAACGAGGGTTCTAGATAGGCAGAGTTACAAAACTACGTGCCACAGTAGAATTATGTTTCAACGTTTTTGACAGTTGATAATTTAGCCTTGAGAGACTCAAACCAGTGGACCCACATTACACAGGCAGGTTTTATACCCTGAAAAAGGTATAGGGAAGCCCTCCCAACTAGGATTGTATGTTAGTGCATCATGATCTCACACGATATATGTTTATTATGAGAAACTCCCCCGGGAATATTTACAACATTTTTTATATTTTCTAGATAATATCAGCATAAGATATTTAGATTGCATGATCTTCATATATGCATCCTTTCAGATATGATTTCAGAAAATATGGTCTCACATACACATTTTTGTTACCGTAATATTATGGCATACGTCACAGTTTTGACTTTTAGATCTTCAGTTATTGTTTGTGTACAACTCATGCTCAGATTTATAGTGTTTTTGCTTGTATAATTGTTTATCTCAATCTTACCTTGAATACCAATACATTCATATATAAACACTATTTTGCGCCACATTATTTTATGATGTTGATTAAAGCATCTTGATTCAGATTCACGAGCAAACGTTCCACTAAGTTCCTTTACTTCCAGTTGTGAAAGATTTATTCTTGAACTTTAATCTACTTATGATTTTAGTTTATAGCTTCTACTTCAGTTTTCATATGATATGCTTTGATATGTTACACCAAGGGTTAACTTGGGGCAAACATGGTTATGAGTACCGTGTCCCAATTAGGATGTAGACTCGGGTTGTGACGCATACCTTAGTAAGGAAGATTAATGGGGAATCTTGAAAGATGAACCCTGGCCTTGGTTTTCTTGAAGTTGTTGAGCGTAGAATTTTAGCAATGAATGAAAGGATTAAATTATGAAAAACTGATTAATACACATTTGAGGCCATTTAAATAACTTTCCAAAGGTATTTATGATAAAAATACCCCAAGAAAATAAATGATAAGATTTGAAAGTTAAAATTTTATTTCAGTAGACAGTGAGGTCCGTATTCACTCCGTGTCGCGGAGCCATCATAGAGCTTCTACCAGGTTAAAGTATCTCTAGTAAATCACTCATAACTTTTTATTCAAAACTTGGATTGACGCAAATTTGACAGCATTGAAAAAAAGACTCATGAAGTATTAATTTGATAGGTTATGGGTCACCTGACTCTTCATATTATATGAGATATGGTCATTGAAGTTGACCCTTATATCGACTCATTTTTATTGTGGTTGTGCATGCTAGTATTTATGATTGATGGTGGGCTCGAGTACCATGCTGGTACATGAATACTAATGGTTGGCTTGAGTATCACGCTAGGTATGAATACTAATAATGGTTGGCTCAGGTATCATATTGGTACACTAACAGTTTGTGTGTGATTTCATGAGTGGAGTATGTGTGTTTGTTGAGTATAGGGCATATTCATGTTGTTGCTTCAAGACCTCAGTTGTGAGAAAGAAGACATCTGAAGTCAAGAGTGGGTTATTTCTTCCGGGATATCATGGTTTCTTCCTTATCTAGTTTTCTATGTTTTCAGACATAGACATTTAGATTCTAGACTTATGCTTTATTAGGTGGGGTTGCATCCCCTTTATTTCAGATACTTAGAGTTTTAATATTATGACTATCAAATTGTAGAGAGTTGATTCTGCAATGATTTTGTTAAGTAGTTGACTTTATAGGAACTTGATCTTTTATCTATTAAGACTGCTAATTAGCTTTTTTTGTCCTTTCATGATTGATTTCTAAAGTTATTCTTATGGGCCACGCTAAGTTGAAAACTAGTTTTTCCATCGAAGTGTTAGTGTAGGTACAACTCACAAGGGTCTAGCTAGGTCTTGACAATAGGGCTTTAATTTTTAGAGTGAATTTAGATAAGTAGAACTTTCGATATCAAATTTGGTTGTTTGGATAGGGGGGGGTGGAGGGGGGTTCAACATTCAGGTTTGAAAGTGTATTGTGAAATGGAGACTTTAAGGAGGATTTACGAGTTTCATTTATGTATAAGTTAGAGTGCTTTGACAGCAAAATTAATTCTTGTTATAGCATAATATCATGCTACAACACCATCGTTGTAGCAGGATTAGGCCTCTATGGCAGGATACGTCGTCAGAAATGTATAAACTCCCCAAAACCGCCCATAATCAACCAAGAGTGTTTTGGGGAAGTGTAAGAGAGACCTAGGATGATTTTCTCTTATTTTCAATCATTTTCATCTATGAAGGTAAGTTAATTACTATTTTAACTTTGTAATTCGAGCCTTAAAATCTCTGGTGGTTATGTGTTGTATTAATTATTTGTAGATCAAGAACAAGTTAAGTATCTTAACAAGGAGAAGACTCAAGCTCAATAGAGCTTCTAAGGCTAGATTAGAGGTAGGTGACATTGTTACTTTCCCAGTAATATTATGTATGCGTGTTAATTTTCTTTATAGTGAAACACGTACAATGCATTTTTTGGGAAATGTAAGGGTTAAATATAAAATGATGAATTGTTGATAATCTCATGCAATAAATGTGTTTTGATTACTTGTATTCATAAGAGTGATTTTATTTTATTGTGTTTGTGTTTGTGTTTGTTTGACTATCAGTTGGCTCTGGTACCACGCCTGATACGAAATATATCTCGATTAACTCGGATATCATGTTGTGTACCTTGGGTACCACGCCTGGTACAAAATATCTCTTGATTGGTTCGGGTACCACACCTTGTACATATTATCAATTGGATTGTGTACTATGCCTGAGACAGAATATCTCTTTATTGGCTCGAGTACTACGTCTGGTATATGTTATCATTTGGCTCAAGTGTGATGTTTGGTACATGTTTGACTATTCTCTTGTGTATTGGTTCTTTGAGTGAACCAGGCTTGTTTGTGATCATGTGAGGGATGCTTCATATAAATGGTTGAGTCGGGATTGGTGATTGAGAGTCTTGGTGTATTGCTGACTTGGTTGATGTATGTGTTGTCTTGTCTTTACTAATTTTAATTATGTGCTTACATTCATATCTTTATATCTTTGGAGCAAGACGATAATCCTACCAGTACGCTATGGTTTATGTACTCATACTGCACTTGTTCTTTTTTTATTGAGTATAAGACATATTCAGGTAGTTGCTTCGCCATCTCAATTGTGATTCCCTAGTTATTGATACTTCCTCCATTCTGCCACGAATTCATCTTTATTTTCTTAATCCATCTATTTGGAGCTCCGACTCTTTAGATTTTTTAGATTGCATCATCTTATTCTAGATCATATATAGTTTTAATACACAACCTTCTGATTCTATGGCAATATTTTTGCACGTGTTTTTAGACTTTGATTTTTAGATATGAATCTTGATTTTTTTCACTTAAATTGTTATTTTAATTTGGAGTTAATTACGGGTTGATTGGTGTTGGTTTTCCCACTGATTTTATTGTGGGTGTCACTCACGGCGAGTCGGAATAGTGACATAGTATTTAGGGGCTAAATATTTAGTCGGGTGGATGCTATAAAAGTATAAGTTATCGGTTTAAGTATTACAAAATGTATGCATCACAAATGAGTTATTTCTTAGTTGTTTCAATGTCATTTAGTCACTATTGTATTTGATTGTACTTGGAGCTTTGATTATGTATTGTATCACTCTTTGAGGTGCCTTGTTGAACTTTTCTGAGTTTTGGATCTTTATATAGTCCATTTTACAAAGGATACAATAGTCAAAAATTTGAAAATTCCTCAAACTTAGCCCCAAAAAAGTGAATTATCATTCGAGGATAATTTAAATCAGGCCACTAATAACCTACGAGACTAATATTTTCGCGTTTCACATCAATCGTTGAAGAGATATCAAGAGAATGATTTTGTGATTATAGGAAGAGATATGTGTAGTAAGTCACTTGGAATCTTTTAGACTAATCTAGAGACGAAAGGGAGCTTTGGAAACAAAATCTCAAATTGACGGATAAATTATTTGAAAATTATTATTGTATCTTGTTATTAGGTTGGATAGGAACGGGCATATATCCCAATATATAATTATTTAGAGGCCCCACAACCTATTATATTGAAGGTATGTGAGGGGTACAAAATCGTTTGTCAGTCAAATATTAGAGTAAAAAGTTATGAGTAAAAAAAGAGTGCTACAAATTTTGATGTAAATGTGTCTCACAAAAGTCGAGGGTTCACTTACATATAGACGTTTAGGGAAGGAAAAAGTTTGATTCTGATAGATTAGACAATACATTGACATAACACACTTACAAAAGTTGAGGGTTCACTTGTAAATCATTTTGTATTTAAATGAAAACTAATTTAGAGAATTCGATTCATCAAGGTTACAATCATAAGTACAAGCACAAGCAAATTGACCAGTACCAGAACTGCCTACGCAAAGTCCATTTCCATTGTGTTTCTGAATGCATTGATTTTTGCAATCATCGGGAACACAATTATTTGGATCCAAAATTTCAGTACATCTACGTTGTGCATTCACTGGACTGAGATCCAAAGCAACTGCAATCAAATTCATGAAAAACAACATTTCATTATACACAAGCAAAAAATAATTTTAAAAATTGTTCTTATTTTCCATCATAAATTCATGACACTACTATCTATATGTGCATTTTCAGGCAAAATTAATCAAGTAACATATGTGTAGGTAATTAACTCTCCATTTCACTTAGAAAGGATGGTTACTTTGAAAAATAAAGAAATAACCTATTACAAAAAATCGATAAAATTACACACACATATATATATACTATCATATAAATATTCATTACATTATCGTGTATATGTCACAAAAGCGAAGAGGTTAAATTTCAAATTATTAAAAAAAAAAGTGACTAAAGAAGATAATAAGTAAATAAAAAAAACCTGAAACAATGAGAAGGAAACCAATTAGAGCAAAGTTCAAAAGCTTGGCCATTTTATTAAAATAATTTCAATGAGATACTTTGGTGCAAGGTGCAAGAGGCTTTTTTATAGGGGAAAGTAAAATGAGATTCATTTATTATTTTTTTCCATTTATAATTGGTTTTTCCTGGTTGAAAAGTTATATATGAAAAAAGGGTTAAAGGTTGACTAAGATGATATCTTAGAAAATTTATAAGATAAACGTAATTATTATATTATAATTCAAAAGCATCTATATACAATATTTTAGAATAATATAATAAATGTATATGTATACATTTCTTAAACTCATTAAAACATCAAACCAAAATGAAGTGATGATTTTTCAATTTTAAAAATTATTTTTTATTTTATTTTTGACGACTAATTATTAGTACCTAAGAAAAATATTGAGGAGATCAATTGTATATCATAAATGTTGTAAACAAATAAAATTCAGTAATATTGCAGTATTATCTTACAAAAATCGACATTGCATTCACATTAACAATAACAATAACATATCCACGGTAATCCACCAGTGAAATCTTGAGAAAGTAGAAAGTGTATCAACTTTATCCGAATTCATAGCTAAAAGGGCAATTTTTTTCTTTCAAAAAACATAAACAATGTAACAAATCTTTTTCTAATTAAAAAGATCCTTCTAATAAAACTGACGTCGTTAATTCGTTAAAAAAAATAAAAATTGTTGTCCTAACAATGATTTTGTCCAAAAAGATATTACGTGCTTATGCACATGTCGTAGGTTATTTGTGTCCAAAAAGATATTACGTGCTTATGCACATGTCGTAGGTTATTTGTTCGCAATTTGTAGACCTTGAGTGTGTTTGGTATGAAAGGAAAATGTTTTTCAATTTTCCCATGTTTGGTTGGGACAAAAGTTTTGAAAAATGTTTTCCAAATCAACTCATTTTCCTCAAAATTAAGGAAAATAACTTCCCTTAAAAAATTAAGGAAAACATTTTCCAAAACTCTCTTCTAATTTCAAATTATATTTTTTTTTGGGAAAAACATCAATTTTAAAAAAATATTTTCAAATTCAATTTTTTTTTCACCCGATCCCTGACACACCCCCCCAACCCCAACCCCTCCCCAAAAAATTAATTTTATTTTTTTAAAAAATATTTTCAACTTCAAAATTTATTTTTAAACTCCTAGCCCCTCCCCCCCCGGCCAGCCCCACACCCACCCCCAACCCCCCCAAAAAAATAATTTTGTTTTTAAAAGATACTATCAACTTTAAATTTTTATTTTTTCACTTCTACCCTTTCCCCCTACCCCCAACTACCCCCACCCCCACCCCACCCCACCACTACCACCACCACAAAAAAAAAAATTATTTTTAAAAAATATTTTCAATTTCATAAATTATTTTTTACTCTAGTAAAAATAAAAGATGTAAATCTCTCAAAAACATTTTTTATTCATAAATCAAACACTAAAAATCATTTCCGGAAAATATTTTCTACTCACCAACCAAACATGAGAAAATAAGTCCAAAATCTACTTGTTTTCCATGAAAACATTTTCTAGGAAAACATTTTCCATGGAAAACATTTTCCTCCATACCAAACACACCCCTTATTTAATCATATTTTCCAAAGTTTTTGTGATTTGGTAGTCTAAGTTTAATCACTTTTATTATGTATTACACGTGTATCTCAGATTAATAGTACAAACTTACTAATTCTATAAAAACATATTAAAATATGTATGTGATGTTGGTCAAAGTAAATTTCTACAACCGATATATTTTAGTAACATGTGTGTGATATTGCTGGTCAAAATGAATTTCTATAATACCAACATATTTTAGTATATTATAGCAAGTAAGTTATTATATATTTGAGATTATAACATCACTAAATAGTCTAATACCTAGAATATCTTGATATTAGTAATACACAACTTAATGCACAGTAGAGTGTATAACTAACATGACAAAAAAAAAAGTGTATCAAACAATGTATTACTAATACACACACCTAATGCATGCATTATTTTTCTTAATACACTCAACCAAACGACCCCTTAGATTCTAGCCTTATGATTTATTAGTTGGGGTTGTATACCCTATAACTTTCCGATTCTAGGGAGCTAGTTTTGCAATGATTTTCAGAAGTAAATTCGGATAACTAGAACTCTTGATTTTGAACTAGGCATGAGGAACTTAGTTTAGAACGTCAAGGTTTGAAGGTGTACTTTAGAACGTCAAGGTTTGAAGGTGTACTGAGAAATAGAGACTTCTAAGAGGATTGACATGTTTTTGTTATGTGCAAGCCTCTAAGGCAGAGGGTAGACTGCTAAAACTCTTGCTACAACGCCATGGTTAAAGCAGGATTGGGCTACTATCCAATGGAATTCACCATGTTTTTGTCAAAACACTAACTATTGCCTTGTCTACATATCTATAATTTTAGATACATATTATTGCTTGAATCTTAAAACGATCTGTCCTTATTCAACAACCAAAATACAACTGATTGCCTAATGCCAGGCAACTGCAATTTCATGACTTGCGTCACTAAACAGGCCTATGTCTCACTGTACAGACACACACACACACAACACCTCTTATAAAATGAAGTGTCATTGGCCTCTAAAAGAACAATTCACATAAACTCTATTCCCTAACATTCCAGCTTAGCGTCCTCACATCGCGCACACAAATGCCTACAACCAGAACAGGTCAATCCCCCTCTCCCGCCTCCGACACCCCCAGCTTGATGATCCTAAACTTCAGGACCATCTGAATATCTTCACCACACGGAACAAATTTCAGCTGGCATCTTAAAACATTTGATGGCTAAAATTGAAGGTTCAAGAATATCTGATCTGAGCATTGCAAACAATGACTCAAAAGGCATATCGCTGTTAACTAAGTTTATCTCTCTTTACAGCTATAAACGAATCTTCTGTTCCATTTCCCTTTGTCCCCTAACCTGAAATATCTGTAACTTCTAATTTAGAGAACAAGCATAAACGAACCTCCGGAAAGGGAAAGCAATGCTACGACACAGCCTCAGGCTCTCTAGCAAGTCTATCCTCCTCGATACGTTGCAAAAGCTCCTCGTATACCTTCAAGGAATTAGCAGTAAACCTTTCCATGGCCTCGAATATACGTTGTAGACCAACCTGAAAGCTACTATTTTTGCTAGTCTCGCTCTGGTAAACAACATTCCTATTCAATGAAAGACTATTTTCCTCACCAGAAACCAGAACGATTCTTTTGTCCAGTGCATGAATCCCCTTTTGTATCTTCTGGTCTTCCCTATCCAGGTTCTTCACTTGTCGCTCCATATCCTTGTTCACCATCATCTTTTGGCGTAATTCCAGCTTGTCTCGCTCCCACAGCTGAAGCACATTTGTAGCAAAATCTCGCATACAATCAACCACCTCTTTTTCCGAGACCCTTTCAAATGCTTGTGACCAATGATTACAAATGACAAAAATAGGGGGAGCACCAATCCTGCCAGGAGAAAAGGGAGCTATTCCATCGTCTGTTTCTTCCGGTACATATAGAAGACACTTCATGAGCCAACTGTTCAATGCCCTCACATAGCCCTTCTGTGCAGTCACCCAACAAGAGAAACTCAAAGTCCAGTTCAAAAGCTCATGCTCAAGTTGAAGAGTAGCTTCAAGATGAGCATCACTGAAGTGTTTGTGAGATGCAATGGCATCTAACCGTTTTGCTTCTCCAATGGCTACGGATTGGAAGCGATGGCACTCAAGCATGGATCTCCACATTCTACATAACCTACATACAAGAACCATACAAGAGACACTTAAGAGTTGGATATAATAGATAAATGTATCACCATTCACCAGGGAAGAAACAAAAAGTCGGCAACAAAACTTGGAAGTGATTAAGACTAATACTAGAACAAGAAATATAGCAACTGCTGCAGCATTTATGCATTCGTCTGTCCTGGAAATGGAATCAATTTATTACCGACAGCATAAATGGCCATCATGAATCACGTGTGGATGTGCACAACACATGCTCTTACTTTCAAATTGAGACCAGCAAATCACTGGCTTGTAAAAATCACATTATGATCTTTCATGACATGTTCACCGACAGAAGATGGAAATCAAAATTTTCCATAAAGCCTAAAACTGCAGTTCGATTTAATGGTAGTCTTACATCCTAATAAACAATAAAATTTACTTGGAAAATTTGAACTATTTCTCAAGTATAACTGAAACCTAAGAATAACAAAACCGGGCAGAAAGTTATTCACAATTACAGCAAGAATTTTATATGCGAAAAGCTATTTGTTGTCCATCGAATAAGGTCCAAAAAGAAATGCACATACATACCCCTGAATAAGTTCGTTCAGTTGTGGCCACAACTCTTCATCCCTCAATTTGTTTATCTTCTCAGAAACCTTATCAACTACCTGAATTGCAATTCTAATCTTTGAGGAGAGACTTATAACCAATTTTCTGGTCATGTCAATCTTGTCAGAATCAGCCCCCTTTTCAATTAATTGCTTCAGCTTTTGACTTTTCCTTTCATGAAGCACCCTTATCTTCTCCTCCGCCTGCAAATCACAACCGCAACCACATAATAACCCAGCAAGGGGAACAAATAGAGTATCATGAAAATGTATGGTTCATAAAACTGCAATCGCAAAACAACAAGCAAAGGAAATACATCATTCTCATGCAAATTGCACAGCTGATGCTAATTGCTAGTCAAACAGAATACAAGTCACAGGAATAATTGCAGCTAGATACGATCTAATCAGATTGAACACCTAGATACGATCTATCATTTTTACCAAGAAAAAGAAAAAAAGAACACCTAGAAACAAGTATAAAAAGCATCTCAGAATGTTACAGATCAGATTGTAAAAGATGGGGCTCAATGAAAAACTGGGATTTGAAGGGAAAATGTAAGTAACACCTTTCTTAGGACAAATGCAAGAAACACTTGCCACAAAAGAAGATAGCTGATGATGTACGCAAAATTTTCAGTAAGCGGTGTCAATCTTTATAGAAGGAAAGTTAAAAATTCAACTATCGTGCTTAGGAGAGGTTCGAACCCCCAACCTCGAACACCAAAAAGCGGTGAACCAACAAGCCATTAGATTATTTTTGTCGAGTAGAGTCATTTTATTATATATATATCTTTATACATAATATTAATATATATATATATATATATATATTTATATATATTTGGTAAAATTTTCCAATGAAACGATGTCGTTTGATACCCTTAGCTCAGTCCACCCCTGGCTGATCAACCACAATAGTAATTCACAAGACATACATCCATTAAATTGATATGAAGGCATTTAAGTGAAGCAACGTATCTACTCGACATAAGTGAAGCAACATTATAAGATCAAAAGTACACATGTGCCACAAAAGAAGATTGTTGACCATGTACGCAAAATTTTCAGTAAGCAGTGTCAATATTTATAGAAGGAAAGTTAAAAATTCAACTATCATGCTTAGGAGAGGTTCGAACCCCCAACCTTGAACACCAAAAAGCAGTGAACCAACAGGCCATTAGATTATTTTAGTCGAGTAGTGTCCTTTTATTATAGATATATCTTTATACATAGTATTAATATATATATTTGGTAAAATTTTCCAACGAAACGATGTCATTTGACACCCCTTCGCTAAACGTGGGTGGGCGCCCCTGGCTGATCAACCACAATACATACATCCATTTAAGATGATATGAATGCATTTAAGTGAAGCAATGTATCCACTCGACATAAGTGAAGCAACATTAAAAGATCAAAAGTACACATGTGCAGCATTAGAATTTCTCCATTAGCGCACAGAAATATGGATCGTCTATAAAAGTTCTAAAACTACCAAAGCACCAAACCACTCCATTTTCATTACAACTTACTGGACATGTGAAAAAGCAGATTTAAGAAACACAACCAGTCTACAAAAAAACAATATAAATTCCTCAGACCATTTAACGTACATATCGAGCAGACAAACAAGATTAGTGACTGCCATCCTCCAAAATTCAAAGACTCGTTCAAAGAAGGGTGATCAGTAGATCGAACAATACCTTGACCTCCTCAAACAGTTTCTTCTCCCAGAGATACAGCTTCTGCAATGTGGAAGAAATGTTTCTAGCCCTTGAACTAATATCTCCTTCTACATCTAAAATGGCATGATCAGCAATCTCAATCGCATCGTTCTTTAAAGTAGAAGGTAGCGAGAGTACAGCCGAGGAAGGGGTAATCGCGTGCAACATCTTGGAAGAAACTATCCCTGAGAATGACCATGAAATGGAAAGTCCAAAGATCAACAAATCAATTGTAATACTTGCACTAATCAACAAAAACTCAATGGAAGCTAATTGTCAAAGCTCACAAACATAAAGACAAAATCTTTCAAAGTAAAAAGACATCAAAATTCAAACTTGGCCACAACGACATACCTTGATATGTCGCGTGCTTACGATTGTGGGGAAGTTTCCCAACTTCAAGCATCTTAGCAAGCTCATTCCCTGATTCAGAAGCTCTCTCAAATTGAGCCTGAATCTCCTTCACCACATCAGAATCGCTATTGAAACTTCGACCCTTCGAACCAGCTACATTTCCCCGATTCTCATCATCAACCACTTTCTTATCCACGACGTGTACCTCAAACTCAATCGGGTCATCCTCCATGGATGAACTTGTGCTTGAGTGGTGGTGTATGGACTCTGAATCAGCTGCCTTGTCATTCTCCTCAACTGCCTTTGAATAACTTCCACTTGCAGTTGCAGCCTCGTCTACAAACCTTTGATCCTCATGAACTTCCTTAACAACCTCATGTTCAAAATCCACATCTTCCAAATCAGGTATACCCTCCTCTTCTCTCACCTCTCTCGAGTCTCTGCTTGGTGGGTACACTGGATAACTCTCAAGCGTCTTAAAAAGATTCAAAAATTCCCAAGGCGAACTCCTCGGAGGAGACGGCGGAGGCGGAGGTGGTTTTGAACTTGAAGGAGCCAATGACATCCCGGCAGTCGGTGTGGGTGAGGGATAAAAAACCCCTCCGTAATTGGCATAATCCGGATAGTTAGTAGCATAAGGATAAGGGTAGTAAGAAGAAGAAGAAAAGGGTTCACTCATCTGAACAGTCTCTGTAGTCACCGGCCGTTGTTCATAGGTTACAGACGGCGTCGTTTGGTTCCTCATGAAATTCATATGCATAAACCCACCCCCATTTGCCCCAACTGGATAAGAAGCACCAAAACCAAGCATTTCATGATCCCCATAACTAAACTGATGAAACGGTACGGAAGTACCATCTAAATGATGATGATGTAAAGAATCAGTCCCAGACCCTTCATCAGAATCAGAATCAGAATGAAACTGAAGATGTGAACCAGAACTAGAATGAGAATCAACAGGAGCAGCAGCAGGAGGAGGAATCATTTTCTTAGGAGGTTCAGGGGGTGGTGGGTCACCTTTCACAAAAACAGGGGAATGAGAAATTTCCACATTTTCTTTGAAAAAATGATGAAGAGAGATTCCAACAGTTTTAAGTGAGTGAAGATAAGCAAGATGTGCTTCAGCAAGAGCATAACGGTAGTGAATAGCTTCATCCAAGAATGAGCAACGTTCACGGCAGAGAGCAACCGCCGGCAAATCATCAATCTTGGAACTGGTGCACCCCATTATTAATTACTCAATTAAAATTAAAAAAACAAGATGGAGAATGATTGTTGGTTAATAAAAAAATGGAAGTGGGGTTTGTGAGAATTTGAGGTTTGAGGAACAAATGGGGAAGAAGAAGAAGAAACAGAGACAATAAAAGATGGAATCTTTGACAGCTCGGAGATTTGTCGTGTGTTTGTAAAATAGGAGAGTGAAAAAGGGGGGGCGCACCGGCAAAACAGAGTGGTATATTACCAAAGAGAAAAAGCACACTGGATAGTAGGGAGAAAGGAAAGTGAAAAGTGATTACAAAATTGTTTGCTATTGTTATTCCTATTGCTACTTGTAAATACTACTCCCTTAATTTCTGGGGTTTTTTGGTTCGATGTTTTAGAGAGTTAAATAAATTTAGATGGTATACGATAGAATTCATTTAGGGGTAATGCTTTGGACATATTTTTTTTATACTGAAGATTGAAATTTTTAGATCACGCACGATAGGGTTTTTTTAGGGTAATGCTCTGGACAGGATTTTTTCATACTGAACATTTATATTTTTAGCTCATGCACGATAGGGTTCATTTGGATAATGCTCTGGACAGGATTTTTTCATACTGAAGATTGGAACTTATAGCTCGTGCACGGTAGGGTTCATGCAGGGTAATGCTTTGACAGAATTTTTCCATACGGAAGATTGAATTTTTTAGATTGCGCACGACAGGATTCATTCAGGGGTAACACTCTGGACAGAATTTTCCATACTGAAGATTGAAAAGATAGGATTCCTTCAAGGTTAACGCTTTGGATGGGATTTTTCCATACTAAAGATTGAAACTTTCAGATAGCGTGAGATAGGGTTCATTCAGGGGTAATGCTCTGGACGGGATTTTGATATACTGAAGATTAAAATTTTTAGTTTGCGCGCGATAAGGTCCATTCAGGTGTAACGCTCTGGACGGGATTTTTTCATACTGTAGATTGAAAATTTTAGATCGCGCACAATAGGGTTCATTCAGGGGTAACGCTCTGGATGGAATTTTTTCTTAATGAATATTGAATGTTTTAGATTGCACACGATATGTTTCATTAAGGGTAATGCTCTGGACAGAATTTTTCCATACTGAAGATTGAAATTTTCATATCGCGCACAATAGGATTCATTCAGGGGTTACGCTCTGGACGAGATTTTTTCATACTGAATATTGAAATTTTTAGATAGCGCACAATAGGGTTTATTCAGGGGTAACGCTCTGGACAAGATCGTTTTATATTGAAGTTGAAATTTGAGACCTCCGATTAAGGATGAAGCAATCTTACAAATGAAAATAGGTTTTTTCTTATTTATTTATTTATTTTAATTGATAATAAATGTTTTTTTACAATATTACTTTACCTATGGTCACTTCAAAGTGTCTAAAGACGGTTTGAATTAACTTTAAAAAAAATAGTTTTTAAGTCAAAAGTCAAAACTAAAAAGTCAAAATGAAATAACTTTCAAGACCTAAAATAAAAAGTAGGTGGAGATTTACTTTTGTTTTGTAATTTATTTTAAGTCATTTTGTCAAAGGCTTTTTAATTTATTTTAAGTCATTTTTTGACTTATTTTAAGTTATTTTTATTTTTGTCAAACCCTTCTACAAGTCAAAACTAACTTAAAAATAGGTTTGACCAACTTTTAATCAAATCCAAACACCCTCTTTATCTTTTAAGGTGATATTTGATGATTCACACTAATTTTCAAAGTGTCCTGTGTTATTCGAGTTATATTAGGAAAATAATGTGCTTATTAAAAAATATTGATATATGTTTATTAGAAAAGGAATATCTATCATCAATATATTAATGGCAAGATCATTTTCGAATTAGAATATTGAATATAGGGATATTTTGAACTGAACTATTAACGAAAGACATTTTTATCTAACATCATATAATTGTAGGATTCTTTTTACCTTTTTTGTAAACAAAACTTATAATCAGAAATATTTGAGGATTATTTTAAACATAATTTTTTTTTCAAAAATTTTTATTCAATCAAATACATTCACGCAATAGGAAGTACATATTATATGTCTTTAAAAAAAACTAACGGTATGTTTGATGCAAAAATAAGCTCCGAGATACTATAAATTAATCAAATTTTAATATAAATATCTATTAAAAAGAAAAAAGAAAGATTGAGAGTAGTAAAAAGGAGTGTTTTAGTGATAATAGTGTTAAATTGCCTTTTGTGGAATAGGTGAAAGAAGCCAAAAGAGAGAGGGTCTCCCTTTTTACTTTACCAGATAGGACTACTCTATCTAGTTTTGCTCATAACTCATTACATGCACTTTTATTTTATTATTATTTTCCCCTTTTTTGTGCCTCCACTTCAAATAAATATTTGTAATAAAATACTTTCTTTATTTTAAAAAAAAATAAATTTCTTTCTTTTTTTTAATCTATTTTAAAAAGTGATTTTTTTATTTGATAATATTTTAATTTTAATTTTTTACAGTGACATAATTAAACTATAAAATTAAAAAGATAATTTTATATATTTAATATAACTTTAATTTAAAATTATAAATCTTTTTTTAAATTTCGTTTTAAATTAAATTAGATCGTTTTTTTTTTAACAAAGAAAGTACTGATAAAGATGATAGCATTTGACAATTTGTTTGAAGTGTGAGCTTTTGCTTTTAAGGGCTGTGGTGTGCAGAACAGAACGTGGACTCAACTGGACTAACTTTTCAAAACACGTATCTATGCTACTGAGTAAAAAATGCAACGGATATTCCAACATTTTATTATTATTTTTTTTTTTTGCATGAGCCATACTTAGTGCGCTTAGAAATGACAATGGAGCAGGGCAGAGATCGAATTTAACTTGTAAAAAATTTAATTCATTCATTCCGTCTCGCATAATAATTTATTTTTATTTTCAATCCGTCTCACTTTACCCCACATAAATCAGCGTTGTGTAATTTTTTAAATATTTTTCTTTTCTAGTTAGGTTTAATACTAAAAAAATTATTTGTAAGTTATATTTATTTAATACATAATGAATTTAAAAAATTTATTTTAGTGGTCCACTGAAAAGCAGGTAAGAAATTGTATTAGTTTTAATTAAATCGTTTTCATTTACTATCTTTAATATTATAGTAACTTTAAGAAAACTATTTTAATAGATAATATTTTGTCACTCTTATAGCATGTACATAGTTAAAATTAAGTTTGAATTCGCATAAAACCATATAGACCTGCAACCTACCCTGCTACACATTAATTTAAAAAGTAATAAACACTACAACCTGTCATGCATCCCTTCCCTCCCCGCCCCACACAACCTTAAAGTCGTCTCGGCCCCCCCCCCCCCCCCCGCCACCCCTATTGTCATCCCTAAGTGCGCTATACAATCCTCGTCAGGAAAGGAATGTTCATCTGAATCTCATTCAACAGAAAATCATACTATTTGTATATGATTAAATTTTTATATATATTTATATAGAAAGTGTCGAATTCCCCCACCCACCCACCCTACCCCAACTAGTTCGTACATTTACTAATTCAATGTTTAATCATCTTAGTAAAAATTCTAACACCGTCATTAGTACTCATTATTCTCCTTCCCCTTTTCTTTTTTCTCAGGTAACAAAAATGTTATTATCATTTTTTATTTTTTTTTTAAAAGTATCTTCCTCCTTAGGATTGACATTAGTCAATAATTAAGTTAAGTGTGTGAAATCACATAATACGTGGGAATATAGAAATCATATTATTATTAATTAAAATACTAATAATGATTGATATTCCAATCCATCAAGATTATACTTTGACTCGTCCGAAATTAGAATGTTTGAACTTATGTATTCTATCACTGAATATAGTCAGAAGAATAGCAATTTTGTGTTGACCAATAGTCTTACTCTCTGTAGACTATAGTCCATATTAAGTAGATATTGTTGCAATATGATATAATTTTTATAAAAATAAATACATTTAAGGATATAAATTAAAAATTATTTTTGCTATTATTTTTGTACTAGTTCCTAGAAAATACAAATATGTTAAAAATCTCATTAAATGAAGAATATATACAAAGAAAATTTCAATAAATTTACTTAAATTTTGAATAATTTATTTATTTTGAACTATGAAAAAAATCTAATAGTTCACTTAATATGAACGAGAGAATAACACTTAATAGTCAAAATTGTAACTCTTACTTAATTACCTTGTTTCGAAAAACTTATTATTCGAAATCTATAACCAAAAGAAATTATATATTTTACACACACTGATAATGTAAATACTCTTATATTACTGGTGAATTTATTTTAATATATGATAGAGGTTATAAGTTATCTTCTTCTTTTTTCGTATAATTAAGAATGTATGGTTTAAAACACATATAAACTATCATATTTTTTTACAAGTTTCGTATCTTATTACCTAATATTCTTTTTACGTGTCTAATCTACCACGCTTTTTATATTAAAATAAATCTTATCGTTGAATTAGCTAAATATTTATGTAAATGAATTTGATATCATGGGGACCCATAAAATTCGATTCACATATCATCTATAACAATTTATTCAGTTGACTAATTAAAAGTAAAATAAACCTTATTTTGATTTCTTCTCTCTCATTTTTTTTCTTTCACTTTTCCACCTCATGATAAACCTTCAAATTCTTACACAACCTTAGATGTTTATATAATCCTATTTTTTCTTTCATCAAAATTTGAAGCTAAACGATAATCCACATTGAAATTGTAGATTAATAGAGAAAAACAAGGCTAAGTCCAAAACACAAACCTGACACATAACTCAACTTTAAACCTGACCCTAACTTGACCTAATCCAAACTTGAAACTAAACCCTAACACTGAATCCAAACTTGACCCGTGATCCGACTCTTGATACCTAGCCTGCCGAACCTCGACCCCAACCTTAATTTAGGAACTCAAACCTGACACCCAATCCTGATCTTGACTCTTGATTTCTACCCTAATCTGGAATTCGACCCAGGATTAAGTTGTTGGCTCCGACCTAAACCCCCATCCTAGGATACTGGGCCCCGACCTAACTCTCGACCCTATAACTCGACTCCCCACCCCAACCCAAATCGTGATCCCATGTTAGATTTAAGGTCGTGTTTTGGATCAGTGTTGGGATAGTTAGGTTCTTGAGGGAATCAAGTTTTAGTGTCATAGTATTTGCCTAAATTATGCATAAATGTTTTTTAGATAACATTTTATCCTTATTAACCAACCATAGAAAGATAAACAAAAAAAACTTATATATATTTTCCGAAAAAATAAATAAATCATACCAAATACACCCTTTAAACTCTAACTTAAATTTACTTTATAAGTATACTTATTTTTCGCCTAATGTATCATTTTAATAAGAATTTAAGGAGGCTAACACGTAAATATCTTTTGAATGGTAGCATAGTACGAAAAAATCTTTAAATATATATTCATGTTGTATATAAGTTTACACCTTCAACGTTATATATTTGAGTTTCTTCTATACATTTTTAAGTTCAATTATTTACTAATTATGATATACTTTGTATAAACAAAATGTAATCATTTTCACTAAACAAGAAAAGTACATCATTTTTTTTATTATATATACAAAAACTTACTTTAATTTTTTTCCCAAATGAGAATCGAGTTGAAAGTAATAATTGACTTCATCATTACTGGTGGAGAAATTTACGTGATTTTCACATGGCCAAAGTAAGGTTAGGACGAAACAACATGGACCATAAATCATTAAAACTCAGGGACCATATATTTTTTTGTACGTACCTAGTTTAAAAATTAACTTGATCGATTTGAAATGTATATATCTGTTGAGAGGTGGAGTGATTATTTTATATGCGAGTTCGATCGAATTCAATAATTTATTTGAATATTGTTAAAATGTATGACGATCTATCTTATTTAAAAATTTAAGTTGTTAGAGAGAACATACTTTAATTACTCTATTTAATTATATTTTCAGCACACTCTCACGTGCAGACTTGATTCTTTTTCACGAGTCAAGCACGTGAATTTATTTATTTTTATATGAGTGGCGAAGAGATTTGATCTTAGGACTTATGTCTGCTCTAATTCTACGTAGAAGTGTGTAATTGATCCTCTCATTTAAAAACTTATGAAAAAATCAGTCTACATATGAGGAGTGTGTTGAAATATAATTAAATAATAAAAATATGTTCACTCTTATCGTTTAAATTTTTAGATAAAGATGATTATCCAATCCAACAAATAGTGTATTCCTGTTGATAAATTCATCATATATATATATATATTAAATTTAAAACTCAGTTATCAAATGGTTATTGACATATGTAGTTTTCATCATGGACTAGTAATGATTGAGTTAACTAACATGATGGTGAAGTGAGTTGGTTTATTTATTTGTGCAATCACTAAACGATAATGTTATTATTATTACTATATATATTACTAGAATTGATGTCACCAATATGCCAAATCCGACACCATATATTATATATAATAAGTACTCTCAGACTTATAATACTTTGAGCACATTTTGTATTGTCCCACCTCACATGCTACTACTGATATTTGTGTTGACCATCAGAGGGAGTTTATTAAAAGTAATTTATTTATTGATTTTCTTTTCGTATTCAGTATTTAGAGTTTATATTAAAGCCTCGAATAATGTTTAATAGCGAATTATAAGACCCTATACATGAGTAGTGGTGTAGCCACGTAGAGCAAAGGGTGTCCAATTGGACACCCTTCGTCGGAAAAAAATAGCATATATATAAATAAAATGATATAGAAAATGATTAAATAACATATCTTGGACACCCTTAACATAACAAGCTGCTATTTCTAAACACCCTTTAACAAATTCCTGGCTCCGCCACTATACATAAGTGACGCTTTTTAATATAATTCTCTTCATACATAGAGTTCGAATATTTAATATTTGATTAAAATGAAGTAATATCATTACTACACCACGATTCGATTATTTAATGTGAATGTACTATCTCAAAAGCAAACAGAATACAAATACGATCCTATTTTTGGATATCAAAGGACTGGATTAAGCTGGCTAGGTCGGTCACATGTTAATTATAGTACTACTAATAATAATAGATATAAGTAAATAACTAAAAGCTCGTTTGATCGGTAAATAAGTTAGATTAAAATCATAATAATTGAATTATATTACGAGGATTAAATCATGACGAAATTATTTAATGCAATTATTGTGCTCTAAATTACAGATTGGGATGTATTTTTATTTTCAATTGTAACCGTTTATTTTTAAAAAAGACTTCGGAGAAGATTCGCGAAAAAAATATTTTTTTATTTAAATATTTTATTTCGGGATTAGTAATCATGAGAAAATTATCTCACATTCAATCTAATATAAAAATAATATCACAATTATAATATAATTTTTTCCAAAATTTTCTATCTCAAAATTAAAAATTTAATCAAGTGTGAAGTAAAATAATTTTATATTTATTTTTTGAAATTATTATTTCTTATTACGAAATCAAACGGTGTGCCACAATATAATTTTAAAATTACTTGTACTTTGTCCTAGGAGAATAACAACGCAAAGGTCAAATGTGTGTAATTTGAGTCTTTTTTTATTATTTTTAAAAACGAGAATAATTATAATTATAATAATAATAATAATAAGTTTTCAATCTCACTTTTCATTCTGTTTCTTCTTTGAAAAGTGAGCCTTTTCTGTTATGTGGAAAATGTATTTAAAAAACACCAATTGAAAGTTCTTTTTTATCAGTTTTTTTTTTTTTAAAAAAAAGAAGCATGTGTGGGTACGCATCTAATCTAGACATATACTAATCTTATAGAATTTTTTTTATTAGAAGCATACTAATCTTTTAGAAATTTTTTATTAGAAGCTTGTGATTTAATTTTTGACAATAAATATGGGAAAATAAGTATTGAAGTAGCTAAATTATCATGGAGGTTAACTGATTTTATGTCGCACAATTAATTAAGAGTATGTGTGGTGTTCCTTACACAAGTACCATCAACTTTCTTTGTCATACGTTTTGCTTTGTTTTATTTAGAGAAAAAAAAGACAAACAGATTAAATAAAAGTGAAAAGTAAAAGCAGGTGATAAAAGAAATAGTTCCTCGTACAAACTACTATTACTAAAAAATAATTGAGGCCATTAGTGAAAGAAAGAACAAAGAGGATCCTATATTCTAAAGAAGAAGAAAAGCAAGGAGCTAAGAAGAGACAATTTCTTTGAAAAATCGAGCAAGACGTAGTGTCAAACAATCATGTCACTCATAAGAAAGCTTTCATAGGAAAAACCCACTATGAATAAGTAAAAAGATTAAAATACTTTAAAATCTAATGTAATAACTATTAGTATAGAAAAATGATCGTCATTTGAAGTCAGATTCAAGTGGCTCAATCAATAATTAGTGCCAAAAACTATAACATCCATAATTTCTCAATAAAATCCTATTCGATCTGTCTCAATTTTATATGATTTACTTTTCTTTATTCGACTCAAAATTATTTCCAAGCAAGTTCATATTTCCAAATCTTTTGCATTCAATATATGTCAATGGGGCACTTAACTTTCTAAAGAAGAAAAAGAGGGGAAAAAAAAAGGTATAATATATTTATCTTATACATTTGGTCAGACTGCTCTCTTTTTATCCCTTTACCAATAGTAAATTAGTAACAAAGTTTGTGCAGTGCTAATTTCCTTTTACTTTGTGCCAAAAGAAAGAAAAAGTTATTTAAAGATGCCAATTGAAATTGAATATGCCCTTATATGAACGTGCAACTTTGGATAAAATTTATATAATACTTTATTAAGAGGATATCTATGATAAATACTACTACTTTTTGTGTGAGTATTCTGCTTTTTATGGTAGTGATAGTCATGTCTTCTACCTATTTTTTTTGTAGTTACAAAAGTGAATTCAAACTAACCACATTTATACGATAAATGGAGTTATGATTTTGAGTGTCTATAAAAAAATAATTATTTTATCTTTAAGATAAGAGTAAAGTATTCGTAAACTCGATTAAATTTACTTTGTGAAATTATATTGAATCTGTTATTATTGTTATAGTCGTGATCCAAAGTTGGTACCATTTCCCTTATAAAAATACGCTTCATGCAAGTTTTTCATCCTTCAAGGATTGCTTTTTAGATCCTAGAGTTATTGGTTTTATGGATGTGACTTTAGTCTATAATGTTTTGGTTTTATGGATGTGACTTTAGTCTATAATGTTTAGCTAGCTATAAAGACAGAATTATTGGGTTAAAATTTACCCTCTCCGTTCAATAACAGTTGTCTACAATACTATTTTGAGATATTTAACAATAATTGTCCGGTTACTTTCTGAAATCAATAGATAATTGTACACTTAGTTCGTAATTTACCCTTATTATTAATTATAATCATTTTCCTAGCATATTTTGTATTTATTATATTCAAAGGGTGATATAGTAGAATTATCCATCTATTTATAATTTCTTAAAAGGTGTATCAAGTCAATAATGAACCACTAATGTCGGAGGGAGGGAGTAAAAATTTACCTCAATTTTCAACACTTACATTGTATATTGTAAACTCATTTTCACCAACAAATAAATGTACCCCAATTCTCCTAGGGCTTTTAAAAGGTATTTCAACCAGTGCATTAGAACTTACACTAGATTGAGAAGCAACATGTGGAATAGGTGCAACATATAACTAATGACTAATTGAACTTTCAAATATCTCAACATGTAATTAATAACTTATTCTTCTTACCTTCCCCTTGCTTTTGAAGGTCCAGCATCATCAGTTCATGATCCAGCAATATTGCTTAGGCCATCAATAGTATTTGATCCAGCAAAATCCTACAATTTCTTTTAAAAAAATTGTCACATATATAAGCATTTACTAGTGAAATGTAATAAAATGTAATGTAAAAAAATATATATGAAGGAAAATATTTTTCTAATTTTTTCATGTTTTGTTGGTTTAAATGTTCTCTAAATCAATTTATTTTTCTCGAATTTGAGAAAATGATGTACCTCCAAAAAGTAAAAAAATATTTTTCAGAACTCTTTTTGATCAACTTCACACCTTAACTTTCTATCCTAACTCAGTTTAGGTACTGATTGCCGAGATTCGATTTGGGAACCGACTCCCGACCTCGATCCAAGACCCATCTCCCGAGTCCTAGGTTGAGTTGAGGTCGGATCTCAGTTTGGGTGTGGATCTCGAATTAGGATTTGAGGTCGAATTATGGGTCAAATGTCGAGGGTCAGGTGTCAGGGTAGATGTCAAAGTCAAGTTTCAGGTTAAGAGTCGATCTTGAGTCCCAAGTGAAGTATTGGGTTTGGGTCCTGGATGTATCATCGAGATAAGGTGTCGGGATTGGATATTGATTCGAAAGTCGGATCCCAAATTGGATTTCGAGGTCAGATTCAGATTTAGAAGTTGAATCTTGAACTAGGAGTCAGGGTCTAGTCTTTATTTGGAAGTCAACATCTGGATCAAGAGTCAGGCTAGATCTCTGGTTAATTGGCGAGGTCAGCTCTTAATCGAAAGTTAGGTCCCGCAATGCATATCGAGGTTGGTTTGGAAGTCGGTCCTAATTAGTTATCAAGTCATGTGTCGGCTGTAGGAATAAAAATCTTAAAGTAATCATTGAGGTTGGGTGTTGGATTTGAGGTCAAAGTCGAATCCAGTTTGAATGTCGGATCTCGGATTGTGAGTCCGTTTCAAGTCCCGAATCGTGTGTCGGGGTCATAGCCCAAATCCATTGTGTAGATCATGCCCAAATCCAGGTGTCGAAGTCGGGATCAATTGTATCCTGGTTTAAATATCACGTCCCTCGTCAGGAGTCGGGGTCAGGTTTCAAGGTTGGATTCTGAATTGATTGTTAGGGTTGAGTGTGACTTCGAGTGTCGAGGTTGAGGCCGAACCCCAGTTCGAATGACCAAGTTAAGTGTTGGGGTTTGATTGTCAGGTTCGGTTCCCAAATTGGCAATTGGGTTGAGTTTCAGGTGATAAACTATTTTCCTAAAAAATATTTTATATTCTTAACAAAAAATAAAAGATACTTTCTAGAAAATGTTTTTCATTCGCCAACTAAACATTAGAAAGAAGAAAAATTCGAAAAGCATTTTTCACTCACCAACCAAATAAGTTAGTAACCAACTTGTTTTCCAATAAAACGTTTTCCTCCAAACTTAAAAAATATTAAGATAAACAAATTGAATAAAAGAAGAACTCCCCTCTATCTAACAAGAGTTGTTCACTATTGACTTATCACACTCTTTAAGAATTTATAAATAGAAGAGTAATTTCACTATATCACCTTTGAATATAATAAATACAATATCTTGAAAATTATAATAGGAAAACGACTATAATTAATGAGAAAGGTATATTAGGAACTAAGGGATCGTTTTGGTTACTGTATAAGAGACATCTTATTCATGTATAAAAAGTTGCATTAATTTTACTATGTTTGTAGAAGTTTTATATTAGGTATAAAAGTCAACATAACTTATACCATTTTTTGTTGCATTTTTGTAGTCCTACATAATTAATACCAACATAACTTATGAGGTAATCTATGTACAAAGTTATGCAGAGTAGAATGTGGAATAAGTTATGTGAGTATTAGTTATACATGTATTAAAGTGCTGAATTACATATTTATCCTATTAATTTATTTTATTATTTTTAATTGAAAACTTTATTTCCTATATATAGGTTTGTTGTTTTTATTTCTTTTTATATTTAGACCATTTTTATTTCTTTTAATTTATTTTTTTTTTTTTAATTTGAAACTTTATTATTTCCTATCAACATGTGTTGTTTTTATTTCTTATTATATATAGATTATTTTCATTTCTTTTTATATACTTACCGTTTTGATTGATTTACGCAAATATTTTTTAATATTAAAAATTGATTGTATATTTTTTAATGGTACATGTGCTAGTCAAATATTAGCATTATATATTATTCAATATATTTCACATTTTATTAGCATATATTATTATTTTGTAAATAATATATATTAATAATTTACAACAAGTTTAATATTCAGTAATTAATAATTCATGTATATAATCTCTACGTAACTAAATAATATCTAAATAACTAATATCCACATAGTTAATACCCGCATAATTATACCCAATATAACTAAACTTGCATAACTAATACCTGCATAACTAAACTCTTCATAGCTAATACCTGCATAACTAACCCCTGCATAACTAATATCTGCATAACTAACCCCTGCATAACTAATACCTACATAACTCTAATCAGTAACCAAACAGTCCCTAAGAGTGTGTTCGGTATGAAGGAAAACATTTTTCAGATGTTTTCCAATTTTCTCATGTTTGGTTGGGACAAAAGTTTGGAAAATGTTTTTCAAATCAACTTATTTTCCTCGAAATTAAGGAAAATGACTTCCCTTCAAAAATTAAGGAAAACATTTTCCAAAACCCTCCTCCAATTTCAAATTACATTTTTGGGGGAAAAAACATCAATTTAAAAAAAAATATTTTCAATTTCAAAATTTTATTTTCACCCGATCCCTGAACCCTCCCCCCCCCCCCCGGCCATCCCCCCCTCCCCAAAAAATTAATTTTGCTTTTTAGAATATTTTCAACTTCAAATTAATATTTTTAAACTCCTAACCCCCCCCTTCCGGCTTGCCCCCCTACCCCCCCCCCAGCCCCCCACCCACCCCTAACCCCCCAAAAAATTAATTTTGTTTTTTAAAAATATTATTAACTTTAATTTTTTATTTTTTCACTCCTACCCCCTTCCCTCCCCCCTCCACTACCCACCCCACCACCACCCAAAAAAAATAATAATTTTGTTTTTAAAAAATATTTTCAATTTCATAAATTATTTTTTACTCTAGTAAAAATAAAAGATGTCTCTCAAAAACATTTTTCATTCATAAATCAAACAATAAAAATAATTTCCGGAAAATATTTTTTACTCACCAATCAAACATGAGAAAATAAGTTCAAAATCTACTTGTTTTTAGGAAAACATTTTCCTTCATACCAAACACACCCTAAGTGTAAAATTATCTATGAATTTCATAAGGTGGATAAATATCATTAGATATCTATTTTTAGTATATGGATAAATATTGTTAGACGGAGGGTGTAGAATTTTCCAAGTAATATGTTGGTCAAAGTGACTGATTAACTAACTTTGCCCACATTCAACAAAGTTAGAGAGAGACTCAATGGTTAAATTGTTTACAAGTAGAAAATTAAAGCTAGCATGGTCAAAGGCAAGGCAGTACTGTTGATTCCAATGTAACTTTGAAGAGCAGGCAATATATTTGGTACTTGGTACAACATATGTACTCTTAAATTAATTTAATAAAGGACCACATGCATCAAACTTCTTAAACTTTCTGACACTGATTAATTAAAAATTAAATCAATTCTTTTTTATAAAAAAAATATTACCTTAAATTTTAATTGTAATCTTACCCATTTATAGCATATAAGCCAGATCAGCTAGGAGAAAGGTACACCTCTAATATTTTATATTATAAACATTTCATATTTTGAAAAAGAGAGTTTGGTGTGAGTATGGGTGTTGGGTGTATGTGTCTGCGTTAAATTTTATGAAAATCATATTTAAATATTTTCTTTAATCTTAGAGACACGTTGTGAAAATTGAACTCAGTGAGATTGAATCTCCGATTGCTTCTTACTAGTTCAAACTTCATAGCAATTGATACTTTAGACACCATATATATATATAGCTAGTGATAAAAGGTTGGTTGGAGAGTTCAATACAAATGCTATTTTAGTTAGCATGTGATTATTTTTTTTAATGTGAAACGATCAAAAAAATAATATGGAGATTAGGAAATGAAACACATAAAAAAAATTAAGATTATTTGTTTTGTCAATTCAAATTAAATTTATTGTGAAGAACATTATATTATTGGTTGTCGTAACTCCTAGATTTTAAAGATTTGTGAAAATTGATCTGATTTTTTTTAAAAAAAAATTCAAATATTTCAAGCCTAGTTTTAGATATTTAGAAAATCTATTACAAAATTTTAATTTTTTTCACGTAAAACATATATATAAAGATAATATTAATATATTTTAAAATTTACGATCAAATAAAAACTACTTAAAATTATACTTAAATTTTCACGTAAAAGAAAGTGTTGGTTTTTTTGTTGAAATGTGGCTTATGTCCATGCAAAGTGGACTCTCAGTCACTGCCAAGTCTGCTCCAATAATTCAACTTTGAATTGACTACTCCTTAGCCTCCACTCTCTTCTCTAATATTATATAATTATAAAATATAAGATGTAAATTATTCATTTTATTTGAAATTAATAAAATATTATTCACTTTATTTGAAAAACTTTTCACTTTTATTCGAAACTGGGTTCTAAAATTGGTATATACCATTAAATCTCTCTATCACGGTGTTATTTATTTGAATATTTTTTATTACTATTCTGAAATACATTTATAAAGAATATATATATAAAACATGGTTCGAATTAAAAAATCTTGATTGTCATAATAATATATTGTTACAAAAAAAAATATTATAGAGAGGTCTAACTATATATATATTCTGAGGAAATATTATTAAAAAGTAACTACTCCATTTGTCTTAATTATGTTTTGTATATAATAAAATTATTATTTTTTTTTGCAACCAAATTGAATGCAAACTATCGATAAATTTTGACTACTTACGGATAGTAAAAAGATATTGTAGACAAAAATTTTCATACTATAATGATGAATTCGAAGCTAAAAGGGTAAAAGAAAATGTCAAAAATTACAAAAGGGCACATCATAATTTTTTTTAACCAAAAGGGCAAAATCGCTACTAGCAAAGCAATTTTCCTCTGACGCATATTAACGTCGTTTACTCTGTTAAAATTAAAATCGCTGCCCGAGCAGCGATTTTTCCAAAAAAATATGATTTGCCATTTTAGAATTTTTGACAATTTATATTTCCAAACGATAAGGGAAACAATCAATTTTTAATTATTTAGTCAAAACAATTAAATAAAATAATTATTTAATACATGTTCGGACTATAGTAGTCCCAATTCTTAAAAAATACTAACTAAAATATTAAAATACGATATGATATAATATAATTTAATATTATACATAAGATTTTCTGTACATACTGATCATGTGGTTATAAAATTAGAGGAACAAATTATCATTCGGCAAGATTCATACGCGAGAGTTTCACATGTTAATAATAATAATAATAATAATAATAATAATAATAAAATATAATAATAATAATAAAATATAATAATAATAATAATAATAATAATAATAATAATAAAGTATAATAAGAGAGGATAAGTGTGAAATATAAATTTTGTTAATTTGAAGGGAGGATGATTGTCTAAATTTTATAAAGAGTTCAAGACTTCATTTATTCATCGATTTTGAAATTTCATTAATCACCCTAGCTTCCCTCACATCCAGACGCGAATAGAAAAGATATTTATGAATAAGAATTTATTAACTTACACTTTGTTTGGATCATTATTACCCATTGGTTCGTAATGTATTATATTGTATTATACTCTATTGTATTGTATTGTATGATAGATATAATGTTTGGATAGACTGTATTGTTCGTTGTTGTTTAATAACATTTTAATTATTTGGTTTGATTGTATCGTACTGTATTGTAATTTATAAATTTACTAAAATATCCTTAATTATTCTAGGGTAGGAGGTTTGAATAGAATTAAATAATATAAGGTAAAGGGTAAAATAGTATTTTGAATTATTATTTAAAGATATAATTGAAAAAAGAAATTAAGTAACAATGGGAACACACCAAATCGGTTGTTCCATAAAATAGGGGTTTTCATTGTTACATAACAATGAAATTTAACAATACAATACAATACATTTTAAATAACAATCAAAACAAATATTATAGATATAGTAACAATACAATATAATACAATACAATACAGTGAGTAACAACGATTCAATCAGAGTGTTAAAGAGAGTATGATTTTTATAAAGAGTTCGATTTCATTTACTTATCAATGTCAGAATTGTATTCATCACCCTCCCCCACATCTAAACCCAAATACATATTGTATGGTATCAAGTGTTTTACAATAGTGTATGGCGATATATTCATCAGATTTTGAGAGTCAATTAAATTTTTTTACTCGTATTTTTTATATGTTATTTTAATATTTTGAATGGTTATTTATTGCGATTTAATTAATGTAATTCTATGTAGTTCTCAACTATGTAAATTTTGTTTAAACCTTAAAAAACAAGCTATGTCTGAATGCACAATCACATAATATAATTTTGAGACATGATACTTTTGTATTTAAAAATATAATAAAATTAACCGTACAATTTAAATGTTAAAATTTTCAAATTTAAATTACTCTTGATCAACCATTTTGTTTTATATAATTTATATAGAGTTAAAACATGAAAAAAGAAAAAACTTTAAAATATAATCTAAGACAAATCATAAAAGGTATTTATATAACCAAATAATTAAAAATTAAAAATATTATTTTCTTAAATTGATTAAATAAAATGTATCACATTAATTAAAACGAACAAAACAGATGATGTTGGGAGGTCAAACCAATTGGTGTACTAAGAGCAAGTTGTGGTAGAATCCATTGTGCATGTGACAAGGAGTAGCAGGCATTTCTTAATTTGAGTGTACTTTGTATACCCTTTTTTCTCTTGGAGTTCTTGCATTTTTAGTAGGTTTTTGTGTAAAAAGTAAGAGCCAATGAGATACATTGAAATGAAAGCACACAAGATCACTAACTGTGAGCAATCACTTTCACAATTTTTTCACAATAAATGATTAGAAACGAAGTTATATGAATAAGGTGAGAGACAAATAAAATGAGAAAAGAAAGATTATAATAATTTGTATATGCGAGAAAAATGTGTGTGGTTGTGTAGTAAGGAGGCTTGAGAAGATGATTATAGCGAAAATTTGAAGAGATCAAGGTTGGTCGAAGAAGTAAGGTGATTAGTCAGCACATAACACAATTGATAACTTTATTAATTAATTTGGACTAGTCATTATTGTTGATCTACTCATTTTGATCCGCTAATTTATTTTATTTTAAAATTATGTTGATATGTAGTTTAAATATTGCAATCAAACTCAATCGATGCTGATACAAATAATATTGGTCTTCAAACAACTACTAGAAATAAAAGATATTTTAGAGGTTTCAAATGATCAAGAGTTAACTCCAAGTCATAAATCCGTAGAGATATTAAAACAAATAAAAGTGTGGATGCGACATGTGATTACAATAACCAACGGTCGCTATTAATGAGGCGGAATAAAAAAAATTGGGCTGAATTTGATGTCTATAGTAACTAAAATCGGGAAAACAAATAACGTTTCATGATCCACACCTATATTAATTTAGTGAATTTTATTGTACTCGACTCTTTATAATTTTACTTTTTTTAAAAAGCTTAGCTTAAATATTTTCCAAACAACCTACTTAAAGTCATTTGTTTATCGCTTTCCTTTTAATTTATGTGGTTCTATTTGATTGAGTATAAAAAATATTTTAAAAAAATATTTTTAAAATTTAGTTATGAATCTGAAATAAGTTTTAGATATTCCTATAAATATAAATTACTATTTCTGGTAAAGTAAAAATTTTAAAATTAAATTATTTATAAATATCTTTTTTTCATCTAAAAGACTAAAAAAGGAAAAATATTTAACATTAATAATTGTTTGAAGTTTGACCAGTGAATAAATAGACTGTAGTCAGACTTAATTAATTCAAAAGGTTGAAAATCTGAGACATGAATGTCCCCTGTTTGACTTTATCCATGTCTGGATTCTGTCTAATTGTAATTCATAATATTATTAATTTTTTATATAATCTATTTGATAAATATATTTTGATTTGTTTCATGTACTCGTTAAAAGAAAAAAAATATGTGCTATAATGAATTTCTGATTAATTTATATTATTTCATATAACTTCTCGTGAGTTGATATTAATATGAATAAAGGCTGTTGGTTATTAGCACGGTTAGAATATTCGCTAAGAGAATTTATAATATGAAAAAGTTCAACATTTATTATATATACATATTTAAAAAATGAACAATTAAACACCTCAAATTTTACATCTGACGCGCGTGGCATGGGTGTTTTTACAGGCATTTTTTCGGGTAGGATTCAAGGGTGTAATTGTTCAAGTTTTGGATAGTTACAGTGTCCATTTGTGTATTAACAAAGTTAATAATCGTAGTTATCCGCTGAAATTAAATTAAGAGTACTCGTATTTATTTATACTGCCTATTTTATGGATTCATTGATTTACGATAGAAAAAGCCTTTATTTTCGAATGTGAATACTTTAAAACATTCTACCTTTTTCAGTTTTTTCGAATTGGAATTATGCCAAAATCAATGTGTTTCACTATATGTCCAATTTGCAGGAAATGACCGTTGGGTAAATTTTTTTGGAGTTAAGTGTAGCCCTATTTTAGTGGTAATATGTTTGTCTTCATAAATGATGAATGAGGACAGTAAAAACTCAGTGTGAAAAAAGTTAAATTTATGTAATTTTGTAAAGATAATTTTTTATAAAGCACTTTCACAAATTTAAAAATTTAAAATTAATTTTAATTAATTTTAAGTCAATTCAACCGAAATCTAAAAATTACATACTCACGATGGAGTAATAGTGACATCTACTTTTCTTGAAACTAACTGAAATGTCCCTCTACCTATTTCTTGTCATTATATGACATTTTTAGGGTGGGCACACTTTTTAAAAAAATTCATTTCATTACTAAATAGTAAAAGGTGTTTTTATTAAATTATTTTTATGATAGTCCGACTATATAATACTCTCTTGGTTTATTTTTATTTATATATTGTATTTTTTAAAAGTTAATTTAATTTAAATTTAAAATTATTTTAAAATTTAATATTTTATATAAAAAATTTAGATATTAAAAAATTATACGAAATATATTATATATTGTGATTTTTTATATATTATATATGATTACAAAATATATACTAAAATGTAGTCAAAATTTTATAGATTGACTTTAAAAATGGAAAATATGACAATTAATAGTGGATAGAGGGAATATGAAATTAGATTGATATAAAGTGAGAGTTTTATTTAGACATAAAATTTGAACTTTTAAAGAGTTATGATTACGAACAAATTAGTTATTCTAGTATTTTCTGAATTTGCTATTTAAACTATTACTCAATAATTAGTGAAATACACGTAGACTAATTTTTAATGATGTGAGCATATTCTCTCTTTTGTTAAAAAATTCTATCATGTGAAAAATAATTTTCCTGTGGTAAATTTAAAAAGAAAAAAAATAGTGTGTTAAAATTAGGGTTAACAATTAAAACAATTATTGTATAAACTAATATATTTCAACCGTAACATGCACCACCTTCTTCTCTATCTTTTTAGTCGTAATCTTGTCTCTATGGTGTATTTTTTCGATTTGAAACGAAAGAATTTAGATTATAAAAAAGATAATTAAAAATATATAAAAAAAATTAATGTGTAGCGAATAGAGTTGTTATATATTACTAGGTGGACGAATATTTTATAGACAACGTGCCTAGAGGCATTTTTATACAAACATTTAGCTGTGTTTAGCTAACCATTAGGTGACAATTCAAGTGAAAACTCATCAACAATTTAAATATAAAACTCAATCAAGTGGGATAAATTTAAACATATTTTTAATCTTTGATTCATTGTTAAATTGTATTTTTTTTCTTCATAAATATTATAGTTGGAGCATAACAACATCAGATGCCTTAACTATTAAATTAATAAAACATGGATAATTTAGGGATATTTTGAGGTATTAAGTTTTATTCTTTATTTTACCGTAAATATGATTTCTTGATTAGATAAGTACTCACTTATTTAAATAAGAAAAAAATGAAGAAAATAATTCATAGCTTCTTAATTGTTAAAAAATATGTATTTTGAACTAAATGTAAAAATTTAAAACGTAATATGATATGAAGCAAAGAAGGTATATTTTATATAACATTTGAGTTAATTTTTAATTTTTTTTACTGTTGTTGTAAATGTTGGAAATTTAGATAAAATCCACAATATTATTGTCACTCAATTTTTACTTTCAAATTTCGAATCAACCAACATATTTTTAGTTTAACCAAACAAAAATTAATTTTTGAATCATCCAACATTATTTCTAATTTAACCGAGCAAAAAATCAAAATTTGAATCAACCAAATATTTTTTCTAATATAACCAAGCAACAAAAATAAATAAAATAATTAACTAGACATAAAATTCAAGCTATAGAGGGAGTAGTAATAATTGTTCATATCATAATGTTTCCGTAAAATGTTATGTTGAGAAAGAGGACAAATAACCACATGAATTGATTAGGAGAAAAATGAAAAATATACTTGAAAATGACATTTGTGACCTGACTTTTTTGTGTTCAAATGTAGGAGTAGTAATTTCACCGTCCTAAAATACTTGTCATATTTGATATTCGAGAATCAAGTTATATGAAATTGATTAATATTTTTAAAATATGAATACTTGTAGAATTGTAACATGAAATTGTCATATATATATATATATATATATATATATATATATATATATATATATATATATATATATATATATATATATATAGGTGAAGAGAAAAAAGCCAACCATAAGTGACTAATAACAGGTGATGAAAATAATATAATGAACAAGAAGGTAAAAAATGTTATACCATGACAAAAGATGAATACAAAGGCAAAACAAGGTAATAATTGGACATGAACTAGAGACCCGGCTTGATAGGTGAGATTCGATCTGGAGCCTAACTCAAAACGTATTCTTGACTTTAATCTAGACTTAGAATGTCGACCTTGACACGAGACTTGAGCATCAATCTCAACCTAGGATCTGAGATCAAACATTGATTTAGAACTTAAGACTCAATCCCAATTTTGATCCAAAATTAGAGACTCTACCTCGACTTTGATTCAGGGCCCAACCTCGACTTGGTAATAAAGTCTTGAGATTTGAACCTTGACCAATAGAAATAATCAAAGTAAATTTCAAAAAATAAATACAAATTAAAGTGAATATAATCTGTAAAGTAGGCTGGAATTGAGGGTTAATATTGAGCTAAAATAAAGATGATAAAATTGTACATTATAACAAACTATTAATTCAAAATAAATGTTATAACAACAGTTTCATTTAATTCTAATTCGTAGCAAACACATTGCCATTTTTGCCTCTCTTCCTTGAATCTCGCTCTCGCCACTGTTCTCTCTCTCATATCTCTCACTTTTATACACACACAAATGTATAAATGATGTTTATCTTTGTATAAAGTTGTATATACAAATACATATCTCTCCATCTTATATACTTATAATTAAACTAATACAAATATTTCCTTACCTAATTCTCTTTTGTCTTTCTCTCTCGCGCTTTATACAAATACAATGTACAATTTGTGTTTGAATAAAGCGAGAGAGAGAGATTTGATATACAAATAATTGTTTTTAACTCGATTCAATTGTATACAAATTCAAATTTTATGCGGATACAAACACAATCACTGATACATATACATAGTAGTTACATATATACAATTATCTAACCGATATACATATACAATTCACCTCTCTGCCCTCTCTCCTCTCTCTCTTATCTCGCTCGTGACTCTAGCGTAACACAAAGAGCATATACAAATACAAATGCAATTTTCATAGACACAAACGTCCAATTTATACAAAATCACCGTGATTTATAGTAATCGCTGCGATTTATACAAATCTGACGCGATGCTTCATAGCAAACATATGTGTTTGCTATAACGTGCAAATAGAAAAACTGTAGTTATATAGTGCTAATATGATTTTTATGTTTGTTATTACTAAAGTTTACTCAATAAAGATCACTTCCAAGATGTGTTATGTTAGATTGAATAAAAGTAAGCCCATATGAAAATATCCCAATTATCTTGTGTCCACTGTCCAACATTTTAAATTTGGAAAATTACGCGGATAAGCAAACTTATACTATTTAATTACTCATCATAGATACAGTTTGCTATAATTATCACTCTCGACTAACATTATACATTAATTACATGGGCTGACTTCGAGTTTGTATAATTAGTCATATTTGTATATGTATAATTCGCCAGGATATACAAATAAATATGTATAATATACAATTTTTAGCCTATATACATATACAATTAACCTCTCTCCCACTCTCTGCCCTCTCTCGCTTGCCTCTCTCCTCCCTCTCTCCTCCCTCTCCCAATCTCGCTTGCCATTTATACAAATGTATATGTATACTATACAGTTATATACAATTACATACATATACAATTCACCTCTCTCCCACTCTCTATCCACTCTCTCTCGCCTCTCTCCTCCCTCTCTCAATCTCGCTCGCCTCTCTCCTCTCTCCTCTCTCCCAGTATCACTCACCTCTCTCCTCCCTCTCTCAATCTCTCTTGCAATATATACAATTACATATGTATAATATACAATTATCTAACCAATATACATATACAATTCACCCTTCTCCTACTCTTTTCCCCCTCTCTCTCTCCTCTCTCCTCTCTCTCCGAGTCTCGCTCGTCTCTGTCCTCCATATAACTTGTAGCTACAAATTGTAATTATCACACTATAGTTATGGAGAGTAGTTAATTATTTTTAAGTGGCTATATGTGAAAGTTTCCCTTTAAATTTTGGGTGGATTGGACGGAACATTACTTTTTGGGCCATATATGACACCCTTATTTATGACCCAATGATGGATGTTCCGATGAGCAAAATTAGCAATTAAGTCATAATATCTAACATATTTAGTCAAAATAACAACACTTTAAAATATTTATTTAAAATGTCAGAATGACAATATTTTAGAAATAATATGTATTCAGATTTGAGTTTATATTGTATCCACCATCAGTGTACTCTTTTTTACACTGATACATACTTTTAAGGCAAGTTTCTTTTTTATTATTAATATTTTTTATTTTATAAAATATACATATCAAATATAGTAATATAAGGTAATTAGGATTCTACTTTTATTATATCCTATAATTTATGATTCTCTTTCCTTACTAAATTTTCCTAACTAAATGAAATAATCATATATTTTACCTTTTACAATACCAGTGAAGCAAATTGAGAGCATCTACCATTGAAACAGTTTAAAGAGAAACTATTACCAATCATCAAAATTTCTTTGTTTTATTTCTTAATAGAGTTTGGTGGATTCTTGCTTTTTTTTTTTTTTTTTTAAATTTCACTCCTCCCGATTAATCTAATACCCAATAATCTTTCTTCTTCACCTTTCACGTTTCTACCCCCACCTTTCATGTTCGAGCCCTTTTTTCACGTTTCCAGATCTCTTTCTTGAAGGTGCTCACAAATTGTTCATCAAAATATATATTTTAATTCAAGAAATTTTCTCTATTGTTAAACAAAATTTCTTTATTAATTAAAGTTGATTTCTCGATTGTCAAGGTAATTTCCATTATTTATTTAGATTTATTTTGATTTGATGCTTAAGATCACCGATTATGGTACGTATATAACATTCTAAGTATTACGGATTCCAATATCACTGATTATGGTTTATATTTCGCATTGTACATATTATAGATTTTTTATTAATATTTTTTTTATGCAAGTTTGTTTACATATTCATCTAATATTTATATATCTTAGATTTTTAGTCGATTAAATAATTTTTTGATTTTTTCCTGATTTTGTATTAATATTTTAGATTTATTAGAAGCTACAAATCCATTCATATGTTTATTTTGTTTGATTTTTAATAGATTTATATTTGCTTTTAAGGTTTTAGATTCGGAGAAAACATATATATGTCTACAATGTCTGAATCAACAGTTATTTGTGTATCCATTCTATCTATATATCAAAAAGTTTTACATTTTTTATTTTTACATTGTATTTCAATCTCAATTAGTATACCAACATGTTTGTATTTCCTTCTTAATTTGTATTCGTCCTAACTGTATGTTAACAATTTTATATTTCATTGGGTATTCATTTTGTATTTCAATCTCAATTTATATGTGAACAAGTTTGTATTTTTCTCTTTTGTTTTGTATTCTACCTAATTGTATACCAACAAGTTTTGTATTTTATGTGCCTACTTCACATTTCAAAGTCACTTTGTATTTCAAATGAAGAGAGTATTTCTTTTGTATTCACAACTTTATATTCAATCTCACTTTGTATTTATTACTTTGTATATTCATCTCATTTTGTGTTCATATATTGTTGTATTCAACATATAGTTCATGATCGATTAGTTTGTATTTTACTTTCAAAGTCATTTTGTATTCAAATGAAGAAAGTATTTTTTTTATTCACAACTTTATATTTAGTCTCACTTTGTATTTTCATCTCACTTTTGTACTCATATATTGTTGTATTCAACATATAGTACATGATCGATTAGTTACATTAACTTAATGGGATACAGATTATTGTATGCATTCAATCAGAAAAAATAGCTACTAAACTTTAAAAAAACAATTTCATTCGTTATACATCACAGTTTGGAAACAAAATATTCGAAAAAAGTTATAAATCTTAATACATACAAAGATTTCATTGATTCAGTTTGAGAAAAAAAACACTCTTGTACTCTACATATATGAATATCTCATCCAAACAAATAAAAAATCGAAAAAAATACTTGATTTTTTTTCAATTATTCACTGGTTGTGACAAATTTATAGTAGTCAATTTTGAAAAATTCTGTTTCAAATATATGTTGTAAGCGTAAATAATTTGTGTTTAAAATCTTTTTTACCTTTTTTACATTTTTGTTCCATAATTTTCTCTGTTCTTAATTATTTGTATTCTTTGAAATTAATTAAAATAAAATAAATACATAACTAATTCCTTAACAAACTAAAATAATGACATCTTTAATAAATCATGAAACTTTGCTAAGGAGTCCCACTAAAAGCTAAAATATTCTGTTTTGAAATTTTCCCTTTTTTTTATTCTTTTTATATGATACAAAATCAGACTCAGATTTATCAAATGTATCGTTTATTAAACATAGCATAAGTTTTCTCTCAAAATATGTGCAAAATCAAATTTAGAATCTCGCTCAAAATTTGAAATTTCACTGGCAATTTCATGTATAAATTTTATAAGTTTTATGTGAAATATGTATATAATTGTATACATAGTTGGAGTTTCCTCTCAAAAATCTAACTTAATCTCGTTGGACACTTCAAATTTTATTCACAATTTCATGTATAAATCTCTATAAATTTTCTATGAAATATGTGTATAGTTGCATAAAAATTGTAACGTTCATTTTGGTTTCTAACGAAAAAATTCTATAAATTCTTAACTAAAAGTTTATTTTAAGAGGTATACGAAATCTGATATAATATTGTTGAGAAATAGTTAATTAACTATATGCTAGACTTAGAGTTAGAGTTAGTTATATGGAATTAGTTAGAAGAGCATCTTAGTTAGTTAGGGTTTACAACTTTCAAAGATTCCTTTTCTATACTTGTATATATGTGTTTAATCAGCATGTACAGATATAGATTGAATGAATAAGAATTGGTTCATTCCCTCAAACTCTCTCTAAGCTTTCTTAACTCCCATTAATGGAGTTTCTCAACATGGTAGAGCTTTAAGTAATTCACGGGATCTCTGTTAATTACTCTATTTTCGATTGTTTTCGATTAGTTCTATTGATGCTTGATTGAAGTTTTGCAGTAGCACCAACAGTTGATCAAAACTCAGTTGCGATTGAAGTTTCAAATTACTGGTTCAGTCATGTCGATTGCTGGAGATATTGCTGCAACTATTGAAGTTCAGCCTCAAGTTTCGGTAGATCACAATCATCATCTCTTCATTCATGCACCAGACACTCAAGGTTCTGTTCTAATCTCAATTCAGCTTCTAGGTTCTGAAAATTACTCTCTGTGGAGTACATCCTTGAAACTTGTGTTAACTGGTAAAAACAAGTTAGGTTTTCTGTTAGGAACATATAGAAAGGATATGTATCCAGCTTCTCTGCATCCTGTGTGGGATAGATGTAATGCCATTATTCTAGGGTGGATTATGAACACTCTTTATAAGAGCCTAGTGAGTACTGTTATCTATGGATCTGATGCTCATACAGTGTGGGAGGATCTTCGTGAAAGTTTCAATAAGGTCAATGCTTCAAGAGCTTTCTATCTTCGTAAAGAAATAATTAGTTTGTCTCAAGGAACTGCTTCTGTGTCTAATTACTTTTCGAGACTTAGAGAGCTTTGGGATGAAGTTGAAACTCTAATTCCCCATCCCTCATGTGCTTGTCCTGAATCAAAACAATATACTGAGCATTTCCAGTTTTAGAAACTATGGCAATTTCTTATGGGCTTAAATGAGTCCTATGTGCATGCTAAAAGTCAGGTGTTGATGCAAGTTCCGGTTCCTACTGTTAATCAGGCCTATGCCATGATAATAAATGTTGAAAGTCAAAGGATGAACGGTACTAACAATAACTCTAGCTCTAATTCCACTGACGTCCTATCAGAGACAGCTCTTATGAGTAACAGGATATCCTCTTCTAATGCTGGGGGATACTATAACACTGGTAATGCTTCAGGATCAGGTAGTGGTCCTTCTGGTGGTAGTTACAGGAATAAGAACAACTTTGGTGATAGGAGAAATAATTATAGTGATGGAAGAAATGGTAATCCTACATATGGTAGACCTCCAGTCTACTGTGAATTTTGTCATTATAAGGGACACACTAAGGATGTTTGTTACAAGCTTCATGGTTATCCTAAGAAGAAAGGAGGCACATCCCATTCTAATGCAAACGCTACTATAGTTGCTACTCACAATGACTCTGGAACTTATGACTCATTTGTAAGCTCTAATGCTAGATCATATAGTTCTTCTACTAACACTCCAGCAGGTACACAGGGCATGTCAATGTTTACATATGAGCAGTATAATTAGATTCTGCAAATGCTGAGCAAAGGCAAAGGAAAGAAAGTTGATTCTTCAGCTAATGTTGCTATAACCGGTACTTCAGGTATTCACATAGCTCTTATGACTGATGTGGTAAATACTAATTGGATCATTGACACTGGTGCATCAAATCATATGGTCCACAATCTAAGTTTGATGAGTCAGTCTACAGATCTTGGTGATAAAAGACATATGAATGTAAACTTACCTATTGGTGATCAAGTTCTTATTACTCATGTTGGTGAATCCATAGTACTTAATGATAAAATGGTGAAGGATATGTTGTTTATACTAGAGTTTAAGTATAATATTCTATCTGTCTCACAACTAACAAAGCAACTAGGCTGTGCTATGGTATTTTTTCCTGATTTTTGTATCTTTCAAGATCTCTTCAATGGGAGGGTCCTGGGGATTGGTAGGGAAGATCAAGGCCTTTATCTGCTCAACACTGAGTTTTCAACTTCTACACATCCTGCATATGAACAAAGCTCTCATAAAAGAAGTTGTGCAGTTAGAAACTCATGTACAAGTTCTACTAGTCTTACTTCTACTACTACTTCTTTAACTAGTCTATGGCACAACAGACTTGGGCATGCCCCTCTTAACGTATTGTGTAGATGAAAGTGTATAAACACTGCTCCTATGTCTGGGGACCTTATAGGGTTCCTAATTATGATGATAAAAGATATTTTCTAACCTTAGTGGATGATATGTCAAGATACACCTGGATTTTCTTAATGCACACTAAATCAGATACTATTACCGCTTTGCAACATTTTCTATGCATGGTGAAAACACAGTTTGGTGTAATAGTCAAGTGTGTGAGGACAGACAATGGCACTGAATTAGTTAACTCTCAAGTAGATGAGTTGTTCAAAGTTAATGGCATTATACATCAAACCTCATGTGTTTACACTCCTCAACAGAATGGAGTAGTTGAGAGAAAACATAGGTCCATTTTGGATATGGCTAGAGCACTGAGATTTCAGGTTGGTATACCTTTGAAGTTCTGGGGGTTTTGTGTGACCCCTGCTGTCTATACTCTTAATATATTACCTTTTATGTTGCTAAAAAGATGTTCTCCATTTGAAAAATTGTTTGGTCATCCTCCAGATCTTCATCATTTCAGACTATTTGGTAGCTTATGTTATGCTACAGATCCTAAGTCTCTTGATAAATTTGCACCTAGAGATATTCCTGATGTTCACATGGGTTATTCTTCTTCTAAAAGAGGCTATGTGTTATATGCCTTAAGTTCCAAATCATTTTTTGTGAGTCGAGACACTGCCTTTAAAGAATCAGTCTTCCCTTTCAGAGATCTTCAGTCTGATTCTGCTCCCTTATTTCCTCCTCTTCCTGATATATTTTTTACTGATACACCCTGCTCCATCTCATTACCTCCTTAGCCTTCTTCTATAGCATCCGAGTCTAGTTCCTCTTCTACAGTCCCACCTAGTGATCATCTCCTCCAGTTCAACCTAGGAGATCCTTAGAACTTCCAAACTCTTATGTCACTCCTAGTGCTAAATGTGCCTGCTTGTATCCAATATCATAGTATATTTCATATTCTAAGTTGTAAGGGGTGCTTGTATCAAATATCACAGTATGTTTCATATTCTAAGTTGTCCACCCCTAACAGAACCTCTCTTGCAGCTTATTCTTCCATCATTGAACCTAATACTTATTTGGAGGCATGTCAGGATCCTCAATGGATTGAGGCTATGAGGGCTGAAATTACTGCACTAAAGGCAAATGGAACCTGGTCTATTGTTCCTCTTCCTGCTACTAAGGTTCCTATTGGCTGTAAATAGGTTTTGAAAGTCAAATATCATGCATTTGGAGAGGTTTAGAGGTACAAGGCTCGACTGGTAGCTAAGGGGTATAGTCAACAGGAAGGTCTTGACTACACTGAGATTTTTTCTCCTGTGGCAAAGATGGTTACTGTCAGATCTGTGGTGGCTTTAGCTGCTTCTTGTGGCTGGTTTATCTTTCAAATGGATGTGCACAATGCTTTTCTTCAGGGTGTCTTACTGAGGAGGTCTACATGCATGTTCCTGAGGGTTTTGCAAACCAGGGGAGAAACATATGGTCTGCAAACTCCACAAGTCCTTGTATGAACTAAAGCAAGCACCAAGACAGTGAAATTTGAAACTGACCAAGATATTGATTGGTATGGGATTTGTACAATCTCACTATGATTATTCTTTGTTTACACAGAACATAGGAACATACATTATTGTCATTCTTGTATATGTTGGTAATCTTCTCATTACTGGAAGTAGTTTGCATCTCATACAACAAACAAGAAAGGATTTGCAGCATAAGTTCAAAATGAAGGATCTTAGAGAGTTGAAATACTTTCTTGGAATTGAATTTTCTAGGACAGCAGATGGGATTCTTATGAATCAAAGGAAGTATGCACTTGGACTAGTATCTGAACTTGGACTAGCTGGATGTAAGCCTGCATCTACTCCCTTAGAGTTCAATCATAAGCTAACCTCTACTATGTTTGATGAATGCACAAGAAGTAAGAATGATACAGATGATAGGGTTCTTGATGATAGTGGAAAATACTAGAGATTAGTAGGAAGACTCTTATACCTAACAATGACAAGTCCTGACATAGACTTTGTTGTTCAGGTGCTTACCCAATATATGCATTCTCCAAAGCAGTCTCATATGGAAGAAACACTTAGATTGTAAGATATGTAAAAAGGTCAGCAGGTCTTGGATTGTTTATGCCTAGTATTAAAGAATCATCTTTGGTAGTCTATTGTGACTCAGATTGGGGAGCTTGTATTGAAACCAGGAGATCAGTGACTGGATTTATAGTAAAGCTGGGCAATGCAATTGTGTCATGGAAATCAAAGAAGCAAAGCACAGTTTCAAGAAGTTTTGCAGAGGCAGAATTCAGAAGCATGATATCTACAGTAGCTGAGATTGTATGGTTGAAAGGTTTATTCAAGGAGCTAGGAGTACAAGTCAAGTTACCTGTGAGATTGTTTTGCGACAGCAAAGATATCATTCAAATAGCAGCACACCCAATTTTTCATGAGAGAACAGAACACTTTGACATAGACTGTCACTTTGTAAGGAGAAGATACTAGAAGGACTAATTCAAACTCAACATATTGGAACAAAAGAACGACAAGCAGACCTTCTGACTAAAGGGTTATGCAAGCCTCAACATGATGCACTGATTGACAAGCTTGGAATGAAAACATATTTTTCAATTCTTAGCTTGAGGGGAGTGTTGAGAAATAATTAATTAACTATATGCTAGACTTAGAGTTAGTTAGTTAGTTATATGGAATTAGTTAGAAGAGCATCTAAGTTAGTTAGGATTTACAGCTGTCAAAGATTCCTTTTCTATACTTGTATATATGTGTAATCGGCATGTACAAATACAAATTGATATGAATAAAAATTGGTTCATTTCCTCAAACTCTCTCTAAGCTTTCTTAACTCCCATTAATGGAGTTTCTCAACAAATATGTATAAGATCTGTATTAATATTTTATAAATTCTTAATGAAAAGTTTATTTTCAGAGGTATACGAAATCTGATATAATATGTATAAGATCTATATTAAAATTCTATAAATTCTTAATGAAAAGTTTATTTTAAGAAGTATACGATATCTGATATAATTTGTAAGATATTAAGATCTGTATTAAAATTGTATTATATTCTATTTTTCAAACATCTATAACAACATACATCTTATGAACAAATTTCATTGAATATCTAATTACAACTTCCATACAAATTTTAACAACTCCAACAACATACAAACTTAAAAAATATTTTTCATACAACTCAAACATGAATTATAATATAATTAAGTTCAATATAATTCAACTGCAACTTCGAATTTCAATTACTGAGACTAAAATTCAGTTCAAAATTGACTTAAATCTTACCTAAGTAGCCCCTAATTTCAGATTTGAACTCTCTTCATCGTTGTAGTTCTTTTGAGATATAACCACAATCTACATAGTGATTTTTCCCCTTTCCAATGATAATTAAGGCAAATAAGAAATCATTGGAGGACAAGCTCTAAAATTCACCCAAATCATCTACGGAGGCTTTATCGGGGCTATGTTGATAGCAAGTTTAAAAATAGTGTTATATGTTGATAACACTAGTGCTATTAAAATATTCATAACCCCATGCAAGATGGAAAATACAAAGCATATAGAGATAGACTGTTATTACACGAGAAATTGATTGTCGATCATCTCATCACTCTACAATACATTTCTTCTCATGATCACCTTATCGATTTGTTTACAAAGGTAGTGACACATATATCTCATCTCCAAATTGCTACTATGTTATCACCAATATCATTTTGAGAAGGATATTAGGTATACTTGGCACAAAAGATAATCTTTCTTAGAATAAGACTAATTACAAATTGATAGTTATATCAATATATAATCTTTTTCTAGAATAGAACTTTAATCATATAGTAGGAATTGGATTGACTTAAAAAAATAATTTTTACGTCGAAAATAAAAAGTCAAACTTAAATGATTTTTAACTTATTTTACGTTATTTTTAATCTGGTCAAACACTTTAAGTTATTTTTATATTCAGAAGTCAAAAACTGACTTAAAAGTAGGTTTGACCAACCTTTAAGTCAACCCAAATATCTCCTTAGTTGGTTGACTATCTGAACTCTGACTTTGTTGATGAGAGTTTGATTCTCCACCTTGTAATCCCCTCTCAGTTTCCCCTTTTTCCCCTACCCCCAATTAATGTATCATTTTTTAAAAGGGCTATAACCCTACAATTGTATAGTATAAGTATTTTGTACTGCATCATTGAAAAATATAGAAGATACTATTCAGAAAATCTCATGTTTGTCTAGCAGATAGCCTGATACACACCCAATTATTTTATCTGTTGTATGGACATAATTTTTCCAACATCCCCTTTCATAATATGCACATTTGGTAATTAGTTTGCATATTTTCTTGTCAAGCAATCTTGACCTCACTATCAATCTCTTCTAATCACCAACATAAGAATCAATAGTTCATCCAACATTATCAATCATCATCAGAATACACATTAAATTTGTTCATTCCTTTTTTTTAACATCTACAAGAGAAAGTGCAAACAAAACATACATCGTCGATTTCTTCCCATATCTAATTATCCATCTCCTTCAGTCTTTCCAAATTACATCAAGGTTTCCTCCCATTTTCTGAGAATAATACTAATCCTTGTCCAAGATATTGCATTCAAATGCAAAGAATCCTCTCAAAACTAGCAAATGATTGAGTTGATCATCTTGCCCACAATACTGTACCCTTAACCACCATAACTGGAGAAACAAGTTATCAATCTGCACTTAACCCTTATGTACAACTTTCTACACCTAGGCTATATTGGTGTCGACGGACAATTACACTGTTTATACATGGCTAAAATTATGCTTCTTTTTTTTTTGTATATAGTAGATGTTGGATCCCTCTTTTTTTTTTTTTTTTGTGCATTCACTTCTTCATATATTCAACTACCTTAGTGAAATTGTGGCTCCGCCAATGCTCTGAATTCTTCCAATTTCATTCTCCATATAATCTGTATCAAACCAATATTGCTCATCCTCAATAATGTGTCTATCGGTCACTTCTCCAAATGATTTCCTGGTACCATCATCAGCAGAATCAGTACCTTCTTCAAAGATCATGGCAGGACTTCGGGGAATAGTTACATCTTCTCTAGCCTTGACATTGGTATCTTCACAAATGCATGCTGATGGATTTTCATGAAACTCGCCCCTGCCTGGCTTTACCTCCATTGGGTCTCCCATGAAACCTATTTGCTGTTTTTGAACATCTGAGGCAAACTCTTCCCATGTCATGTTATTTCGATCAGTAAACATCTTATAAAGCTTCTTAGCATTTGGACGGATGGTTGGCTTGTGACCGAAATATCGCCTAGAACATGTAATGGATTCCACTAAATTGAGTAGTTCTAACTGAAGCGTTGAAATAATGCTTTCAAGTTGAAAGTAGCAAGAGCATACCTTCGTCCAGCAAGCATTCGTGCCATATTTCCATTGTTATTTGAAACAAAGACATCACTCTCATCACAAACAATGAAATCTAAAGCAGCCATCCTGGAAGAAAAAGAAGAAAATGGTGCCAGCTCTTCCTTGCTGGCAAGTGTCTCTTTGGTATAAAAATTTGGAAAGAAAGCCTTGATAGGAGCCAACGTCTCCTCGCCTCCATAGATTTCCCCTGATGCAACATAAATATGAACATCATTACCAAAACCAAGTGCTCTAAGCATAAGGCCAACTTCCTCAGGAGTAAGTGGGCATTTGCCGTTCTTTCTTTCTTTATCTGGATTTGTTACCTGCATTTTATGCCAAAGAAACAACATATTGTTTAATGCAAGTAGTAGGAGCAACATACTCAATATTACCAGTTACTATAATAGTTTTATGACATACACGTAATGCCTTCCACCGCTTTCGTATTATACCAAGTTCTCGCCTTTCCTTGTCTCCTCCACCATAGTAGCATCCAGAGAATGCTAGCATGTCTGATTCAAACCTATCATATGAGAAACAAAACTTAAGCTAGCATAGAATAGTGGCGTGGAGAAGTCCACAGTCTACACTAACATGATTAACTTTAATGTCGCTAAATGAAACTCATTGAAATAAATAAATAAATAAATAAAGCACAAAATATAGGCATTCTAGTTTGACACAACTGAATAAGTGCAACAGCAACAAGACTGGGCTTTAGAATTACACCCTATCTAGAGATTAAAAGTGTCATAACGGAGTTCAAAGTAGTCTGGATATCTGTTTCTATTGATTGTCAAGTAAGAAAAGAATAACAGCCAGGAAAATCTCGTGGAAGTATCAAATATACACATTACCTTAGATGCAGCGCAAGGAAGTTCTGGCTTTTCTTTCTTATCCTTTCAACCAATTTTTTTCCCATTTCAATTATGGGATCAGTAAACTTCAGCGCGTGATAGTTGACTCTACATCTCAGCTTCTGCAGCTCCGTATCCAAATGATTGGAGAGTCTGTAATCAAATTTTGTTAACTGAACAGCCTGCATCACCAAAGCAGATATGCCAGTCTTTCAGAACTTCTAGTCTGGGAAATAAGTTAAACTTGATACGGATCTAGCTAAATTTATTTCCTAATTTCTGTAGCAGAATTTTCAATATGAACACTATGATTTGGATCTGCATCAGTCTCCACTGGAAGAAAATAAATATTGAATTTCACAATAATCAAGACATACACACATAAATCAACAAGAAAAACAGGACACTAACTTAGAGAGACTGCAAGTAATCTTGCAAAAATTTCTGTCGAGTGGCATCATGTTAAGATACAAGACACAAGTCAAGCACAATGAAGTAATTCTTACATTAAATTGACTTACATGCTTTTTATTTAAAATTGGCTGGATACGGGTCTGATAACACTCAGCAGTGCACTTCCTTGGAACACGTGTTGTGTGCGGAATTATGAGTTCATTTCCCATTCTAGGGAGATCCTTAATAATTTTGACATCCTTTGATAGGTATGAAATAAACCAGTTGACATCAAAAATTTCGGAGAAGTTGCTGCAAAAAAAGGAAAGATTACTCCCCAAAAAAGAAATTACGCAACCAAAGAAGGGATTGATGATAAAATGCATCCAAGTATAAATCATATCAAGTAAAAACCTTGAATCCTTCCAATAGGATTGTTGGTCCAGCTTTGGAATTACAAGGACGGCATTCAAGATATGAGCAGCAACTACAGCGTCAATAATCTGCATTCAGCAATAATAGAACTCAAACTCGCATCATTTCAACAGTCTCTTAAATGTAACAGTGAGAGAAAAAACTTCCAGGATAAACATCTGTTCACAGCGTAAATCCATTAACAACTTAACATGCACATCACAGATTTAATTTCATTCAGGAAGTGATGGGACATCAAGATGGCAGGGCAGCCCGGTGCACTAAGCTCCCACTATGCGCGGGGGGTCTGTGGAAGACCTATTGTATGCAGCCTTACCCTGCATTTCTACAAGAGGCTGTTATTACAGCTCAAACTCGTGACCTCCTGGTCACATGTGACACCATGATGGTATATGATAAATGTGGCATGAACAAGAAAAACTAGATCCATTACTAAAGGACAAAAAGATCACGGAAAAGGGAATAACTGGCCATCAATTTTCTTCAATTTCCCAGTGACTATATGCATCAGAATGTTGTTGCTTATTACTTCTTCTAGGTCAAAGGAAGAATACTTAAAATGAGGTAAACTTATTCAGGAGAAGATCTTCTGTTTCTTTTACTTAGATTTGATGGAATATGAGGTGAAGCTTTCATCACATTGGTTTTGCTTGGCTGCTCACTCATGTCAATAATTGGTGATTACCTAATTCGAACAAAGTTTGTGATGGAAGATGCCTCATAGAATCCTATTTGACATGGTTTAATACGCGGTAGGAAAACCATGGGATTCAAGATTCGATGTGTTTCAACATGTAAAGGTTGTTTTTTACCTTATTTTAGTTGTTTATTTCTCTACAGCTACAAAAGTCACAACTTGCCATGGGGAAGATGCACTTGTAACTAGGAATTCAAATACGAGAAGATCCCGTTGAAATGACAAAGATAGCATATCTCGTGAAATAGTAACATGTCAACGGACAACGAAAGAGCCATTTCCATCAATTGCTACTATAAGTATGAAATTAAATACTAGCGTCTGTCCATGTTATTGGACCTACTATTAGTCAAAAGTTATCAGTTAATAGGACAAGAGCAATACCCCTGTTCTCTGTTGATTCAAGCCTCCACTAGTTGCAATCAACAAAAACCTATTAGGAAGTGTATTAACCTCAGCAGCTGCAAAATGTTATCAGGTCCCATATCAAACCGATAGAAACAGATGTAGAGACGAATCTAGAATTTAAATTTTTATGGTTTCAGATTCGTAATTCTACCATTTTGATCAGTATAAATGCCATTTTCAAATGAGCCCATAGATTGTTCACTGGATATGAAAAAATTACACTTACACTGATTGTTAAGGCCATTATAATTTGCTATGACAACGACAAGCCATACGAAATACACAGCAGAGTACCTCTGCCCCCACCTCCCCCAAACCACCCACCCTCCCACACCAGCCCGCCTCCCTCATTAGTAATTAATGATGAAAATGAGTAATCAATTGGATTGGAAACCTAAAAAAGGGAAAACCACTCACTTGGAAACTCGTCACTGGCAATACTGCAACCATGGTAGAGATTCGATTTCTTCGAATTCCATATATCTCGGCTTAATCTCCCTCCTCCCACCTATTAACGCCGAGGATAAATCAACCACGAAAAATCAAATCAAATAAAACAAACAAAAACTCATCATAGAAATGTAAAATCCGTAAAAAACGCTCACTCACTGGTTCCTGAATCACTTGTTCTTCAAGCAGGTTCCTTCGGGGCTCCGTTCCATTATAGAACTATAATAGCAATACAAAACTAATCAAAAACACAAAAAAAAACTTTTCTCGTAACGTAAACAACATTTCGTGTTCTCACCAAGCTGATGAACTGATCATGGCGGCTATCAATGGGAGGAGATATATAAGAAATCAACACAAATAGAATGAGAACAACAACAGATAAAGCTGTAAATAAAGGAACAAGCTGGAAAATGTTGCTCCGTCTCCGGTATAAAAGAATGATCGGAAATCCTAAAAACACCGCCGTTTCACGGTGATGTTTTCTGTTCTTCATGTTTCGTGAAAAAAAACTTATGAATCGATAAATATCGCCGGTAATTCAACAACTCAGGCGAGCTAACAATCTGCTCGGAGTCTCCGCCTCCGACGATAACAGAAAATGTATTTGCAGGTAACGTATAATGTGTTGTGTTATATATATATATATATATATATATATATATATGCTTACAACAACTAATTAATACGTATTTATCTGTTTAATCCTTAATTAATTAGTTTAAAAATAAGTGTAGCCTCGACTAAATCGCACCTAAAATCTTAGTTAACAAAATATTAAGAGTAGTCACATTTATCATGACTTTCTATTTTGAACTGATCTGCAGGGAGTATAACAATAAGGTCAAATCTGCATGAACTTCATTTCTCCTTTTTCGTTTCTTCTTCTTAATTTGTTTAATTTTCGTATTTTTTAAAAAGAAAAAAATACAAAAGGACTTAAAATTTTCATGTTGGCGGTTTCAATCGAGATTGAAGTTGATATAGTCGGGCAGTTCTAGTTGGTACAGTCGAAGACTCTAAATTCTTCGTAATTAATAGTTAGATCTTTTTCTTTCTTAACTCTTTTGTTTCAGTTTTTTATTCGACATATTTAATATTATAATATTAAAAGACATTTTAATACGTTTTAACATACTTTAGTTTTAGACCATAAAATTTTAAAAAATAAAATTTCATCTCTCTTTTATTTTCAAATTTGAATGGGGTTGGGGTATAAAAAGGGTCAAATAAACCTTTGGATTTTTATTATTACAAAATTTAGAAGTATCAAATATACTCTTATATAGAATTTTTTTTAATTAAATTTAATCTGTTATTTTTGTTGGATTAAAAAAAAAGTATATTTGGATAGTTTGTAAGATGATGGAGTTACATTTTGACTACCTTTATAACGGAATTTTAAAAAATATATCCAATTATTTTTTATTAATTTAATTTGATAATATAAAATAAATGTGGAGAATTAGTTTTTTTGTTTATAAACAACAATAGAATTGGTCTTCGTAGCTAATGGCGGAACAAAACATTGTTGAGTATTTTGTGCTTATAAATTATCACTTTCTTTTTGTGATAAGTAGAAAATTGCTTATACTTCTCAACAATTATATTGATGGTTTTAATTTGTGTGAAGAAGTTTATATTATATTGGTTATAATATTGTTGAGTATTTTATGCTTATAAATTGCTTATAAATTATCACTTTCTTTTTGTGATAAGTAGAAAATTACTTATATTTCTCAACAATTATATTGATGGTTTTAATTTGTGTGAAGGCATTTCGATTATGGTGATTAAAGTATTTAAATTTGGTTCTAGATTGAGTCAAATGCTTTTATTTTTTATGATAAAATTTACTTACTTAAAGAGTAAATGAAATATACTATACATTAACATAAATAATAATTCAAAACATTTTAAAAAAACGTTTAAGACTTTATCGTTAAAGAAAAAATTGTTTGATTCCTTAAATAAAAATATCTTCCTATAAAAAATCAAATTTGTATCTAGTCTCACTTGTTCTTGTTATTCAATCTATCATTAATTATATATGTAAAAATCATGCTTTGGAGTATTTGTGCATTTGGCGCAGCGCCAGTAGGACTGTTCAAAATTAAATCGAAAATTAATAATTTCAATCAAAAAAATTACTTAATTTATCAGTATTGAGTTATTGGTTTAACAAATTTAATTTTTTTTTGTTATTGGGTTATCGATTTTTAACTGTTTGAAGTTTTTTCTTAACAGGTTAACTGATAACCTCATAGTAAATTAAATAATTATATTTATATCATTTTGTATATAAAGTATTTGACTTAAAGTTTGGTTTTCTACTTTTATTTTTGGTTGTTTCAAACACTTGGTTATTATCCAATATAAAAGTGTTTGTTTTTTAGCAATATGTAACTTATGAACTCATGTACATGGCTTATTTGGTTTGTCACCTTGTTTCTAAGTAATTTTTAATTATTATTTTTTTTGTGTCAAATATTAACAATTACACCGATAAACGAACCGATAAACCAATAACCAAAGCAAATGTCTTAATAGTTCTATAACGTGTCTTAATAGTTCTATAACGGTTTAGCATCTTACAAAACGATAATCAATAAATCAAATCGATAAACTTTAAAATCGAACAAAATCGACCAATATACAAACCTATAGCGCCAAGCCCTAGTAATCAAAGACGCCTTTTATTCTATTTCAATTTGATTGAACAAAAAATGAAAATTATAAATATTATTATTTGAATTATAATATTTATGTAATTTTAAAATTTATAAATCTAAAAAAGTAGCAATATTTATGTTACTATAAGAACTTTTAAAAATATAATAATAGAAATATCATGTCATTTGTTTTAACGGATTAATAAAGAATTAGAGTCGACCAAACTGAACGAAGGGGATAAGATAAAAGATTTTGTTGCAATTATTTGTGACATTAATATAATCGTTGTTATATTATATTTAGCATTAATAATAAATGTGTATTAATAATCAAACACACTATATAAATGTCTTAGCGACTCTGTGATGACATTAACTCAATTATTATTAAATATTTTTACGGCAATATGTTAAAGATTTTTTTATTATCATTAAATGTCTCTTTTGTTATAGCGAAAACATTGAAAGATATTAATTCCCATCTGATTAAATTATTTGTCGTAATTTTTATAATAGTTATTTCAAGTTACTTTTCATTTTAGAAGGTCAAAACAAAATTAATTTTTTTTCCTCATTTTATCTTTAATAGTACTTATTTTTTAAGACTATAAATAACTCTGTAAGATATAAATGAGGATAAGTCCCCTCCACTTAATCAATATTTTTGCTGAAGAAAGGTTTCATTGGATAATTTGACACAGAATATGAGAACTTATATACATGGTGTTTGTTGAAGAGACAGAGATATATATAGAGAAAATTATGTAATTAGGTAAATACGTGATATGTATTTATACAATATATTATTATATTTAAAAAAATTATATTTATAGCTATAATTGATATCTCTCTCTTTGCAATAATCTTGTTCGCTTCTATCCTCTCTTTCTGTCATATCTCTCCCCCGCTTTTCTCTGCCTTCTCCCCCTCGATACAAATACAAATTATAACAATCAATTATAAAAATATAAATGTTAATAGACAATTTAAATATAAATGATAATTATTAATTATACAAATATAAATAATAAGTGTTAACAATACAAATGATAAATGTCAATTATACAAATCTTCTCTATATGTATTCGCTGATACAACAATGATACAAATTCAAATGTTGAAATTGATACAATATATATACAATTGTATTCAGATATAAATTGTATACGTTAATACAATTGATACATAATAATAATCTACTATACAAATATAAATGTTGAACCAGATACAACATGATACAATTGTATTTCCTGAAATTTATTCGTTGATACAGACTATTTATTAACACAATTGAATTTATTAACACAACTGAATTTATTGACACTTATGCATACTAGTTATATATATAATTATCCAACAGATATGCAAATATAATCATTCGTACATATCCATATTAATTACATATATATAATTATTCAGTTGATATATAAATAAAATTCGTATCTCGTATCTCCTATCTCTTTCTCAACTCTCTCCCCCCTCTCCTAATCTCGCTTGTTTTCCTCTTAAAACATACAACTACAAATTATAATCAAACAAACTATTTTTTTTTAAATCTTTTCTAGTCATAGCATGAATACACACGAGGATGATTAGTTTATGAAATTGGGGTGGGCGTTTAACGGATAAGATGTCAAATTGTTTGGTGTTAGATATAATATAGATAGCGATTATTTAACATCCTAATTAGGACTAATTGGGTTGTAAGATTAATTTGGGACTAACAATTGTGACATCTACGTTACTTAATTTGTACACCCTCAATCCCAAAATAAGACGATTCGGAATACGAAAATTAAATTATTTAATTTTTTGTTTATTTAAATTATATATGTAATATTTTATTTTAAGAAAAATTAAATTGTATATCGTGGCGATATAAAGTTGAACAAATAGAACAGGTGCGAAGCGTATTTGTATATTGTGAAGACGTGCGATATTCATTAAATTGTGTCGTTGCAACGTAAGCTTGAGTTGTTTGTTGAAAATTGGAATCATGTAATATATACTACTATATTATTAGTATATACCAAACTTATAAACAAAAATAAAGAATTTTAGAAGGGTTTGGTCAACTGTTATATGAGGCCGTTGACAATCCCCAATCATTCATAATTAATGTTGAGTGGATTAATAGTTAGATCATTTAATTATCATTCATAATTAATTAGAGATATTGAATTTGAGTTTTATGTATAAAAAAATATTTGGTAGAAAGTGTTTTTGTTCGAATGGGATCCTACACGACGCGAATTTGAAATTGTCGAATTTCAATATAAATACCGAACACCAAATACGTGGAAAACAAAACAGTTCGTCTTTTTAATTCCAATAATCTTAGTTATTCTTGTAATTTACTATTCCATCTTTTCATTTTTATTTATCCATATTTAGCTTGACGGCTGACGCACCCCTTAAGAAATAATAAATAGATGGGTAATTTTACTATATCAGCCGTATTAATTATAACTCCTTTTAATGTTGAAAAAAGTTGAACTGTATTTAATAGTAAAGGTAAAATAGATATAAAATGACAATTATCTCTTATTTCTTAAAACAAAACAAATAAATTTAAATAACTATTTTTAGTATATTGGACAAATAAAGATGAAGGAATAGAGTAATTTTCTCTTTTAATCATCAATTATCCTTAATGTGTAATTGTACACTGTTTGTGAGCATGCATGCATATATATATATATATACCGTATATCTTTGTTGTGTTGGAGCTTGATTAATTTAAATTTGTGTTAGGTAAGATCTTATTCAAAGGGTAGGGTTTTTAACAAGAATTTTTTTCATATTTAGAGCTCAAATCCAAAACCTCTAAACAAAGGAGCCGTTACTTGTACCACAACATATTATGATAGTGTGTTGTATATATATACATATATGTTATTTTTTTATTCAAGTGCACATATATGGAGTTTGGCCAAATGTAGATAAAAAGGGAAGGAGTCAGAAAAGTAGAATAATTGTTGGTGGTGGAGAACATGCAAAGTAGTCAGATTCATGTCCTAAATATATTAACAAGTTGCTGTGAATGGATCGATGGGTAAGTATTCTTTCATTCTTAATTAGAGTTTTGGCGTTTGAATCCTTTAGGTACAAAATTTTGCGTTTGAATCCAAGATTTGTTGTAGGCCGCTTCCTATTAGGGATATTTTTTTCATATACGAATCATTTGATTAAAGAAAAACAACTTTATTTACTTCATCGCATTTTTTAATAGTCAGTTTTTGAATTTATAATGAGAGATTATCTTTTAAGTTAGTTAGAAAGTAGTCACTTATTTTACATAATTTAGCTCACATTTGATCATAAATTTCCATTATTTATTGTTTCAAAAAAGTTGATTTTAGTGAAACTTTTATTGAAGTTGAATGTGATTGACCGCAGACATATTTTACCCTATTTCTTTTTTTTTTCAAAAAACATGAAACATGACTTATACAATTATATCTATAAGCTCTTAGACATTATTAGAGGACGTTCGATTAGAAATAAGTAAGCAATACATCATATGTTAATTTAAAATAAGTTATTTCACCATATATATGAAATAACTTATTGCATCACTGTGGCAAAAATGGTACGACAAATGATCCAATGACTACCTAATACCTCCAACCAAATGTGATTTAAAATAATTCACACTTCTATCCTAAAATTATTATACCTTATAGCTCACACCAATGACTCTTATAGTAGCTAACTAAGTCGGTCCTTCTAGCTTGCCGTGGAAGGGAAGCAAACAAATGAACCATTTGATATTTTTTGGCAAACAAGCCATACAAATTGTTCGTGAGGAAGTCTGCCTCAAGTTCAAAAGTTGGTATCAAATTTATTCATCTTCATTACAAAAAAAAACATTCTATAGGAAATAAATGGCTATAAACTTGTAAAATCCTGTTTCTTACAGTAATATATTTCCACATGGGAGATTCACGTTATTTTGTGAAATGTGCCATCTTGAAAGGCATGGTGCACCAACAGAAGTAGAGAACAATTGAAGTCATCGAAAGGATGATAAATTAAAAACATGTTGAAGCATGATTAATCTCGAGTACGGAAGATATGGGAGTGAGTTTAGAAATTAGTCCAGATTTGCAATGACAGCATCCGTGATTTCTTGGGTGGTGCAGTCTCCACCAAGATCTTTGGTCATGTATTTACCTTCGGCAATTACACGCTTCACTGAAGTCTCTAGTCTATCTGCAAATGAAGGAAACTGCAGATGTCTCAACATCATGGCTGATGAAAGAAACAAGGCAATTGGGTTTGCCTTCTTTTGCTCTAGTATCTTTTCATTTCCTACATTTCCTGCTGAAGCACCTTGCTCAAACACGGCATGGTCAGCCCCCACATTGCCTGAACCACAAGAAGCCAGTCATATAGTCACATTTAAAAGTAGAGGGGATGGAATATGCAGGAATTTTTTTGAAACAGATCCATGTAAATTTAGAGTCACTTATATGTACCTCCTGGCATAACACCTGTGCCTCCAGCAATACCAGCTGCTGTATTTGCTACCAGATTTCCGTAGAGATTAGGGGTGACCTGTGATATACAACTTCAAATTCATATCCAGACTGGAACATTTTATGACAATGTAATGTCAAGAAAAGCACACATGGTGAACAGAAAACAAAAGTAGGTTCCTGTCATGCAGTATGGACAAGGATTACAAAATCTATTCTGTAAACTTCCAAAATTGTTAAATGCCACCAAGACGGAAGTGCCGTTATATTTCGCATTTCAGCAACCTAAAGTTAGAATTTCAACTTTTCATTTGCTGGAACTCTCAATCCTTTTACCCATTCTAATAGCAAGAGAAAGAGAAAAGGATAAATATGCTAAAAGGTCTTATGGCTGGCGGCGGTACCGGTATTTTCCGGAATCCGGTCCGGTCCGTCCCGGTCCGGTCCGGTACCGGTTCGGAACCGGTTAGTCCCGGTATAGACCGGTTCGGTCCGGTTCCGGGACAGGTACCGAACCGGAATCCGGAAAATACCGGTAATTCCCGGTTCCGGAAAGTACCGGTCCGTTACCGGTCCGGTCCGGTCCGGTCCGGTCCGGTCCGAATTCCAAAAACAGTGGCTACTAGATGGAATACTTTATATGAAATGCTTGTAGTCGCTTATGAATATAGGATACCTTTACAAATGGTTTGGAATGCGCATAATTCTGATATGGCATATAGACTAGATGATAGTGATTGGCGTGATATAAATGAACTTATAGATTTTCTAAAAGTTTTTTACTTAACATCAAATAAATATTAATAAAAATATAGGCTATTCGCCTTAATTTGTTTTTATTATTGTTGTATTAAATTAAATTTTTTAATTTATAATTTTATAACTTTAAAGTTTGAATTTAAACTTTAGAAATTTAAATTTGAAATATTAATTTTACAAAATCTAAAGTTTGAACTTTGAAATTTAAAGTTTCAAACTTCAAAAATTTGAAATTTAAATTTTACAAGTTTCAAAATTTGAAATTTAAATTTTCAAAATTTGAAATTTAAATTTTACAAACTATAATGTTTGAAATTTAAAGTTTCGAACTTTAAAAATTTGAAATTTAAATTTTACAACTTTAAAGTTTTAAAATTTTGTATTTTTTAATTTTTAAAGTTTGAAATTATATTTTTTATTTTTTTAAGTATTATAATTAAATTATATTGAATTAAATAAATTTAAATCATTTTTAAAATAATTTAAATTAGTATTTATAAAAAAAAAAAAAAAAAAGGTATTTTCCGGAATCCGGTCCGGTCCGGTCCGGTCCATTACCGGTTATGTTCCGGACCGGGACGGAACCAGATTTATTTGCCGGTCTACCGGTCCGGTCCGGTTCCGGTTCCGGAACGTTACCGGTTCGCCTGATACCGGTTCTGTTCCGGTTCCGGAACTTACCGGTCCGGTAGTTCCGGTTCCGGTACCGCCGCCTGGCTTAAGGTCAACCCAGCACTGTAGTTTAACTAGTCTAGCATGTGATGTTTAGCCTAGCAATCATCAGGTTCCTATACTCCGACTTGTATGAGAAGCTTTTAGCTCTCTCTCCATGTCCCCAACCCCAACCCCAAAAAGACTTCCATTTTTTCAGGATGAAATGAGAAATCCAGATAGAGAAGAGATTGCATATACCTTTACCATCATGCAGAAAAACTCACCATGTCAGGAATCAAACATCAACATAAAAGAGAACAATCAAGAATCTTAAAATAGAAAAGAGTATTAGGCAAAACTTGTACCATAACATCAAATTGCTCAGGCTTTGATACAAGTTGCATGCAACAGTTGTCCACAATTATCTCATTGTACTTGATCCCAGGGTATTTGCTTGCGATCTCTCGACAAGACTCCAAAAATAAACCATCAGCAAGTTTCATAATGTTTGCTTTGTGCACAGCAGTCACTACCTTACGATTGTTGAGGTATGCATATTCAAAGGCATATTTAGCAATTCTTTCTGAGCAAAACTTTGTCATCACCTAGAAAATTCATACCGAAGAAAATAACAATAAGAATCTGCAAGAAAGAAAATGTTGGATGTCTCTTAAAGTTAAACTGGAAAACGCAAACAATAGTATAAAGAACTTGAGAAGAATCATCCGGTCTAACATGAGCGGTTAAAATTTATCCTAAAAAAAGAAAGAAGCAAAGAAAAAGTGGCCCATAATGTCCTTGCACTTAAAGCCCCGGGGGAATTAAAAATAAAAAAGAAATGAAAGGAACTCTTGAGCACACAGGCAAACAAAAGTACATAGGGACCACTGAACAAGTATTCCACAACAAGATAATTGGAAAAAGGAAAAAACTGTAACAATCCGTCACAGCTTGGAAATTGCAACAGCGAGACAAACAAAATTGCACTGGAAACATTGCAACAAGCAGAGAGTTGACAATTCATATATCCTCTAAAAGCAAGCACGAGCTAGGTCCTGATCTAATGAAAATGCTACTCGTTACAGTAAGTCTACCAACTTAGAAGAAAAATCAAGGTAAGAGCAAAGAATGCTCATACCAGATCTCAGGTAAAAAAGACTGTAGTGATTGATTTGTACATCGATACTAGATTCAGATGTGTAATTAAACTGTCTTGCAAACTAATTAAAAACCTGGAAATGTTATCTGGTTAAGACAAATATCATTCAGATAATATTAGCATATGATGTACTTGAGCGAGTTCTTTTCAGTACAACACAGACTATTGGCACAAGTATATCTTTGGTTGTGCTGCACAGAATATGTTAGGTGCTGGTTAACAACAAAAAAATGCAATATTTTGGGCCTTAACATAGAAATTTTGACAAAAGGAGAGTATGTTCAGAAGATAAAGTAAGAAACAAACTCTTGAAGAATAACAGAGAAGCCCAAAAGCCGAGTTTGTTCATACATTAAGGCAAAACAACCAAGAAAGAAATGTGACAGAACTATACACTTCTCTGCAATAAATTGGACATCTTATAATGAAAAAAATTATACATGAGCAACTTATCAAATAGGAGATTGCAAATCTGGTAAGAAACAAAATTATACATGACCAACTTATCTAACAGGAGATTGGCACATCCCTAACAAATACAAAACAATAGCACTTTTCTCATAGAATCATTTCAATATGAACAAGTGCAACAGAGCTCTTTCAACTATTTAACTTGTGGCAACTTACTCCTTCTAACTCTATTTTCCCCAAATGCCTCACCAAAATATGACAAGTTTACCTTTAGTTAGCTTCACTACAGCAACTATGAAGTTTATGGGCATTGACATTATCACTTTTACCCGTTCTTGGCAATGATTCAAGGTCCAACATTCCAGGAGCATCCACACACACACCCCTCCTTCAGATCACCTTTTCTAGGTCGTCCTCCTTCCTCCCAACCATCCTCCCCCAAAAAACAGAGTTAATGCTGCCGTTCAACTCTTTTTTTATTACCTTTAAAAAAAATACATTTGAGTGAATAAAAAGTTATTTCAATTACATTTTCACTTTTACCTCTTCTTGTCAATCTTTTTCTAGGTCCACCTCATAACCCCCCCCCCAAAAGACAGAAGTAGTGCCGCTGTTCGATTCCTTTCTTTATCACCTTAAAACAAAAGGCATATTTGCATAAATTAAAATTTATTTCCTTCCACTTCCACATCCATTATAAATTGCCCAGTGTTAATTTACAAGCTTTTTGATCCACCAGACTTCGCAGCAAAATGGCATTCAGAAAAGGAAGAATCACTTGGTGAAGACAAAGAAGAAGAAAAGAAAGAAGCAAGAAAGGGGTAGAAAATACAAGAAACTATTATTTTCTTTGTTTTACCTTAAATTCTTAGAGTTGTCTAACTTCCAAAATTTACTCTTTCAAAGAAGTACTTGACAAACTTTCTCACAATTCCAAACAGAATTTTATAGGAGAGGGCCATTTTATTGATTTTGACAATTAGATCTCTCTATGAATGGAAAGGGGGTACTTCATACAGGTTGCTAATTATCCAATAGTTAAAGGGTCAATAAGATAAACAAACTCCCAATGTCCCAATATATATGGCACTCTTTGATTTTTGGATATTTCCAAATGTTTGACACCGTTCCATCTTTATACAACTTACAACTATTAAGAATTCAAATCCATAAAGCTATTCAAACTTTGAGTTTTTACCTTTAATTTTCTCCAGCATACTAACTTTTCAACCATTACTTAAATAGTTTCTTCCACTAAATACATTGACAGCCCCCCAAACATGGGACAATATTTCATTTTGGCACCTCATCTTGAGGTCGTCATATATAGTTTTATTTTTTCTGGTTAATTATAAACCCACTTACAACTTTCTGAGAGAAGATGATGCCTGAAACATGGAAATTTCAAGACAAAGTCCGATGATTGCTTCTCTGTTTCCTGAGCTAGTTATGGTCCCCAAGATAAGGTGTCAATATGAAATATTATGCCAAATTTGAGGGCCGTCGATGTGTTTGGCCTTTAATATATAAGCCAAAATAACATCTTAAACTCCATGTCCACCATCATTTTAAATGAAAAAAACAAACTATATAGTTTAAGGAGAAGTTGCCACAAAAAGATAGTTAGGACCTCAATGGTACTTTCCCTCCTTATAAACAACATTTATGGATAAATATGACTCAACTTGGTAAAAATTCAAATTTTTCATTCATTTAACATCATAAAAGTGCACCTCATGGTTGCATTATGTTTAGAATGGAAATCACCACAATGTTGTAACTTATAACAAGTATGACCACATACAGTTTGGGTAGATTGATAGGAAGATGAGGAAAGAGTCATCTCAAGATGACGTTATGATGAGCTCCTATTACAATTTACAGCCTACTTTATGGAGGTGACTCAAGGCCCTTATGGATCTAGAGCACCAGAAAAGAGTTCTTTATGGTGTGCGAGTCCGATGTGGTTGCCGGTTTGACTAGATAGCTTAAGGGGGAGATATATGGAATTTGGTACTGTTGTTTATGTTGTGTTGCTTATGTAAGCAGCAGGAGGAGAATCTATCTTCTACTTGACTGAAATTTCTCTTGAGAGTTATGGCCTCGATATATTTCATTCTTAACATTCAATCAGTGCTCCGCAGTATTGCAATAGAGACGGCGACAAGTTGGACAATAAGCAATTCTAGGAGCTAGAAGAAAATTTGGAAGACTGAAACCATCTTGTTTTTTGGTTAATATGAAGAAAACAGAAATAGCAAAATATATGAGGGATCAGGATCACCTAGTTGAACGGTTGAAGTAACATGCTCTCTTCTGATCAAGTTTCACAAATAAGAAGTCAGCTGGGATGCAGAAGTATCACAAATAAATTGTATGTAAGTTCCTATTATTTTTACTTTTCGTTTTTCTTGAATGGTGCGTGATAAAATTCTCAAATTCACCATCAAAATCTTATCAACTGTTCCCATTGTTTGCATCTTTAGAAGTGCAAGAAAATTGTTCCAAAAAAAATGAAATGATAGCTAGCAGTGATTTTTAATATTATATGAACACCATATCTTCCTTGGTCAACAAACTACACCAAATTATTCAATAAATCAGGCAGGTGAAATTCATAGTTATCATGCCCATACAAAGTTATGACTCTCTAAGTTTCACAACCATCCCACAGGCTATGTTGCTCAGACTCTTCAAAAATGCCAACGGCTGCGTGTCGGATTCGCCAAAAGTAGTGTATTTTTGAAGAATCCGAGACGGATGCGGCATTAAAAGTGAAGAGTCTGCGCAACTAAGCCCACAGGTCAGGCACGCTTGACTGAGCAACCATAGATAATAGTTAAGAAATAGGACAAAGTGTTGAATTCTACTTAATCCCAAAGATGTGTTGGAACTCTAGAGGCCTAACCCCAATTATTTTGAATTTTATTTTCACTTAGAATCTATATGACATTGACAGTTTAGTGTTTACCCCAAGCTTGTGATAAGAGTCAATGTGATGGTTCTCTGCGGTGACCTGAACTATTTGATCGAATACCATCAGAATGGTGTTTACTATCAATTTGCAGTTAAAAACAGATCAAGTACGTGCGAAGAGCAGCAGAATAGTGCATTTTTCTCTAATCTCTTTATTGCAGCAGGACCTACAACTAAAGCTATATGGGCCATCAACATAGACTTTGTTCTAGCTCGGTATAAGGCTATAAGCACTTTGCTCTCCATCCGAAATTGTCAAAAACACAGTTCTTTTTGTTGCAGGAGTAGGCAGAACCTGATGCTTAGCACTGTTTAGACTTTCTCGGAAAATACTTGAGGTTTCTTTAAGCTTTTCCTCCAACATCTATTAGAACTATCTTAATAATATAACAAAATGAGTTCAACCATGGACCTCCATTTGCTGAGAGGGTAATAAACAAAGTCGAATCTTAGTAAGTATGGGACTAAACTCAGCTGGTATACAATTTGAAATCCTACTAAGGATGAGGATTTGGGTCTTCAAATCCAGGAAGGGGAGAATTGATCTAATCCAGAATGATTCTATCACACGACAAGGATAAGCTTTGGCCTAGATGGGTCTAAATCTCGCTAAAAAGATGAGGATATACCTTCAATCTCTCTAACTTGTTTGCAACTTCTGTATAAATAAAATAATTTCTACATTACAGGAAATAAAAGTAGACAATTCTTATGACCCTCAACACAGTTGCATTAATCTACTTCAAAAATCCAGTTGATGAAGCCTTCTAAGTTTAGGTTCTCTTTGGTTTTCAATTAATCCAAGCCTCTAGTCACTTCATTCTGCTGCCATTTCCATTTACTCTAGATGTCTAAGATAAGTTGATATCAATATAGCACCAAAACCTCTTTGATTACAATAAAAGAATTACTACTCGACATCGCATGAATATAATTCAAAATAAAAAACGATCCTACACACAATACGATTTGAAATCAAGTCAAGCTCAGAATAAGTAAGTATGATTAAAGGTGAAAGTAAGAGTACCTTGAGACTCTCTACAACACCGGGAACAACCTCATGCTCCAATCCCGAATATTCCCCCTCAGTATTCTCCCTAATAACAACAATATCAACGTTCTCATGACGCGTAGGAAGTCCTTTCAAGTTGAAGCAGTGAACAAGGGAAGCATATAGATCAAGCTCTTTCCTAAGCTGAACATTAAGAGAACTAACACCACCACCCACAGGCGTCTTCAACCCTCCTTTTAAACAAACCTTATTCTTCCGGATCGAATCCATCACATCCGGAGGCATACTCTTCATATCTCCATGAACTTCATAACGCTCAAAGTATACAGGAGCGTGCATCGCCTCCATGACTTGTTCAACAGCACCTGTTACTAGAGGTCCGATCCCGTCACCAGGGATGAGTGTGACGGCGCGTGGAGTGCCATCACCGGGTCGGGGCATGTAGGTAACGGATCGGACGGATGTTAAGGCATGAGATGGAGATGGGGAGGTGAGGAAGTGCTTGAGGATGGGTAGGGTTCGCTTAGCCATTGATCGGAAATGCTAGAGAAAGTTTGACTATTGGGGCATGGAAATTAGGGTGGGAGCTGTTGAGGGAAGGGAAGAGACAGGTGATGAAAGGGGAAAAGAGAAAAAGGAAGAGCAAAAAGGAGATGCCGGAAGACTCAAAGGGAAAGGCAATGTCAACTAGTATTCTTTTAACGTCTGATACCAATTCCGTTAGTACAATGCATACTAATGTTTATTTTTTTGTCAATTTGTATTACGGCGGTTTAAAATCGAACCAAAATTGATAAGTTAAATCGATAAAAAAGTTATTGGTTTATCTTATTGGATTATTGGTTTAGTGATTTTGATTACGGTTTTGATCTTTTTTGTTATCGAGTTATCAGTTTTTAACAGTTTAAAGTTTTTTCTTAACTGGTTAATCGATAACCCAATAGTAAATTAAATAATTATATTTATACCATTTTGTATATAAAGTCCTCGACTTAGAGTTTACTTTTCTACTTTTATTTTTTATTGTCTCAAACACTTGGTTATTCTACAATGTAAAAGTGTTCGATTTTGAGCAAGATATAATTTGTGAACCCAAGTGCATGGTTTAATTGGTTTATCACCTTGTTACTAAGTCATTTACGATGTTTTTTCTTTTGTGTCAAATCTTAACGGTTAAACCGATAACCGAACAGATAATGATAAAAAATTGATAAACATATTAAATATTTAAAATCCAAATTAGTCACACCATATTGACTACGCTGTGTATTGGCCGGTTCGGTTCGATTTTAAAGTTTATGAGGTTGGCTTATTGGTTATCGATTTGTAGAGATGCTAAAATGTTATAGAACCGATAAATCAATAACTTAATGGTTCTATAACGTTTTAGCATCTATACAAATCGATAACCAATAAGCCAACTTCTTAAACTTTAAAACCAAACCGAACCGGTCGATACACAGCGTAGTCAATATGGTGTGACTAATTTGGATTTTAAATATTTAATATGTTTATAATATTTAAATAAAATACTATGGTTTCAATATATTCGGTCGTGTTTTATTATAAAATTTGAAAGAAATCTTTATTCTTTTTTCAAAGAAAAAGAAGGATGGATCATATAGGTCAATAACACTCTATTTGGCGAGTGGATTAAGATTTGTACTACTTTGACTTGCTATAGTAATATTCACAGTTTATTGCCACAAAAAAAAAAAGTAACAATGAACGACAAGGTACATACGTCAAGGTTTACAAATAAAAAATGGATTTTCTTATTTATTCATGACAAACCCATAAACAGTAATTTGAGTGAGAGTATGTAAAGCATAAAGAAACTGACTGTATGGACGATAGAACAGCTACTTAACTCAACCTCAGAAATTGAAAAGGAAGTCATTCCTATATTTTAAAGACCAGTACGCCTCACTGTCGAATACTATAAGTCTGGCGCTATCAACAATACAGACTATTAGGTTCAACGTAAGCTTTTCGAGTGAGTGGCAAGGTGACTAAGTAAAGTGAACAACGGTGATATTGAAACACAAATGGTTGATAAACCAGTTGTATGCCTATCAATGGTTTGGGACAGCTATAGTGCTTCCCAATCCCATCTTCTGTCCGAGTACTCCAAGCTGCTCAATAAACTCACCTCCTGTAAGAATTTCTGTTGTCCCGTATATGATATGCTTTACTGGCTGTTGGCGATGGGCAAATTCTTGCAAGCTTCCATACTCCACGTAGTTTCCACCACCTATCATAAACACTATAGCTTCTTTAAATGGTCCTTTTAGATGACCGCTACTAGATGCAGAGCTTGACTTCGGTGCACGAGGATCAAGAAGAAGATAAGATTCATTTTCAGGATTTGGCTTCCCCTCCATTAATGCTTCTACTGCTCTTGGTAAAGCCAGCTGATGATCACTGGATAAAAGATTCTTCACACCTGCAGTAACTGCACTGATCGACTGCCCATAGAGTTTTTCAGCCCAATCAACAATGTTACTCGTACTTGCAGAATTTGCTGATGCAAAAGAGACATTCAATGATTTTATCTTCTTTACATACTGAAAAGCACTGGTATCGACCTCAGACTCCCTAAGTGCTGCTTCAATCGTTTCGACTTCAGATTGTGGCATGCTTTCAGTTGAGATTAGATAAATTATAGCAAAACGCAGCTTATCCGCTTTACTCCCTTTTCCCTTGAGCACTCCAAGGAGCTCATTACGATCAATCCCGCCTCTCACCAGCATATCACTCTCTTTTTTAGCATACGAATCAAGGGATCTCTCCTTGATCTCACCCAATAATGAAGTAGCAATATTTGTGTGCTTATCAATCACTTGCTTTCGCTCCGTCAACTCAGGTAGGGAATTTACAGCATTCATCAAATGTTTAGTATTGCCAACCAAGTCTGTTCCATCAAACTCTGTCCCGCCGCTCCCACTTGTTCGTTTATTTACCTCCTCAACATCCTTCTTGTACTTCCTCAATTGAGACTCTATCTCTAATGCAACCTCTGGAAACTGCAATGACCAGTTGGTCATCCAAAATGGATCAGACTTGTCTAACTCGTAGGATTTTATGCCACCCTTGTCTTCTTGCACATTTAATCTGTTCAATCTCAACCCAAGCACATCATGAACAAGTGGCCTATACCTAAAATCATGCTGTATCGCTACTGACAATTCAAAATTCCGATCAAATAAACACAAAACTGGCCTCTGAAATGAGCTAGTGAAATTTGCACCCTCTGAAAACAAATTGTTCTTAGCCAACAAATGGTCTCGCAGTCGCTGATCCAACAGGGATGCCACCATCTCAGCAGGCCCACCACGAGGGCACCTGATGACAGGGACAACAGCAAGAGTAGCCAACACACTAAACAACCCACTCACAATTTTTTCAACAATCTCATCAATTTCCTTATCCCCAGCTGAGGGATCATTTAACTGAAGATAACAGTTCTTGTAGGCAAGGGAGAACAAATTATCCTCAAGCGTGACAAACTCCAAGTACTGATCATGCACTTTCGCGATCCTCTCAATCGACTCTGAATTAATTGTACCTGAAGCAAAAAAACTCAAAAAGTTGAAATATTTGCAAATTATTTCAAGTAATTGTGTGACTATCTTGTTTATTATTTCAAAACTTCAATTTTGAAATTTAAAAAATAGGTATGAGGAATATTACATGTGAAATAATGATCTCAGCTCACAAAAAATTAGCTTTATTTTCCAAACAAGATTCATGGTCTTGGCTCACAAAAAAATTAACTTTATTTTCCAAACAAGATTCATGGTCTCGGCTCACAAAATTTAACTTTATTTTCCAAACAACATTCATGGTCTTGGCTCACAAAATTTAACATTATTTTCCAAACAACATTCATGGTCTTGGCTCGCAAAATTTAACTTTATTTTCCAAACAAGATTCATGTACAGACAATAGAAATTTCAACTTCAACTTACACTCTTCTTCTTTTTCTTTCTGATATCAACCAAATCAGATCCACTGTCTTACGCCTAACACCTCCCAAAAAAACCATTTTTTCTCTCGCGAGTCATTCCCCCAAAGCTAGCTCCGGATGGGAAGATTGCCCAAGTTCACCCATACTTATTCATTCAATCTGGGACTCTTCAACAAAAACATAGGCTTTGTTTGGATGGTTGTTACCCTTTGCATTGCATTTGCATTGATAGTTTCAATACTTGTTTTGATCGTTTCCTAAAATTTATTCGTCTAAATTCATTGTTAGGTAATGACAAAAAGTATCATTTAAATTGTTGAGTATGACATTATGTAAGGACGGAAAATGTTATGATCTATCCAAAGGTTATATTCACTAAATCAATATGATTCTTTATGAAACAATAATGTAAGCACCATCCAAATAGAGTTTACGAAAAGTAAGTAAAGATGGAATTGTATCAGAACCTGAAGCGAGATCCTCGAGCAAAGGTCTAGGAATGGAAGACGAAAAATTCAAATGGAAAGAATCGTAAAGCGAGCTGGATGCATCGGAAATGATGCGCTGGACATTGAGGTGAGTGGGTTGAACGAAATAAACAGCAGGAACATCGTGAACAGGCTTACGATCCTTGTCAATGAGGAAATAGAGGGTAACGCCGTGCTTACGGAGGTCCTTCACATGAATCAACGGCGATAAAATGTCCTGACAGAACCGATCGTAAATGAGGATTTTGTAAACCTCCTCGTTGGCGGTGCCACCAGCATTCACCGGCTGATTCAGATTCAACATCCGTGTGATACACTCTGAACAATCAAATCAAACAAAAATTCAATTGAAAATCAAAGTTTATATTGCTATATTCATTCTATAAAATCGATTGATTTAGGTGCTGAACAGTCAGCTACCTGTATGTTTTTGACGAAGATTGAGCGCCATTTTCTTCAAACTTGAGATCCACTGCAAATTCCTTTGACTTGGGACGATGATGTTAATCTGGGGTTTGAACAAGAGTACACACTTTTGCTTGTTGCTTGTGCAGTAAATATTATACTTCCTCTATTGAGATTTTAGCCAAAAATGACTAGGTAGTTTAAAGGCTTAACTCATGCCAATTAAAAGTTTATATTAATTTTCACTTAAACAATTTAACTAGGCCTTGTTCAATTTGAATATCAAAAGTAAATTTTTATTGTGTCATTTTAATTAAGTTTATTATAGTGGTTATTTGTGAAAATTCTCCAATATATATCTCTTTGCATTCATACTCCACTAAATAATTGCATTATATAGCCCCAAACTAATTTCACTATATTATTTTTGGATTGGGGTATGAACATGTAATTATTTTGAATTTTATGGCTCATTTATGTAGTTTTTCCTAAACTTACTAATTAAGTTTCATAGTTATAGTTTACATTTTTACAGGTTGTACTTACCGTTTAAGTTGTCTTGTTTGTATAATTACAATTTAAGTTGTATTGTTTGTATAATTTGCGGGTGAGTTTGTATAATTTGCTTGTACGTTTCTATAATTGGGCTATTTTTAATAAGTTTGAAATGACGGACTTTTACAAATGCATACATCTGAACTTTAAATAGATATATAAATTAGATTGTTGTGACTAGATCACTTAAACATTTATTTCCTTAAGTGATCCAAAATATAATATATAATATCATTTAATTAAGATTTTTATGGCTAAATCTCAATCAAATAAAATTATATGAATCATTAAATATTAACTCAAAATCATATAGAAGATTTATTGTTGAACATTATGCAACAAAACAACAATCTCTTTGGCTTTTATTACTAGAAACTGTTTTCAAAAATTTCAAAACAAAATCTGAATTTTTAAGAACCATTTTGAGTGATTTTAGAGAATTTCAAAAACTAACAAAGCAGAGGAAATTGAATGGCTCTGATGCCAAATGTAAGACATGACAGAGCAATGGCGCAGCTAAAGGCAAACCCAGGATTCGAAGATAGGGGGTGCACTACTATGAGTGACTCAAGGGTAAGGGTAGGAGTGACAAGGGTAACGTTAGCAACATACGCAAAATACAATATCTTTCTTCATACTATACTCCAATCATCTAGAAAATGAACCCCTTAAATCATGTCTTACAAAATCGACGCATTTTCGTTCCAAATCTAGTTTGAGGATATTCATTATCATTAATATATCCGGTTGACAAGAAGCTTGTTGAATATAGTGTCTTCTCACTTCATCTCGTATTCTAGGGCTATATTTAGCAATGGATATTCTTTCTTCGGTCTAAGTGACTGAAAATTAAACTCATCTATTAAATGAGAAGAATTGTCTCTAAAACTCACTTGGTTGAGAAGAACTATTTTTCGTCAAAAATCTATACATCTCAAAGCACAAGAATCAACAACAAATTGTTGTAAAAAAATAGTTTATAAAGAAAAACTTACCAATTTACGCAGAGATAATAGGAGTAGGACTTTAATTTTGTAGTCTTATATTTTATTTAGAATTGTGTTAGAGGAAATTATTTGTTTTTAAATTCAATTAGAAAAGAATGGAATCGGATGACAAAAAGGGTGGTTAAGAAAGGGGGGTGGGGCTAAATGAGGTGACAAAAACAAGTTTTAATTTGGAGTTGATTCTTTCCACAAATCACTTTTTTATATAGAGAAAATACATCAAATCCTCCTTGAACTTGGCACGAAAACTCGTTTAGTACTTAAACTACACGGGTGTTTATATACCCCCCTTAACATATTTGATGTGAATTATTTTTAACCTTCCGAGCTCCAGCCTCCTGCGCGTGTTTATACAGCTTTGTAGGGCGTGTCATTCATCTTTTAGCATTTTTTAAAAATAAAATTTGACCCTCCAATGGCATGAGATAGGCGGCAGAGAAATTTCCGATAGCGAATTACTTGACTCGATGGATGGAGGGAGAGCCCTCCAACGTAATATCGATCCATTACATATTTGAATGTAAATCTTCTCTTTTGTAGAACCCTAATTTCCTCTTCTCCTCACCAACCAATCATCCAAAAATGGTGACCTAATTCATGTTTTTTTTCTTTATTTTTCTTAAATATTAGCTCTTCAAACCTCAAATATTAGCTCTTCAAACCTAAAAGTTGAATCTTTAAAGGAATAATTGTTCTTCAAAATGTAAGCTTCAAACCTATTCTTCTTTATCTATTATTTTGATTTGAGATTTTTATTTCGTCCCTTTTTCTTATTATCTGGTTTTTTTCAGATTCTCATTACTTCTTGCATAGAATTGTAGCACACAATGCGATCAATTAATTTGACAAATCTTTGTATGGAAGAAGATGATTATACTATGAAGAAAAAAAATATTGTAATCATGGACTTGTGGTGCGTTTGAAAACATCTTGGACTTCCAATAACCCCGGAAGAAGATATTGATCATGTCCTTATTATGGGGTAAACATCATTTTTGTTTATTTTATGAATTTGATTACTAATTCCTTCATCCTTTTCATTATTAAAGGGTCCTAGATCTTGCAACTTTTGGTGTTGGAAGGATAAAGAAAATATTGATTCGAGGTCGAAATTTGTGATTCCTAAACTACAGAAATTGGGTGAGCTTGAGAATATAGTAGAATCATCTCAAACCTCAGTCATTTGGTTGAGGATAATGAAGAAGTTGACAAGCGGGAGATTTCAAACAAGATGATGATTGTCTAGGTATGAAATTAAAAATGTTGCAAGAAGAGGTTGAGAAGATGAAAATATGCAGAATAGATGTAGAAGAACATGGCAGAATGTGTTGTTTTTTGTTGTAGCTTGTTGTTGTGTTATGGTAATAGCTATAAGATATTGTTTCTGGGTGATGTATAAGAAGAAAGGTTCAATGAAGTTACCTTAAGATCTTGATTTAGTGAGATCAATGTTGGAGTAGTGTAGCACTGTTTATGTTGTAATCAATTAGGTGCAAGACTCTTTTGTAATGAACTGTGTGTTCTTCTTATTCTGTTAATGCAATTTGTGGTTTATGTATTTCGTTTGTATTTTATTTACAACTACATTGACATTATTGCAGTCACAACTGCATAATTGTATACGTAAAAGTAATGCAAAAATGGTTGCACAATTGTTTCAAAAAGAGATAACTAAAATAACAAAATTATGCAGCAGTCACTGCTGCATAATTGTTTCAAACATAGATCAAACAAATGCAGTCACAGCTGCATAATTGTTTCAAACATAGATCAAACTAACGCAGTCTCAACTGCAACATAATTGTTTCAAAAACAAACATAGATCAAACTAATGCAGTCACAATTGCATAATTGTTCTAAAAACAGATAAAATATCAATCTAAAGCAGTCACAACTGCATAATTATTTCAAAAACAACTCAAATATCAAACTAAAGCAGTCTTCATATCAAACATCATCTGCATTAGACCTTGTTCTCCTTCTTTTGTTTTCTCTCATCTCTTGAAGATCTTGTTGATCTACAACATCTTTTCCTTTTCATTTTAAGCCTGATCTTGATTTATGATGCCCAAGATTTCCAGTCACTATTAAAGAGTTCATAGGCATTCCAAGCTACATTCACAACATAAACATTGTCTTAGATGCTTCATAAGTCACAATTGAAAAAGGTGTAAAGACAACTTACATTGTGGATTGTAAAACCACTCTATGTATGTAGTATCCCCATTCCAACCATTCTTGGCCTCTTCGCTCCTCCAGTAGCACCAGGAACATCTAGAGCAGTAGCAGCTACACCAGTTCCTCTTTCTCTTCCCTTCGAGCTACACTAGTTGCAGTTCATCTTCCCCTTCCAGCTACACCAGTTCCAGTGCCTCTACCCCTTCATTGACAACACCACCAATCCCTGTTTCATTAACAAATCCATTTGTAGTTCCTTTTCCCTTTCCAGTTTCAGTTCATATTCCACTTCCAGTAGCACTAGTCTATAACATAAGTTGATTAACAAAAATATTAGACTGATAAAGATGTAAAATAACAACTACATGAATTACTATAAACATTACCTATTTTGTAGAACCTCTTGGTCGACCTCTTCCTCTCTTTGTGCTTGATTGTGATTCAGTTGGTGTTGTAGAAGAGCCAACACTTGACCTAGTTGAACTAGTATTTGTTCCTCTCCTATTTCCTCTTCATCTGCCTGCATTAGCTTGATTATTCAAATGACAACCCCTCTTATTATTACCCTTTGTATGACAAAGACTGCAGGTCATCTCAACACCTCTCTTGGATAATTTTCCTGTTTTATTTTAATTCTGCTCCTTTCTCCTACACTTTCTATGCCTTCCTGGTAGTGTTTTGATAACAGGTTGTAATACATAAGGGTTGGTCGATTGTGGCCACATTTCCATGTAACTGGTTGAATGTAGTGACTATAGACCTTGAGATAAGTCTCCTTGCTATACCAATGTGCAACATAGTTAATGGGATTCAATTTTCTAAAATGAAGTGCAGCTTTAGCATGAAAATAAGGTATTCCTCTTAGAATCCAAGATCTACGAGTACGTGTTTGTGTGCCTAGATTCACAATAAATATGTTACCTCAACTGTCTTTAACCTCAAAACCATAATTCACCATTTCATTCAAGGTTACATTTCATCGACTTTGTTGTATTCTCTGTTAATACCTTTAAGGCAATCGGAAATATATTTGTCATCCAAGTATCACTGAACTCCCCCAAAATCCATGAATTAAAGCTTTCGGCCATGTTGTTGTCAACACTATCACAACAGCTAAAAAACTTAAAGTATAATTTAGACCACCTTTCTATATTGTAATACAATAAGTTATCAATTATTTCAGTACCTAACTTCTCCATATGATCCAAATTTTTTTTCAATTCTTGTTCATATGTAGATTTGTCACATCTCCAAAAACAGTTTCTTCTTTCAATGCCTTTCTAATTGATAGACCAGTTGGTTAGAACATGTCTTGCACACATTCTTTGTTCTGCATTTGGCAGAAGTTCTTGAATGTCAAAACCCTTTAACAACATTTAGAATATCATGAGATCTAACTTAATGAATAAATGAAAAAGAAAATATATGAATAAATGGAAAAGAAAGTAAATGAATAAATGAGAAGGAAAATAAAAATACCTTCTGCATATCAGTAATGGTTGTCAATTCTGTCGCATCTGCTAGCTCAAGATCATATCTTACAATCTTGATAAACCATTTCCAAGTGAATGTGTTTTCAACGTCAACAACTGCCCATGCTAGTGGTAGCATTTGGTTGTTCCCATCCTTACAAACAGCCACAAGTAATTGACCTCTACAAACACCTTTCAAGAAGCAATCATCAAATCATATACATCTCCTCGCTCTAGTTTTGAATGCTTTCTTTAAAACATCAAAACATATGTAATGATTGAAATATTTTTCTGCCAACTTCAAAAGTTTCTTCACTAAGTCTCACCACACATGTGCTGCTTGGATTAGTCCTTAAGAGCTCATCTCTATAATCTAAAATTCTTTTAAACTCCTCCAATGATCACCCATAATTTGTTGCAACACAATATTTCTTGCTTTCCTTGCTACAGTCCTTCCCACATACACATTCAACTCTTTCGTCACTAAAATTTGAAAAACTCTAATGTCAAGCTCAGAAATAATTTTGTCCTTATACCTTTCCGCTAAGTACTTTGAATTCACCAATTTATTTCTTGTTGTGCCATTGCATTTATGTACTGGATTGTAATTCTTCACCACAAAATCTCCTGTTCTTGAATTAATACTTCCAAACAACAACCATGGACAACCAGATGTACATTTTTCCCTCACCCTAGTTGCAACATTAACATATTTATCTAATTTAACATGTTCTTGAACTGCATATCTAGTAATAGCTTCTCTAAACTACTTAACACTTTCAAAAGTAAGACCAGTCTCCCAAACTATTAACTAACAAATAGAATCAAATACAATTTTCTTTTTATTTCTTTTTGCTTTTCTTTGTCTTCTTATAGGCAGTTCAACCTCATCTTCCTCATTAACATCATCATCAATATTTATTTCAAAACTAACAGCTTCATCTGAATCAAAGTAGGGCTCATCTCCAGCTATCTTATCCTCTAAAGTAGTTTGTTTCTTCGATAGATATTCATCATATCCCAAATCAACTCCTTCAGATCTTCTAGGGCCCTTTTCTTTTCTCTTTTTCATTTTAGCAGCCCTTTTTTTCTTTCCTAAGATTTATAACTTCCTCATGAACATCGCTATCATACTCATTTTCTCCTTCATCAGACAAATCTGCATTGTCTGAATCATCATTTTCTCTATTTCACTTTTCCAATCAGACCCAACTTCTGGAATATCATATGCAGCAGAAGCAAAAGAAGTATCACCCAAGTCTTCTCCAACACTAGCAGAAGCCCTACCTAATTCCTCTCCAGCACTAGTAGAATTCTTACCAAACACTTCACTCAACTCTTCACCCACAATAGGTTGTGCAGGTTCTTCAAACCCCAAATTTTCACTATCCTCAAAAGTCTGACTAGATTCCTTATCAAAAGTAGCATTAGATTCTCCACATATCCCACCCACCCCACCCACATCATTTAGATACTCAATTGCTGGTGGGGCCATAACAACTTCTTCAACTAAATGAGTCACATAAAGTTCAACAAGATCTCCATTTTCTAATTTAGGTACAATACCTATAATATCCCTATCACATTTAACTTCAACAACATGTCGACATTTAGGTGGTTTAATATAAACAACACTAGCAGCACAATTATACCCAATTTCTTTAACTATATCAATAAATTTAAAGTAGGACAATTTATCAACATCTACGTCAAAATCATCAGTGACCATACCACCTTCATACTTAATACGCGGTTTTTGTTGAAGTTTTCCACCATGGTTAAACCTTAAGGTAACGTACATATCCATCGTCAAATTGAAAAGATAAAAAAACTAAGCTTCCCAAAAATTCTAAAATCGGTCAAATGATACAATCATCTAAACAAAGATTACTAACCTGGTAACTCTATTCTTCACGCGATCCTTTGTTTCTTTCACAAAAACCTTAAAATCAACAACTCATTCACGCTAATGGAAGAGAAATATTCAGATTCGATCTTCTAGGTTTGAGAGAAGAGAAACGAATGAGAATCGTGGGCTTAGGGGATTTAGGGATATTTGTTTATAAGTGGGTCGGGTTTTATTTGGGAACGGATCTTAGAGATTTAGGTATATTTGTTTATAAGTGGGTCAGGTTGTATTTTGGGAACGGGTAAGATATTATTTAAATCCTTAGGCGACGTGGACCACTAAAAATGCGCGTGTGTAACAATGTCCAGCCTTCAACTGGGCTGGAGCTCGGAAGGTTAAAAATAATTCACATCAAACATGTTAAGGGGGGTATATTAACACCGTGTAGTTTAAGTACTAAAGCGAGTTTTCGTGCCAAGTTCAGAGGTGTTTTTATGTATTTAGCCTTTTATATATATATTCTTTGGAATTTCTAAGAAAGTATGAAATGTATTTCACTTCTATATACAATGAAATTTGATTGAGATGAAGAAGGAGAAAGTTGGACAAGCTTTTCAGCTATGGCTTAGAAGGGGAACGAGAAAGTTTTTGGATTTCTATGTACAATGAAATTTGATTGAGATGAAGAAGGAGAAAATTGGACAAGCTTTTCAGCTATGGCTTAGAAGGGGAACGAGAAAGTTTTTGGATTTAACAGAAAATCTTGATGACTTTTTTATTTTAGGGCAAAATATCAAATTGAGTAATTTTTATAGTAATACATTAAGGACTGTATGGATCATGCAAAATAAATTAAGGATCAAAATAAAGTACCTCCCAAACATTAAGGACCATTTTGATCATTTTCTCAGAGAAAATGCTTCAAATTTAAAGTTAAAACACATTAAGGACCATTTTGATGATTTTTCCAGAGAAAAGGCTTCAAATTTAAAGTAATAAAATAGTTGCCTCCACAGGGGATCGAACTCGCGCTGAGCGCGCTAAACCAGTGCACCCAAAGCAACTTCTGGTTGTTAGGGTGCACAATTAAATATATGTTCATTTTATCAACTCTCTATATATATACATATATATGACTTTTTAAAAAAAGTTATTGCGCGCACGTGCACCCTCATGAGTGCAAGTGGGTCCGCCCCTGCGCAGCGGAAATATAGTGTGATCGACATGCCTCCAGTCACTGTTAGCGATATAGTCGGAGTCTACAATTCTTCTTTTCTTCAAAGATCTTCTAAGCACTCAAAACCTCACTCTCAGATGGTATGAAGTTTTAGAAGTAATGTGCTTAGAGATCTTTGAACCAAATGACATATTTATAACTGTGCTTCCATCAAAAACGGTTCAGAGGTTAATGAAAGTTACCAACTACTAGAGTCGTAGGATAGTGGATACATGTAGTGGGATAATGTATAGTTAACCACCTTCCCATTAGTGGGATAATGAATCCATGAAATGAAATAATGGACCAATGTAATACTGACCATATCAGAATTAACAAAAATGTTGACAGAATCCTTACTAATATGAGTATCCTTACTAATATGAATGAACTATCGGATTTTAAGTTTCACTACATGTGCAAACAACACATGTTTACTCATTTAATTTTTTGATGATGTTTTGTAAAGAAAATCTAAGTACCAAGAGTCACGAAAATATGGAACGTTTTAAGTCAAATTTGTTTATGGCATTGCCTTAGTTGACGGAGGCTGCTTTCTTTTATTTGGTTTGGATTTTATTTTATTTTGTTGTTATTAATTTATTGGTTGAATTTTCTTTTTACTCAGAATTAATTATATAAAAAATTATTTTTAACATAAATAACAAATATTTTCGTTTAATTTATCACTTTGCACGTCATTCACGAGTATAACACACACATATTATATATTTTTGCTAAAAATAAAAAAGTATCAAAATGACACGATAAAATTCTAAATAAAGTATTTAAAATAAATACTGCTAATATCTAAGTAAAACATCATGCCAACTTTTTGGAGGCCATCAATGTGCGAAATAAAACTAGTATTCTTAGCCAAAAAGATAAAGAGTAGTATGCTTAGCCAAAAAGATGTGTCACATTACTCTTCTTTTGCCTAGCTTTATAATATATAAGATATGGATATGGATGGAAACGATTAGTAACATTTATATTAGTCTGTTGGATGATGTTGTATAAAATTTTATTTATTAAGATGTGAATAGTTTATTTCAAAATTTTGAAACATCATGTAATGTAATACAAAAACCTTTTTTAAAAAAATTTAAAAAAATCTTGTACTTTTTATTATGGGAAACTTACATAAATATACTATCATAAAAAAATATTTATCATTTATAGCAATAATATTATTTTTTTCACTTGATCACTTTTAATTCATTTATAATACAAGTTTAATTCATATTACAAAGAACAAATTTTTATTCACATATAATAAAAATTTTAATGACAAATAATTCATTTATCACACATTTTAATACACTTATAATATAATGTGTCAAATTTTTACCAAACAAACATAATATACTTTAAAAACAATTATAATTCATATATATTGTATACATAATTCACTTTTAATACATATTGCAGTTTTAACATAGTATTGCTATAAATGGTAATAAATAAAAAGTATTGCTAAAATCAGTAATTATTTATTAAAATGTACCAATTCATGTAATTTTTTCTTTTTTATCTAAATTTTATAGTTTTCAAACAAAATAAAATCATAGAATCGCCTATTATTCAAGCAAAAGTGATTACATAATTTAAGGTTGTATTTCTACCATAGTAGAAGTGTCGGTGTATTAACTGGTATCAACATGTCTGTTTTTTATCATAATTTTGTTTATCAAAGGTTTTTTGGTCATTTTAACTCACAACTTTTCTTGACTTGTAATTTTTCTTTCTTTGTTACAGGTTTCCCCCATATATTTGTGACTATTACTATCACATATCGATACAGGTTTTCACTCCTACAGTTGTGTCTATTACTCTCGGGTTTGTTTGTTTTCCCCTTTCTCTACTTCTGTAAGTTTTGTCACCCTTTGATTTTCGATAATTATTAACATTCTTATTTGTAATTGTTTATTATTTACTTTTAGTGGACACTTCGCTCTATTTTTGAATTGGCTGCACGACATAAAATCAAATCGCTGCCAAGGCAACGATTTTAAATCAATTTTTTTTTCGATTTGATTTTAAAAATAAATAAAAAATTTAATTAAAAATCGCTGCCTTGGCAAAGATTTGATTTTAAAAAATAATTATTTTTTTATTTAAACTTTTTGTTTAACAAAAAGAAGCAAAAAGTAAAAAAAGTAAAAAAAATTAAACATGTCGCTATATGAAAATTTTTTATAAAAAAGAGTTTTTATTCTTTAATTTTTTTTAAAAAAATCAAATTTAAACTTTTTTTTTCAAAAAAAAAAAGCAAAAAATAATTAAAAAAAAATTAAACAAAGTCGCTGCCTCAGCAGCGACATATGAAACTTTTTTTATAAAAAAAAGTTTTTATTTTGAAAATCGCTCCCTTGAGAGCAATTTTGTTTAAATTTTTTTTTTTTTCAAATTTAACAAATCGCTGCTATAGCAGTGATTTTATTTTTTCCAGCTGACAAAATCGCTACTCCGTGAGCGATTTAGCGATTTTGTCGTTTTGGTTAAAAAGAAATTTCATATACCATTTTGGAATATTTATTAATATTTTTTACCCTTTAGGCTCCGGACTCCATAAGTATATAGCAACTTTTGATAACGTTACAAAAGAAAAATAATATCACCCTCAAACTTGATAGGGTCATATATTCTACATAGAGGTCAACTCATGTTAAAAAAAGAGGAACAACATTTCTGCACCATGGCATGCTCAGACTGCAAAAGAAATATTTCCTCAAGGCCATTTTATTGCATTCATTGTGACCGATCTACTATGCTCATTTCAAGATATAATCGATATTTACTCTTTTCTTTTACCTATTTCATAAATAATTGAACTAAAATTATTTCCTTCTATAAACAGAGTACAATTTGACATCACAGTTACTGATAACAGTGATTTCGCTACAGTATTTGTCTTCGATCAAATAGCTGAAAAATGTTGCATCTCTCAATACAAGAAATTTATAAAATTAGCCAGGCCAAGGTACTTCATGCCATAATTTGACAGCAAAATTGGCTCTCTTAAATTATGGAAAAAAACACAATGTCATCCAACCAGCGCCGATGATCACAGCAGAAACAACAAAACATAAAGTGCTTGTTTTTGTGTCATTCATGCACTAATTTTGTGTGTCGCTAATTACTAAAACAACTTCTCTCACACATGATTTTGCAGATTGTTTTTGCAATAATTATGCTTTTGTATATGCATTGCCTCTCATGAAAATTTGCAAAATGGGGAAGACATCAATAGTTACAACAAGGTACGCTACAATCAGCCATACAAATTTCATTCTTACTAAGTTATACTTTGGCAATCTAAAACACTCATCATTTTAGCTGCAGATATTTTGTCAACTATAAAGCATCAATATGACTTGTCACCACTATCAATTTCACATTTTATGTACAAATTAAGATGTACATATGTGTGGACAAAGCACCAACATGACTTGTCATCACTATAATAAAACCTAGCGCAAACACACATAGAAGTGCAATAACACATGAAAATATATTTGTTATATATAAACAATATGTGCTTATATATATTACCAACATGTTATGAAATTTACTGTCAAACGTATATTAGGCTCGTGCGCACACGGACATCCCCATCTAGTAAAGATATGTGCAGTAGGTTCCATGTTTGTTCTTCAGAATCAGTAAGGCACATAATAATATTTAAATTCTTAAAATAGTGGGGCTAATGAAATGAAGAAAAAATCATTGTGACAAAAATATAATTTTGCATCTTTGAGAAATGCTCTAAAAAGGATTACAAGTGCATATATTTATCGTGGAATAAATCACATGTTATTCTTTGGCTATAATGTGATGACTTTTGGCTTTAATATGATACTTACAAGTAAATTATGAAAAACATGTTGAGTAGCCATTTAACATGAAATGTTTTGGGAGACGAAAAATTCATTCTTGGGATGAAATATATCACAAACATGTGATGAAATTTTCCTTGTCAAGTCACATAATATTGAAATATTTGTGAAATACAATTTTATTGGTTGTGTGAGTCTTGCAACTCCTTTTGATCCAATAGTGTGAGAAAGTTGTGACAAATAGAAAGGGAGTTTGCTAGCCTAATAAAAATATGAAATGTATAACTAACAACTTGAGTTGATATTGTATTTGCAGTAAAAGTACTTTGAAGATACAAGCAAACTAGAAGAGAAAAAATTTGGTGTTATTTGGTGGGATGAGAAAAGCAAATTACTTTTTGCTAATTCTATTATGAAGGTTGAAGTAAAACAAATTAAACTTCAACTAGTGAAAAAATGAATTTAAATATTTTATTTTGAGATAATAATTTTTCTAATTTTGACTAATTGTGATAGCACCAATATAATGATTGAATATAAAATTGTTATTATAACGATAAATTCATACTCATGAGAAAAAAACACAATATTTTGAGATCGTATTGATCATTGGTATACAATCAATATTAATTGTGTTAAAATTTGTGTTACATGTTGCAGATTCATAAACTAAGGAGTTAGTAAGATTAAAGGTCTAAAGCACATTGAGGTGGATAAAATTAAAGCTAAAAAAATTGTAAGTTATATATGAGGAAACTCAACCGGAGGACTAGAGATTCTATAACCAGGTTCAATGGGAAGAACGAATCATATGAAGACTTGTTGTGAAATGCATTATTATTATTTGGCCGAACTCATAAACATATCCTTAATCTTATTGGATTTTTCCTTTCAGGTACCTCAACTACGTTATTTTTCTATTAAATCACTAGTCTCAAAAACTTGCTATCTCTAGTCACTAAACAGAAACATTAGTACCATCATTAGTCTCAAAAACTACTAGTAATATTAAACACGTCACTCCAATCATTAATCATAAAGGATATGCTGCATCCAATCAACAAACAAAAGTATTATTTTTAAAGTCAATTGATATATTTTGTATAGTTTTTGAATATCTAATTTTTTTGTTTAAAATACTGAATTAATGTAATCTAATTAATTTTGAAAATTAGTTAAATAGACTTTCAAAAAGTGCAAAATGATAATTAAAAGTGAACGACATGAAACTTCATCGATTGCCATTGTGATTATCGTTGCCTGATGATCTTCTTAAGTCCATTGGTGAAATGAGTTCGCTAGCTGCATCACTCTACTACAAATAGAATTTAAAACAAATTGATTTATATCAAAATCTATATTTTTATATTTAAGTCTATCAATAGCTTAGAGACGAAATTAATAATTTACGTGATATTCAAGTTTATTATCAATACTACTCGTTAAAGAATACCCCCCAATTACATCCTTAACTACGTATGCGACATCCCTCGATATTACTAAACTCCACCTTCAAAACAATGAATAATTTATACAAGTGTCCTTTTTTAAGGTTAATATTTAGATTTTGTTTCTATTTTTAAAGATGTATAAATATAGTCTTTGGAAAATTAGTTTTTTGGATAGTATTTAACTCAAGTCTAATGTTTGTTTATATGTTTCTCAATCTTATCAATAAAAATTAAACTATTATTTAACGTTTAAATAACTTATAGGAGTAAAATTTTAAATTGTGGCGAAACATTTTCTTAATTTCTTTTTTTAAGATAGCATGTATCAACTACTAAAATCACATTTTACACTTCCACTTTTTGATATTTTACTTTAAAAAATTTAAAATTTTGATCTAAATATCCATAAATTATTATTTTTTAAAAAAAAAATTATTTACTAAACCGATGTCCAAAAAAAATAACTCTGAAAACGTATACAACTTAATGAAAAATAAAAGGGCGTCAAAAATATTGAAATTAGGGAAAATTAGATTCATAGAATTTGAATGATCAATGAAAATGGAGAAATCAAACAAAGGGCATTTGACCATGAATTTTTTTTCTTTTTTAAAAGTTAAATTTCGAAAAATATATTTGGTCATAAATTTCTGATTCAATTAATTTGAATTTAATTAAGAATTTAAAAAATATCAAAAAGTTGTTTTAACTTTTGTTACTCCAATTACTTACAAAAATTCAAAACTAACTCTAATTTTTATTTATGATCAAACACAACTTTAATTTTTAAATACTCAAAAAATTACTTTTTTGAAATATTCACAATTTTCATGATTAAACGCTTCCATATGTTCTGCGGCCACGACTCATTAGCTAGTCTATAATACATCTTTTAGAGTTGCAAGTTGCAAAATATATGTATGAATTTTTAGCCTCTGGTTTAGATAGCATTAGCTCCACATCATAGGTGGACCCACATCTATAAATAGAACGCACGTGTACACGTCAATTTCAGAAAAATCATTTATATATATGTATATCTATTTTTGAAAAAATAATAGAAATTAGAATATAATAAACAGTACATTGATGATGAGCATATGAATGTCTTTGTATCATTGGTACAATCCAGAGGAATCACCTATGAGATTTAAGGTCGAATCCAACTAAAGCCATTTTTAATTGTTTTTATTTTAAAATTCATATTTAAGTTAAGGTAATATTAATGCATCCGAAGATTTGAAATTCTAGATTCGTCTCTGCTAATATAATCGATGTCTTTTCATTGTCTTTACCAATAATGACTTCGTCATCTGCTCTAATTTCTCCATCAAATAGCCGGTATGCTGTTGATTCAAGTTAATTGCCAATAGTTCTTATAATTGACACGAACAGCTAGTGATTATGACGGCTAAAAATTTGTTTGATAGAGACGGGTTGATGGAGTTAGTATTTGAAGTTTATTGATTTTGAAAATGTCAAGAAACTTTTAGTCTGCCTAAGTTAATGGACTCGCAATCAATATTTCTTAATATAAATTTTAAATTTAAACAAAAGTTACTGAGTTGATTCGAACTTGGACATACCTGGTATTGATAGTGAAAAGCTACTGAGTTTGTTCGAACTTGGCCACACCTGATATTGATAGTAAAAATATCATAAACGACGGTTGAAAAATAAATAAATATTCAAATTGATAACCAGGATATTATATGATGTACGAGAAATATGAGTTTCTGATATGAAAAAATAATATTGTATCGTGTATGAGAAGTGTGTGAGTATTGTGGAGTGCATGAGCAAAGTTAGATTGGTGTAGTAGAAGAAAGCATTAGATAAATTTTCGGTCAAATTCAAATTATTTGACATTCAAAAAATAAAAAGTACCACATAAATTGAGAAAATGGAATATTACATTGCGAGATTATTATATCTCACAAAGACTAGTCAAGAATTATATTGATAGATCGATATAGATATTACTACATTACATTAAAATCTTTTTTAAAAAAATAACATATTTGTGCTTTAACCTGAATAATATTCTATCCATCCTACTTAATTGTCCACTTTTGAATTGATATATTTATTAAAAAAAATTAGTTAACATGTTAAGTTTGTCATTTTACCCCTATTAATTAAATGAGTGAATGACAGATTTAAGATTTCCAAAAGATTTTACCTTTTTTAAATTAATTAATTGATAGATAAAAAAATATTATCTTTTTTTAATTATCAAAATAGACAATTAAAAAAAAAAAAGTAATTAGAGACGAGAAAACTATATAAGAGAGAACACAAATGCCACCCTGGATTTGTGTCCTTGATTGAAGCTACTATTTTTGTTTTTAGTGTTAAGAGGGGTGGCCAAAAGAATGCTTATTCCTTGCTAGCTAACATATACAAATGTTGAAATGTCTTTTTCTTGCATGGCAATTTGCAAAGGGGACATCACTATTAACTACTAACATAATAAGTGGTCCAAATAAGCTTAGTCCAGCTCATACTTCGTTCAAAATTTAAAATTTATGAATTTTACATAATATTTTAAAAGAAATTTACTTTTGATGCTTAGTCTAGCACTTCAGCTCGTACTTTGTTCAAAATTTAAATTTATGAATTTTTTATAATATTTTAAATAAATTTACTTTTGATTTCAATTCATAATTTAATTATATTTATAACATATATTGAATATGAGTAAAAGTTATTGAATTTTCAAATTTTCGTACCTAAAGAATAATACTCTAATTTCTTTGTTCCAAAAGAATTTTTCTTTAACATTACAATACTTATTCTAAAAGAAGGACATAGTTGATTGTGACCAACTCCGACTCACTAAAATACTTTTTACATTACGCGTGTGTTTGGTATGGAGGAAAATGTTTTCCATGAAAAATATTTTCCTAAAAAATATTTTCATTGAAAACAAGTAGATTTTGGACTTATTTTCTCATATTTGGTTGATGAGAAGAAAATATTTTTCGGAAATAATTGTTACTGTTTGATTTATGAATGAAAAATGTTTTTGAGAGACATCTTTTATTTTTACTAGAGTAAAAAAATAATTTATGAAATTGAAATATTTTTTAAAAACAAAATTGTTATTTTTTGGGGGTGGTGATGGGGTGGGGGTAGTTGGTGGGGGCAGGGGGAAGGGGGAAGGGGTAAGAGTGAAAAAATAAAAATTTAAAGTTGATAGTATTTTTAAAAAATAAAATTAATTTTTTTTGGGGTTGGAGGTAGGTGGGGGGCTGGCCCGGGAGGGGGGTAGGGGTTTAAAAATAAAATTTGAAGTTGAAAATATTTTTAAAAAATAAAATTAATTTTTTGGGGTGAGGTTGGGGTGGGGCTGGCCGGTGAGGCGGGGGGTCAGGGATCGGGTGAAAAAAATAATTGAAATTCAAAATATTTTTTTAAAATTGATGGTTTTCTCAAAAAAAAAATGTAATTTTACATTGAATGAGAGTTTTGGAAAATATTTTCCTTAATTTTTTTAAGGAAAGTAATTTTCCTTAATTTTGAGGAAAATGAATTGATTTGAAAAAATATTTTTCAAAACTTTTGTCTCAACCAAACATGAGAAAATTGAAAAATATTTTCCAAAAAATATTTTCCTTTGTACCAAACAGACTCTACATTAAGAATAACATTACAATGAATGACTCATGAAAAGTCCTAACAAAAGAATTTAAACTAAAACTAAAAGGGTCTTTCCTCTCTAGAGGGTCGACTTTAAATTTTCTAAAATTAATAATAGAAACGATTAAAAACTATCTACATAATCAATATATGACTTACGAAATTTAAAAAAGCACTATAATTCAAACTTTATCATCCATAGATTATTTTAAACAATTATTGTAGGAGGGGGGGGCGGGGATTGGATTGTTTCCAAGATGAAAGGACGATATATGTGATAATTAAAGTTGCAAAAAGTGTGTGGTCATAGCTGTGAATTAAAAATGTTCATAATTTTCTAGTTGTGACCATAAATGAAAATGATGGTGCTTGACTCCTATGGCTTCTGTGTGGGTCAATTTGGCATTGGTAGCTTGATATGGGGATATGATAAAGTAAGATATTTAAAGGGTTAAAAGATATTTTTGTAAAAGTATATTTTCTTTTTTTTTTTAAGGGAAAAAGAATAAATATACTCTTGAACTATCGTAAATGGTATGCAGATACCTTTCGTCATTCTTTTGGGATATTGGTGTCCCTGTCGTCCATAAATTAGAGCATATATGCCCTTCACTCTAACGAAGGAGCAGGGGCACCAATGTCCCCAAAATATGACGGCAGGGGCACCGATGTTCAAAAAGTATGATGACAGGGGCACCTATATCCCAAAAGTATGTCGACAGGGGCACCAATGTCCCAAAAGTATGACGAAGGGTATTCGCATATCATTTACACTAGTTCGGGAGTATATCTGTCATTTTTCCCCTTTTTTAATAAGATAATAATTTTGTCATTTTATTATAAATAATAACTTTAAAAAACCTTGATATTTTCATAACTTAAATTAAATTTGAAATAGAATTAATTTCAAATTATTTTGATAATTTATTATTCTTTATCTCACGTATCGATCATTTCTACAACTTTGATGTTAAGAAGGGTGGGAGGGTGGGAAAAGAAAATAAAACCTTTTTGGTTTGAGGTTTTAAAATGTGATCAGATTGTTTCACCCCTTATTTAGAGGTCTCGAATTTTGAGTTTTGAATATGAAAAAAAAATTGTTGGAGCATTATCTCTAAATGAGTCATGTAGTGCACGATTTGAATTTAATCAGAATTTAAATACGAACTTCAAACACTAAACGAAAAGTCAAAAAAAAAAAGATTGTCTCACTTCCACCTACCACCTTTCAAGACATTCATAAAATTCTTTTGAAAATCTTATACTTTAGTATATTAAAATCATCCTAAATATATATTTTTTTTCTCTGGCTTCCCTAAAAATTGAGTGACGTTTACATGTGGTATTCATTTCCAACTAGCTACCTATACACTACAAAAAACATAGAAATGATTTTAATTGCATTTGATATTATTTATGAGGTAATTTAATGACTTAAAATTATATATTAATAATTAATAAATTAACCATGTGAAATAAATAGCAAATGCAAGTAATGAATTTTACTAATGAACTTGTCAATGTCATTTGCCTTTTTCTTTCCATAACCAACGCGTTTAGGTTAATATCATGATTTGATTGATTAATAATAAATTAAACTATCCAACAACTAATCAGATAAATTTAAGGATAAATGACAGAAATCTCACCTTTAAGTTCTCTTATTATCATTATCCCCTATTAGTTTTATAAATTCTCAAAATCTCTTATTTTCACACATCAAATTAATGTATCGGCGCATCAAATTAATGTATCTCGCGCATCAAATTAGTGTATCATGTATAAAATGTAATGTATCTTATTTAACAATTAATGTATCTCGCGTATCAGATTAGTGTATCAGCGCTTATATTATTGTATCATTTGAGAAATTTTTGTCATTATAATAAACTTATAAGGACAAATGATAATTTTACCTTAAAAGTATGTGATTTCTGTCTTTTACCCTAAATTTAATGTGCATTGTGTCTGAGAAATTTGAAAAAAATAATTATTATTAAATGAAAAATAGTATTTAAAAATTGAAATTGGTCCTGTACTTGAATTGAAGTTTTTTTAAAAATTCATTGTGAGTAATTTTGAGTGGTTATTTTCTAAATTCTTAAAAATTCTGAATTTAACTTGAAATCAAATATATTTTTTTCAAAAATTCAACGAAGAAAAAGGTCGAAAATTACATATCCAAACACAAAATCCAACAAGTAGAAAACAAATGAGAACGCCACATAAGTCTTTATCAAAATTTAATTCTACGTGTTGTCACAAATCAATTTATGAGTTATGACAATGATAATAATGAATATTGTTATATATAGATAATAATATTTAATGTTTAATTTCAGTTAGTTAGTTATTAATAGGAACACGTAAAAAATTAATTAAATATTGTTTTGTATTAAAATTATAAATAGGATATTGCTATAATGAATATTACCATTGTTACACATAAAATATTTTCCAGAAAAGCAAAAGATATAACATAAAATATCAATTTCATAGAAAGTCATTCATAATAGTGATTATTATAACAAAATTTTACAGTATTTATTTGAGAAATAAGAAATTCATAGTTCAACAATTTTAGTATGAATAATTTTTTCTCTTTTTTTGGCACAATATATTATTTAAATTGTTGGAGAGAAAACATATTTAAATTGATCATATATTGTTTGTTTGTTTTTATTATTTTTGTTATTTTTTTCAACAAAAAAAATAATAATCATGATTTGTTTATCTCATGGTCGATGAACATGTGACAGAAAACAGCATAATTTTATTCGATTACTTTTTAGTGTAAAATTGCATTCCAGCTGGCTAATATTATTTCTTACAATTATTGTAATTGTGTCAAAATGTTCCCACAAGGAAACAAAGTCAAATTGCATAGATATCATTTTCTACTTAAGTTGACTTAAAATTAGTTGTATTATGTTATTCATTGGATCTAAAATGTTATTTTGTGTGGACCATTTCATTTGTTATTTTTATTTATTTTAAAAAAATATACATATTAAAATAATTATTTTATATGTTTTAGTTTATACTTCTTTCGTTTATTTTTAGTTGTTGTGTTGCATTTTTTCAAGACTTAATCTGACTAATTTTTAAAAATAAATTAAATTACACTAATTAATATTTTAAAAATAAATATTTAAAGATCCAAAACCTGAATGAAAACTATTATAAATTATAGTACCTCTTTTTATATCAATTTGATTTAAAAATCAAAAAATAATTTATCATTTAATTATCATTTCCCCTTTCTATAGTCGTTTCTTTAATAATAAAAAAAACTAATATAATAAAAGTATTCTTTTATTTTTTCAGTGTCATATTAATATAGTACAAATAAATTATGGTAAAAGGAGGACTACATATAGATGGGCATGATATGAATATATATTTGAATGTTATATTGAACTTGAAATATTTTATAATGTGGTAGGACTATTATTATTGAATATTTTATAATATATATATATATCTTAAATTGAACACTCACATATGTTCGTGAAAGAATATGATTATTATGAAAAGTATTTTGTTCACAATCAAAAGTACCATATCAATTTTTAAAATACAGTTCAGGAGGTGTTCACAATTTGGATAAAATTGATTTACATCAAAAAATTAATTAAATAAATTAATTTTATATGGGTTTGATTTAGTTTAATTTTAAATTTTCAAAAATTGATAGTATTTTGTTTGGTTATGATTTTATTTGAAAAAATCAAAAAAATATAAATCGATAAATAATTTTAAAGATCTTACATATATTTTTTATCAAAATTTATTTACTATAATTTTACTTATAAAAGCAAAAATGTCCAAATAAAAAATATTTAACTTATTGATTTCATTTATTATTTATATACATGAATATCTATGAAAATTGAGTGAAACCAAAAATGTCATTGTCTCTATCTTCTAGCCAAAAATAATGAATTTTGAATGTTATTCACAGTAAATTCAAAGATCGAAAATTCAGTAATTTTTTAAATTGATTCTAGTCACTTTTTCATATTTTGAATGATATTTTTTGTGTGTATGATTAATAATCGAACTCAAATCAATAACTAAGCAAAACCAAAATCAATAAAATTATATACTATATTTGATTTAATTAATAATTTTTAAATTCAATTCAATTAATTTAATTTTAATCAATGATCGATTCAAACCGACCATCGAACACCCTTACTTCGATGTCCATTGCAATATAAAATAGATGTTATAAAATAAAAATAAGTATCCTCTTTTTACATTGGTATTGCGATTTAATGGAAATAAATCCAAGAAAAAAACTACAATAAATATAAAAAGTAAAAATAAAATAAAGTAATTGTAATCTCCGGCCAAAACCCGTCGGCAAACTGCTCACTCTGTTTCTTTGCTCTACCATTCTTCTCCTTCATTTTTTGCTTTATTATCAAGCTCCATCCATGGAGTTTCTTAGCTACAGATTCTTTGGCGCCACTAGTCCATCGCATTGGGACCAGCACAGGCTTTGATAATTGGGTTCCAGATCCACTGCACCAAATACTTTCTTCCTCTTCTTCCATTCAAATTGTAAGTCCGGCCATCTCTGTCCTTCATTACCTGTCCCATATACCCTCCACCGCCTCCTGTACCGTACAACCCCTCACACAAATCACCAATTTCCGTCGGAGCAACTGGGTCCTCCCCTGCATACCAAGCGTTTACTAATGGATTTGACGATAACTCAGCTAATTCATGACCTATAACGCTTATCATCCCGTCAACTCCAATATCACCATTTGGGGATTTCAATGCACCTGGTCCATTTCCTCCCATATATCCCGGAACAGCAAATGGATATGCACAGACTTCAGGGCATTGCTTACCGGAATTTCCAACCCAAGCGTAGGGAAGTGTGTAACCAACTTTCGATGCAAAGGTGAAGTAATGAAACCCACACACAGCGCGGCAGAAATCCTGCATCGTTACGTCGACGGAGGTTAAGACTAGGTAGATACCTTTCTTGTGGTCGACTGTAAACGGTTTTGATTTAACAGCTTCAGCAATGACGTCTTGAATCGAGAGACGGTTGAGGTGAGTACCTTGAGAGTATTTACGATCGGAATATTCTCCGGCGATGAGTACAGATCGAGAAATGTTAGCTCCGGTTTGGTCAGTGTATAAGGAAACAGTACTCCACCACTCAGCAACTGAAGGTGAAGGCGCAGCGCGATGATTGAAAGTGGAAACGGAGAGAAGGAAGTCCTTAATGAGAAGTTGCTGCGACGGTGTCCATTTCCCGTACCAAATAAGATAAATGTTGATCGGAGAAGAAAGAATTGGACCCATATGGTAACGAAGGTTTACCAGGTCGGATGAACCTTCAAATTTCTTATTGGAAGATAGTGTTCTCGGAGGGAGTTTTGGATTGAAGAAATTTGAGTTTATCAGGTTGAGAGTTTGTTCAGATCCATTGATAGATCCAAACTGAATAACAAGAAACAAAAGAAACAGATTTGCGAAAAACGACATGAATGGAAGAAGGTTGAGAGAGGTAAATGTGTGAAGTGTGGAAGAAGAATGGAGTGGGGAGCAGATTATATAAAGAAGGATTTTATGGGGTTTAGGAGGGAAATTGGCTGGAGACAGCTGCCATTGTTGTGGGCTCCAAGCACCACTCCTCCCCAAAGGCTCTTGATTCCCTTGTTACTTTCAGGGTCTCTCTATATAATCCATCTAATTTTGAGTTTATACATTCAAAAATTTGGCAGATTGATGGAACTTGATACCCACCAGACAAATTCGGTTCGATCCATGTAAAATTTTATGTTACATGAAATTTTTTTATTTTTAAAAAAAGGTTTTGAATCTTCTGTTTTTAAATATATAAAATTATCCTTTAGGGTGTGTTTGGTATGGAGGAAAATATTTTTCCATAAAAAATGTTTTTTTAGAAAATGTTTTATTAGAAAATAAGTAGATTTTGGATTTATTTTCTCATGTTTGATTGGTGAGTAGAAAATATTTTCCCGAAAATGATTTTTAGTGTTTGATTTATGAATGAAAAATATTTTTGAGAGACATCTTTTATTTTTAGTAGAGTAAAAAATAATTTATTAAATTGATAATATTTTTTAAGAATAAAATTATTATTTTTTTGGAATGGTGGTGGGGTGGGGGTAGTGGGTTGGGGGAGGGGGTAGGAGTGAAAAAATATAATTTTGAAGTTGATAGTATTTTTAAAAAACAAAATTAATTTTTTTGAGGGGGGGGGGGTTGGAGGGTGGGGGCTGGAAAATTTGAAGTGAAAATATTTTTAAAAAAGCAAAATTAAATTTTTGAGGAGGGCGTGGTTTTGGGTGGGGGGGCTGGACGGAGGGAGAAGGTCAGGGATCGGGTGAAAAAATAAAATTTTGAAATTGAAAATATTTTTTTAAAATTGATGTTTTTCCTAAAGAAAATGTAATTTGAAATTGGAGGAGAGTTTGGAAAATGTTTTCCTTAATTTTTGAAGGGAATTCATTTTCCTTAATTTTGAGAAAAAAGAATTAATTTGAAAAACATTTTCCTAAACTTTTGTTCCAACTAAACATTGGAAAATTGGATGTACCAAACACACTCTTAGTCTTGTAGCTTTAACCATAATCATGTCACTTGAAAAAATTCAAATGTTACCAAAAAGAAGGAAAAAGGTCTTTTAAAAAAAAATTAAAAAAAATGTCTTTTTTAAACAAAGAGAGTATAATATAGTCGTGTACTGTGATATGTATTAGCATCATAAATTTACGATTGATCATGTCTTAAAAACATGTCACGTGGAAAAAATTGAAAATAAAATATTTCTAAAAAAAAAAAAAAAGTCATTTTTTTTAGAAACAAACTAAAATAAAATAGATTATACTTTTTAAAATAAAGGGGTACTGTTTACTAGTGTATCTAGTTTAGTACTAGTATATTTTTTTTAAAATTTATATATAACTGATATTTGTATTATATACTAATACCATAATATACATATTGTAATAAGTTTTAATACATACATTAATATGATTTAAGGACATAATTGTTTCTTAAAACATTTTCCACATCCTCTCTATTATACTAGATGGGTTTATTTAGTACTCATTGTTTTAAAGCTTTAAATAGTGTTTAGGTGACAAAAATCAAAGAGAATTGAATACAAACACATGTAACCATACCTTTAAGCCTAATACTATGACAATTCTGTGGCAAACATATTATTATTTATCATTTGTAGACGACATTTCACTTTAAAAATCTAATACAGCAACATAGCAAGGAGGCAAATATTGAAAATCACACAATATGGATATGTTAGTATAGTTCTAACACCATGTTGATAAAATCGATATTCAAAATAACTATCACAAAAAGAAATATAACTCAAAAGATGGAGATTTTTTATAATATAACATAGAATATAAATGTTTATCACAAAAAGAAATATAACTCAAAAGATGGAGATTTTTTATAATATAACATAGAATATAAATGTTTATTAATAGTCATGCAGATGAAATCAAATTACTAAACTCATTGAATTCCCATTTTGTTGATAATTTATTTAAGTAATAGTGTCAATTAATAGACGAACACTAACCTCAACAATGAATACCACAAAGTATTTGTAGAAATTACCCGTAGTATTTTTCTGAACCATGAAAAAGTAATATGTTGTTCAGTTTTTGGGATAAAAGAAAATAACTTCATTCAACTTTTTCAAAAAAACAAGTAATGACTTTTATTATCGAACACATGCATATATCCAAATGGGTAAAAACAACTAAAACAAAATATTGAAACAAGAGAAGATAATACACTTATTTCAGACCACAAGCTTGAAACTTGACTGTTAGATCAAATTTTATATTTAAGTGAAGAACAATAATGATGAATTCATTATCTCGAAAAAGGTTTGGTACTACAAAAAGGAAATCATTGTGATTGCACTCATTAACTATTAATTATGAAACTTGACTGTTAGATCAAATTTTATATTTAAGTGAAAAATAATAGTGATGAATCCTTTATCTCAACAAAGTTTTGGTACTACAAAAAGGAAACCATTGTGATTGCACTCACTATCTATTAGAAGAAGAAAGTGATTGTAAATATTCAATATATGATCATTCTTGATTGTACCCATAAATAGTTATTTGGAATCATGGAATGATAATCAGTTAAAATCAAATTTTAGAGACGGTTTAGTTAGCATACTTTTATTAGTCATACAAACATGATCACTAAATCTTTCAAAACAGAAAAGAATTACATGATCTGAACTTCTATTTTTTTGTGATAATGTAAAAGTTAATTTTTGTAAAGTTGAGCAAGATCACGTAGTGGTTGAGGATTCTTTTCCATTCTTGTATGGTTGAAAATGTTGATTAAAGTACTTTTATTTCCTTTTTATTCTCTGTATCTCTTGTCATTGTTATTTCAATATGATTATATTATTAAAATTATTGTTTAGTCATCTTATTTTCTCTCTAAATCAAACGATTTATCTTGTAACCAATTGAGATATCGTTTTCAAAAATTAATAGTGTGTGAACATTGGTTATGATACATGGTATACCAACAAGAAGTAATTCAGAGAAAACTCAAGGGAAATTAAATAGAAAATGACAATGAGAAAAATATTAGAAAAATATCAAGGCGAGTATTGATATAAAGATCTATTCCGCCAAAGATTTGGGGCATAATAAGTTCAACTCAATTCTTGTGATGAATTTTGAAGTAGAGAATAGAAAAGGAATGCTAATAGAAATTGGAAGGAAAAAGCTTATCCGCACATGATGTTTATACCAAACTAATTTAATTTTTATTATTATATGATTTAACAAAATAAAGCATATGTTAATTAATTAAAATTAAATAAAATAAATTATAAATTTAAACACATGACATGCATTGCATTGGTGTAAACACTCGAATGTGGTAAGTTTTACTCAAATTGGAATGAATAATCGACACCAAAAGACAAAACTACCCTCACTTGTGAATTCAATATTAAAATTAGAGAAAGGCTATAATTGTAATTTTAAAATGTTCTTAAACCCTAAATATTAAACGTTTCTTCTGCTCCTTTTTTTTTTTTCTCTTCTGTTTTCTCCCACAGCTCAAAGCAGCAGCAGCAGAAGTTAACAATGGCGTCTTCAATGCCATTAAAGAAGAAGAAGAAGAACAAGAATGACAAATACTCGTTATCGGACCTCAAAACCCTAGGTCACCAGCTTCTTTCTTCAAGAGCTCATGTCAATAATCTTCCTCTTCTCCTCTCATTCATCACCCCTTCTACTCGTCCTAAATATGCACTTGAATCTCTCCTTTCTCTTCAATCCTTCTTCATTCCTTTACTTCCTCAACTACCTTCTTCTACCGTATCCTCTTCCTTCACTTCTGACTCTCAAGGCGATCCTGAGTTTATTTATCGAACATGGGTTCGTTCAAAATTTGACGACTTCGTTCAATCACTTATGGATATTGTAGTCTGTTCGAATTCCAATGACGCACTTAGAGTGAGTGCCAGTTCGACCTTTTTTTTTTTTTTTCATTTATGGATATGATGTGTGTGTGTGTGTGTTAATTTCGGTTTTGGATGATTAGGAAGTTGTGTTGGATACATTGATGGAGTTTGTGAAAGTTGGAAACGGTGGGAAGTTTCACTCTGCTATTTACTACAGGCTTCTCCATAACATTGTAAGTCACCTCTTTTATTTATTGCTTTTGTAGTTTATGCAAGGAGATTGATTTGAGTATACTTTCTATGTTTTAGGTTCATTCCTCCCTTGAAGTTGATGATATTTTGCTCGAGTTGCTCGCATCAAAGTATTTTAAGTACATTGATATCAGGTATGGAGACTATGTCCTCAAATGATTGTGTTTTCTTGTATGAGGTTGGGGTACGGATAGAGTCAAAGTAGGAGTTTTTAAGGAGAAATGGAAGTAGGGGATTTTCTGTATGCTGAGACATTTCATTAAACTTGATAGAGTCCTTTCTGTTTGCTCCGTTAATCATATTGGTTGCATTCATGTTTGATTAGGTTACAATGTTACATCATGATTAGCACATATACATTTTTACATGTTTTTCTGATCAGTTGGTTTCTTTCATCAGATACTTTACTTATATCAGCTTTGAAAAGCTTTCCCGAAGCATAGGAGCCAATGATATCTCAGGTATCACGACCTTATTTGCTATATATTGATATCCTGTCTTTGCCTCTTTTATTTATCTTGTGCCTGTATTCATCCATTTTTTGCTGTTTCTACAATCAGACGATAGAAGGGAGAGATTAGACACCACCGGTGTGAATCAGCCACAATCAAGGTTGGCTTAAATATCTGACTTATGCTTATTTCCTTCAATGAGAAATTACGTAATGGACAATACAAAATTTCAACTTGGAAGCAACTTGGTCTTAAAGAATCTTGCAGTTAGTGAAAACTTGTCTTCTGTTCCAATGTACTTTCTTATAAATACTAATACTACTACTACTACTAATAATAATAATAATTATAATTTTATTTAATGTTAATACAAAAGGTAAAGCTAAAATTGGTGAAAAAATGATCCCTTATATTTGGGGATTGGCTCAAAGTAATCCTTTAAATATACTCTTGATTAGTTCCGGCATGCCATTTGTATACCAAGCTTTATCACCTTTTTAGATCCATGATAGTTATCTAAGTATTTAATATGCATTAGATGTCTTGTCTTTTTATCTTCCTCATAAAATGTTTCTACTGTATATTAAATACTTTGATATCCAATTTAACAAAGTGTACATGACAGTTTTTTGTTTTGGTTCTGCGTGCCAGTCTATTTTCAACTCATAGAAGCAGTTGTTACCTCTAGTGATTACCCAGAGGTTTTAGTTTATTAATGTCAAAACATTGCGCTCAAGATTTTCCTTTTGTAACTTTGTTTTTCATGATTTAAAGCTTGGACCTATCAGTTCACAAGTTATCTCATCTACTATCTCGTATCCCTCCCCTGGAAGGTTCAGATGACAAGGCAGAATATGATATGTGGAACCCTGCAGGTAATTTCACTTGACCAATTGTTGAATCCTAACATAGTGCTTCATTTCTGTTTGACATCTAAAACAAGTATTACAACAGATAAGCCTAAGTTCCAAGCAAGTTGGGGTGGGTTATAAGAACTTTACTGCCCATGTTATTCCATTTACCTCTATATGACATCTACTTCTCTTAAGATATGAAAGAATGTTTTTCCTAACTGATTTCACGATCCATCATACTCCTTCCGTCCAAGACACCGTTTGACTTGGCACGGGGTTAATGAAAAAAAAGAAAGAGTTTTGGATCTTGTGGTCTAAAACAATTCTTAGATATTTGTGTAGTTGTAAATCATTTCATTAAGGGTAAAAAAAGAATTTTAAAGTTATGAATTGTTTCTAATTGTAGTAAAGTGACATTCTTTTTGGGATGGACTAAAAAGGAAAAGGTGCCACATAAAATGGGACGTAGGGAGTAGTATTTAATTTTGCTATTTACTGTTGTGTAATCTCTTCTTATGAACAAATAGCTTTTTAAGTTTTTAATGATGTATTGCAATTGAAATGATCACATTTTATGGTCCTGATATAAAGATTACACTTCATGGCCTTATATTTTGGGTATTTGCAATTTTTATGCCTTTTGTATAAAGTTGGCAAAGTAAGTCGGTTTGAAGAACCGTATAAAGGAGGAAGGATTGCGATGGGTTGATGATCAGGGTAGAAACAGTCTAATTATGATTGCATTTTGAGTGCATGCATTTTAGCTCCAACTAATTTTTGGATTGACGATGGAGGCATCTTTGTATGATTGCATTTCTAGTGTAGCTACTGAAATGCAATGCTCATTGTTTGATGAGTGATTTGATCTTTTTAGATTATAAATACCCTACATTGTTTCTCTGGGATAAGGTATCTAAATTTATTCATGATGGGGAAAAACCACATGTGCAAGATGTATTCAAAAAGTAAGAGGACCTACACAATTGCCCTGTTGTTAATTTTTTGTTTTTTTGAAGTTGACCAATTATGTCATGTCTTGAGTTGGACGCGCTAAGACTCGAAAACACAAAACATGAAGTAGCTCAAGCTCTACATGGAACGACAAATCTCAAGTACCCCATGACAAGGCATCTAAATATAACTTCAAAATATGAAAGCTATTAAGATTTGAGGGTTTGTCCATGGTCAAGATAAAAGTGCACAATACTTTTGGAAGTCCAAAGTGCAAAAACAAAAATCACGGAACATTAGAACTTTAAATTCTAGAATCAAGCCCCAATAATTTGTTCTTCTATGACATCCAAATGCTTTTTGAAGGAACTCTCAACTAAGCCATTTTTTGATACCTTCCGTGGAGGAGACTAGTGCACAATTGATTTTTATATGACATGTAGCATGTAAAGCACACATCTGTATATATCTGACCAGATCGTAGATAGATGTAGTAAATGGATCTTGTACTTGGCATCTCAAAAGTCGTTACGAACCAGGGAATAAGAAGACAGGATTTGTTCTCTCTTTTCTTCATTTCATAAATTTAGAATCGAAGAAGCAATTGCTTTTTGCTGGGATTGCAGCTATCTGTTTGATGTGTGTGCTTCTTTGACCTCTGTCCATGATTTGGCTTACCCATGGAGGAGGCCAACATTTTGCTTCAGATTGTTCCATAATTAGAATGATGGTGAGAGCTCTTTAAATAACATTTAAAAGAAAAAAGAACATGATCACTTTAAAAACATTATAATTTCTTAAAATAACATCATTCCCAATTTTTATTGAATTCATTTGCATTTGGCTTCTCTAAAAGTCCCAACGAATACCAGGTCGCCTAGTTGCTACCTCTAGTAAAACTTTTGTCACCTCAAATACCTCTAGTCGCAGATTCAAACGCTCCAAAAGTCTGCAATTTGATTGAGAAAAGTAGGGCAGGTTCATTATCAGTCGAGTTCCAAACTGTGCATCTAGTTAAAATAAAACTAAAACTTTTGATGGCCATGGATCAAGCTACAACGGATTGAATTTTCTTTTTTTAATAAGGGGCGACAATGAATTGGATTTGACTCTACTTTCTTGGTTGTTGTGTTCCCTGAGTGTGGTAGCTAGATACTTGCAAAGCAAGGGAAGTAAAACACTAATCACACAGGTGCAATGTGTATACAATGCATATATCACTCTATTTAATTTTAATTTTTGAAACATTCATTTGGCAGGATTGTACAATTCAAGTTTTAGCAGTTTCTAGTTTTTAGTTAACTATTTTAGGCCTAAAACAAGCTGCACATATCATTCTTCTTGCCAATGCTTGAAATATGACATATTCTACCTTATCTTTTTGTCTTATTTCTAGTGATTTGTTCTTATAATTATGTGGATTTAGGTATGTTTACTGAAAAAGAAAATGACAAAGGACACACTGGAAAGCAGCGCAAGGGTGAATCAACTAATATCAAGGTATTTAGTGAAAAAACCTTGTGATTTAAAAAGAAAAGAAATTAAGAATAAAAAAGGACTTCCATGTTGGAGGTCTCAAGTTCGAAACCCCTTGCCAGCGAAAGCAAGGGGTTTGCCTTCTGGGTCGAGCTCGTCGCACCAGGCTTGCCTAGTGCTGGTTACCTCTCCTATGTGGTTTGCGAGCTATTGCATAGGAGCGGGATTTTTACCCCGAGGGTAGCGGCTGCGGGTTTCCCTTGTCATAAAAACAATGGACCTTTTCCTCTGTGTACCTCGCATTGTTGGACTGTTCCTTTATGGACATCTATTGATTCTCTTTGGGTTTTCATGCAAGCTAATATCTTAAATGCTTTGTGATCTTCAGGTTTTATCTCCAGCCAACATTGCAAAAAAGATGAAACTGAAATTTACAAAAGCCTGGATATCATTCCTTAGACTAACACTTCCTGTTGATGTTTACAAAGAGGTGAATAACAGTTCCATTGACTGGATATCTATTTCATGCATTGGAACAGGGTTTTGGTACTTGTATTATCTTTTTATTTCCATTTTCCGGGAACATTTGTACTTCCATGATCTCTGCTCCTCTCCTCTTTTCTTATCCAGTATCTCTTGATCCAAGTTGTGTAAGTGATGCTGTCATATTACACCTTGATTCTTATTTGACCTTTAAAGTTTCGTAGTGCATAGCATGTTTATGTGAAGAAATAGAAATGCGTCTGATTGTTAATTGTCCCTTTATATATGATTTAGCATTTTCATGAATTTATCTTTATCATGAAATTTTATCCTTACTATAGCTATGCCAACCTCAACTAGACTTTGAAAGCCGATGGGGAGTAATTCTGGGGTGGAAAAGTAAAATCTATGTCACATTAATTTTTCTAATGACAGATCATCCAGAAGAGAGGTGGTTTCAAGTATCTTCGGTGGATTATCCAAGGAAATGGAGATATTGACGAGGATGTCACTCATCGTATTTGTACAGTGTGTGGATGAAATGAAGGCTGGATTTCAGGGTCTTGTCTGATAAGAGGTGCCACCTAGAATAAAGGAAAGTTCTACTGAGCGGTAGTTAGACCAACTATGTTATATGGCGCGGAGTGTTGCCAGTCAAAAACTCACATTCACAAGATGAAAGTGGTGGAGACGAGGATATTATGATGGATTTGTTGGTATATCGGAAGAGAATTAAAGATGAGGATATTTGAGACTAGGTGGGGGTGACTTCGGTGGAGAACAAGATGCGAGAAGCGAGGTTGAGATGGTTTGGGTATGTGATGATGAGGAGATGCTCGGATGCCCCAATGCGGAGGTGTGAATGATTGGTTGTGGATGGATTCATGAGAGGTAGAGGTAGACCAAAGAAATATTAGGGAGAGGTGATTAGAGAGAACATGACACAATTGCAGCTTACCGTGGACATGACCTTACATAGGAAGGTGTGGAGGATGCGAATTAGCGGAGAAGGTTAATGTGGAGGAGTGCGTCCCTACTAGTTGGTGGGAGTGCTTTGTCTTGTGTCCTTACTAATGGTCGTATGATTACTCTTGTAGTTTCTTGTTCCTTGATTTTTGTGAATTATCTATTATTTCATGTAGTTTGTTTGTAGTATTACATCGTTATAGTACTGGTATGTTACTGTCTGTTGTTTTTGTTAAGATATAGTCTATTGTACTTCCATTATGTTTTTTCTAAGTTTGTCTTCATCTTGAGCCGGGGGTCTATTGGAAACAACCTCTCTACATCACCTCCGAGGCTGAGGTAAGGTTTGCGTATAGAATACCCTCCCTAGACCCCATTGTGTAGGACTACACTGGGTATGTTGTTGTTTGACACTCTTAACAATTTGGTTGAAGTGGTATTATTCCACAGCCAGCTTTGTTTGTGATTATGTTCTGCTTTCTTACTCCTGAAACATGATTATTCTGATGATTTTTAACATTTTCTCTTTTGCTTTCTGATCTCAGGTTCTGGTTAACCTTCATCAAGTTGTTATTCCCTATCTGTCTAATCCTCTTATGTTGTGGTAACACATTGTACTTTCTTCTTGTTTGTCTCATTGATTCTATTCTTTCATACTTCATAAGTTTTGTTGACTAACTGCAGTACTTCTCCATATGCAGTGATTTCTTAACGCGGTCATATGATATTGGTGGGGTGGTCAGTGTGATGGCTCTTAGCAGCTTGTTTGTTCTCATGACACAACATAGTCTTGAATACCCCAACTTCTATGAAAAGCTCTATGCTCTATTGGAACCTTCTATTTTTATGGCAAAACATAGGGCAAAGTTCTTCCAGGTAATAGCAAAAACTTTTATGTTCCCCTGTTTGTATTGGTTTGCTATGTGGACTATCAGACCATCAGTTCTGTTTTGAGGGATTGTAGTTTGTGCTTAAAAGGTTTTGGTTTGGAGTTCTTGACTTGAGCTGCTATACCAAATCCTATATGTAACATAAATTTCCACCTGAGGGCAAGTACTTCGGCCGAAAATATGTGCATCTTTTTTGCATGCTTCCAAGGAAAGTATGAATTACTAAGATTACTGTCATATCTGTAGTTTAGGAAGTGGGTTTTAGATTCATAAAGTTCATCGTAGTTCCATCATTGATTCTCTGGAGAGCATTCTGAACTGATCTTATCGAGCAGAAAAGGGGATATCTGAATTATGTGATATTTTGTGTATCGCTGCATTGAAAAATCAGTTGATTTCTGAGCGCAATAAAAGAAGATGCCAGTACAGCATGGTTTACTTGTCAATTAATTTTCCTTTATTGTCTTAGATGGAAATACCTTTTTCAATATGTCGCAATATGTCAGATCTAGTTATTATTTTTATGGACACTAACTACTGAATGTCACTTGCAGCTTCTTGATTCGTGCCTGAAATCACCACTTCTTCCTGCATATTTGGCGGCTGCATTTTGTAAAAAACTCAGTCGGCTATCGCTCGCTGTACCTCCTTCAGGAGCATTAGTCATTATTGCTCTAATTCATAATCTCTTACGGAGACATCCTTCAATAAATTGCTTGGTGCACCAGGTAAGACTATGGAGTCTTGCCCTACTTTTCTGCTTGTCATTGTTTGAGATGTCGTATCTATGTGGGACAGTGAAGGGATAAAGTGAGACTTAGAGAACCCCTAGTTTATGTAGAAGACAAATTTGTTGACTAGAGTGGATGTACAACGCTCATATAGTTGACCCCAACTAGTTTGGGATTGGGGAATAGTTATTATTTTTCAATGAATGGATGACACATAAGTGCAAAATATTTCTGCTCGGAAAATGTCAATAGTAAAGTTTTTTGCCTGCTGCCTCATCACTGTGACAGTTGTAAAACTCATATGTGAGATAAAAATTCTTTGTAGGAGGATGGTAATGAGACTACTAAAGACATTACAGGAGCAGAGAGTGGTGCTGCTGATGATAGCACTGAAGCCTCCAGTCCCAGCAGAGAAATGTCAAGCGTCAAGCCTAGCATTGATCCTTTTGATGACAAGCAGACTGATCCTTTGAAGGCTAACGCAATGAGTAATTTTCTTGTTTCATTAGTTGTCATATTTTAAATTTCTATCATTCCGTAATTTAACAAAAAAACAACAACAATTTATTTAATAAAGTTAATTGTTCAGCTACCACAGTCTCCTATACCATTTCTTGTTTCTTTTTAAATTGAGTTGAAAAGGCATTCCCATGACCTTATTACTCTAAGCTTCAGTTGTTCAACCAATGTAGTGTCAAGCGTTTTGCCATCTCCTCTTTTTTCTTTCTAATCAATTAAAAGGCTTTTTAAAGTCCCCAATCAACTTGATTTGGTACTTGTCTTTGTTTTTTGGTTATTAGTATTATTACTTTTTTTTTGGTGGAAAGGGATGGCCAAGGAATTACATGACCTTTCTTAGCTACAGGATCTTTGCATTGGTGTTGGGAACAAGTGTAATTTCTTCTTTGGCATTTCAACTTTTGTTTTGTTAACTTAACTTGATTAGTGTACCTTTTAAGTGGATGTTAAGTTTTCTGGACCAACATTCTCAGTGTTTTTGCGATAGTCATTAGACATGTTTGGGTGTTGGGGGTCCTCAATGTAAAGTTTTTCCTTTTATTTGTTTGTAACACTATTCTTGACCTTTGTGATGTGTTAAGTTTCTACCATTCTACAGGGAGCTCTCTGTGGGAAGTTGACACACTCCGTCATCACTACTGCCCGCCAGTTTCAAGGTAAGTGTATCATATGATTATAGCTTTTCCTGTGTCAACGTGCGTTAACGGTTAGTTTAATTGAGCCTTTGATTTAAGTGTCTTACTTTTTTCTTTTTGTGTTAGATTTGTTTTGTCCCTTGAGAACGATTTGACAGTCAGAGCTAAAACCACTGAAGTATCAGTCAAGGATTTCAGTTCTGGTTCATATGCAACAATTTTTGGTGATGAGGTAAATGTTCACTACACAACTGTATTTGTTTTGGTTATATAATCATTCACTTCTTGGTTGACAATACTTTTTCTTAGTGAAGTTTGCTCCAATTGGCTTACATACTTTCTTCATTAATATGATTGCTTCTGTAACTGATGACTTGTGTCGTTTGGTTAAATGGCCTGAATTTCTTTTCCATTTATCTTTAGGGGTTTTCATAGTATTTTAGGTTTTTGGCATTTCTTTTGCTGGTTTAAGCATTTTAGATGCTCCTTTATCATATGCTGGTCATCTGCCTCATTTAGTATATCTGTTAGTGTTCCATGTAATTGCATTCTAACTATAATACCTCGTTGCAGATTAGGAGGCGAGTTAAACAGGTCCCTCTTGCGTTCTACACAGCAACTCCAACTATGTTGTTTCCGGAGTCAGATTTTCTAGGCTGGACTTTCAAAATGAAGGATAAGGATAGTACTACAGTGCTGGACAACACATCAAAAGAAAATGGTCATATTTCTGCAAAACGAAGTCGAGTGGAGGAGACCTCATGATTTTATCGGAACCAAATGGTACTCAACCTTCTCTCAACGTTCTTTCTAATTTGTATGATTATGATTCATTAAAATTTCTCCTTCCTTTCTTTCAGGAAGCAATTCTTTTGACAATTTCACTCAGCTGTACTTGAATCCTTAGTGGCTTAATTAAAGTCTTGTATTTTGTCACTGTAGACTAGTCAGGGAGAGATACAAATTTTGGGAGAATTTAGTCATTTACTGTTTGCCCACGAGGCTAAAAAATATTACCAGAAAAAAAAAGTACCCATTTTAGAAATATTATATTGTATACCAAATCTGGTAAAATTATTTAAAAAATACTTGGTATGTATGTCATATAGTTTTGGTGGGGATGCATTTCTTATTGTATTGTCTTGTACCTTAAGCAAGTTGTTTTGGTTACCTAGATGGGGATAGACAATGATATCTAATGACTTTGTAGATGTATTATCCCACCTTTTTTGTACAATATTGTTTTTTGGGTTTAACTTATATTCATAATCAAATGCAGAATAAAATGATCGTATATTTATTGTCATCTTGGTATTGTCATTCCTTGTTCCATTGACCAATCAATTAGTGTGATTCAATTATTTTTATCCACATCGATGGCCCGATCCAATTTCCTTATATTTGAAAATCCACCAACCCTGCCGGGTCCCACAAATCTTATTGCTTCCTCCCCTGTGGCCAATCACAGGTCCACAACCTTTTTCTTTAGTAATAATTTTTGGATTATTATTTTTTGAAAATAAAGCTGACAGAAGAAGCAGAATCATATTACTAAGTACTAACACAAAATATACTCTAGGTGTTCATATCTCACCTAATTGATCGTTCAAAAATATGTAATTGAATAACTCATTCATGTGGAACTTTTTAAGAATAATTAGGGTCATTAGTCACCACCAAAGAATGTGGTGTAGTAGATGACGTTGATTCTTTTTTTTTTTTTAATCAAAAGTCTTGAATATGAATTTTTGTCGGAAGCGCTTTCTCTCGAATGGAACCTACACAATGCGATTCAATACGAATATCAGACATTGCATAGAAAACAATAAAAAAATAAAATAGGTTCATTAAGCGGTAACATATAGATATAGAATAGGATGCTATTGTATCTATCTTATCATCATCAGCATTGCTGTAAAATCAAAGCAAATAGAATATATAAGATTTTACATCATGCTAAATCACATAGTTTAATCATATATAACATGTGAATTACTATATATACTTATATTTGAAAGTAATTACAACAAACATATAAAGTGAAGGTTATGTCATGATTAGCTTAGGGGGAAGTAGAGCCTACCAATATCTCACTTTTTAGGTTAAATCTTGTTTAGTGAATGGTGACATCCATTAAAATTGTCTTTATATAGTGCAGTAGCCAATGAATATCCAAATTCATAAGTGGGGTTCTTGTTGATGCTTTATATATGTTTGGATAAATTTGTGTCTATTTTAAGTAATTTTATCCTCAATTTCATTTTATATGTCATTCCTTTCTATAAATAGATAAACTATAATATTTGTTATTTTATAAAATTTATGCATAAATTATCATATTTTTCTTATTATATTCTTGATAAAGTAGTTAATTAATCTTGAAAATATATTCATCATTTATTATAAAATTAACTTAAGAAACATTAAATAAGAATAGAAGGGTAAAGTTACATTATTTATTAATGCAAAACTGCAAGTGTAGAGTAAAAATGTGATATATAAAATAGGACGAAAAGAGTAGTAATTAAATAGTTGTATTTGTTACTTTTATCCATAATAGATCATTAAATAATTCTGTTCATGAAAATTAAAAAGGATGAAAAAAAGAATCATTTAATGAGTTTCTTGTTGTTTTGATTTCAGAATTCAGTGCTTGGAAATACTTTTTTTTCTCTCTAAAATAAGTGGCATTTTTAGTAAACAAAATATATTCAAAGTGTTATTTTAGAAATTCAGAGAAAAAAATATGTTCCTTCGACTCTATTAATAGTGTTTTTTTTTTTTAATATAGGAAGAGTTTAATAAATCACCACATTATATTTATCAATTTTGTATTAAATTTATTTTTTACTAAGATGATATTTATTTTGAAATGGAGTGGGTGTCATATTTGAACTACTTAAAATTTTGAAATATATTCTCTTTTTGTTTATTTTTCTTGTGCAATATTTTAATAATAATAGGTATTTACTTTTATTTTGTCAATTAATATTTTAAAAAAAGATAAATTTTTTAATATAGTTTATCTTCAAAAAATTAATTGGTTCTATCTCAAATAATTTTTCAAAATATTTTGATAAAATATTATTATTTTTACAAAGACGTGCCAAGTAAAAAATACACGTATCTACTGAAGACACGTGTCTTTATGATATTTCGAGGCATTATTTTAACATATAGTTTTAATTAAATCAAATATTCATAGCATGTGTGTATGTTCCCTCCCTTTGATTTTATGTATTCTATTTAGTAATTTGATGTTATGAACATTAAAATGTATTTTTTCTAATGAATTAGTGCTAATAGTTTGTTTGATTATTTTTTTAAAAAAGAAATTGTTGTAGAGAGTTGAGGTATTTGATCAATTTGTTCTTTAAAAATCTTTACTTTTTGTATAACAACAAAAGTTGGAACATGTAATTTCCTCCAAAAAAATACTTTTCAAAAGTTTGACCAAGAATTTTTTTTTCTTGGTTCTACATTGATGAAAATATCTTTTAAATTAATCAGCTACATATTAAAATTATTATTTGCTATTTTCTTTTACTTTTCTAAAAGCTTGATAAAATATGGCATGAATATAAAAATATTGTTTTCTTTTTTAAAAAAATAAATCACATTGGAGAGAAAATATATTCATTATAGAAAATATTATATTGAAGTAATGAGTAGTGCTTCATTTTTAATATTTTTGGTAATATAAATTTTTTTCAACTTGAACCCGGACTTAACATGAGACTTCTTGGCACTTTTTTTTTTTTTTCATGTTTTACTTTATACGACATTGAAGAAATTATAAATAAAAGGGATAATTATATATAATAGCAAACTATCTAAAATAAATGGAGAATCTACGATTTGATTTAATTGTGCTCCATAGCAAACGTTTGTCAAAGTTTGCCAGTCGCCTCTCTCCCAAAAATCTCGCTCGCCACTCTCCCATTCTCGCTCGCCACTCTCCATCTGCTCGCCTCTCTCGCTTTATACACAGAAGTGTATAAATTGTGTTTTTGTTTTATATAAAGCGAGAGAAAATTGTATATACACATGCAAAAACATATATTTTCGTGCTATACATTTAATTATGCAATTTACAAACATTTTACTTCGATTCAATTGTAGACAAATGCAAATTTTATACAAATATTGCAGCGAAAAAGGCCAACGAATTATACAATTGCAGTGAAATATAATTTTCTCTCGCTTTATACAACAGAAGTGTATAAATTGTGTTTTTATTTTTGTATAAAGCGAGAAAAAAACATATATCTTCTTCCTATACACTTATAATTATACAATATACAAATATTTTACTTCGATTCAATTGTATGCAAAGCAATTTTATACAAATATTGCAGCGAAATAGGCAGCGAATTATACAATTGTGCATTATACAATTGCAGTGAAATAGACTAGCGAATTATACAATTGCGCATTATACAATTGCAGTGAAATAGACTAGCGAATTATACAATTGCAGCGAAATAGGCCAGCGAATTATACAATTGCAGCGAAATAGGACAGCGAATCATACAATTGTATATGTATAGCGAGGCCAGCGAATTATACAATTTAGGCCAGCGAATTATACAATCGTATATGTATAGCGAATTATACAGTTATATGTTTGCTATGGAGCGCAATTATGCAAACTTTCTATATCATACAAATATGATTTTTTTATTTGCTATATGTGAAAATTGCCCTAAATAAAATGATCAATTTTGTTAATAGATAAAAAAATTGTTCTTTCTTGATTTGTCAAAATGAATAATAATTAAGAATAATTTAAAAAGAAAAAATAAATAAATAATTAAAGAAACAGAGTATATTAAATATTAAACATAAATCAATAATTATTTTATTAATAAATATAACAAATTAAATAATAGTAATAAATAATAATGAACGGAAAAAATAAACATAATGATTTAACTCTAGAAGAAAAGAAACTTTTTAGAAATTCCAAGTTTGTTTAATCTTTAAAGAGTATTATTATAAGGATAAAATGATATTTTTTTAATTACTAATATTATCTTGATTTAGTAAGTAAACATGTAGTTTTAGATACATATTTTTAGTAAAATCACCAATTAATAATATGAATTTTACTAATTAAAATAAAGTAATGACTAAATATAATATTTTAATTTAGTAAGTAAATAAGATGGTTACATATTTTTTTTTAAGATGACGAACTAATACGAGATTAAATTAATTAGTCACTAGTAGTATATATATATATTATTACAACCATTTAATTGAAGCTGACCATTGTTGGAGTTGAACCTCCATTTATTCTCTTTCTCCTCTTTCCTTTCTTCTTCCTTCTTCACATTTAGAGGAAAAATTGCTCTCTTCTTCCTTTTTTTTCTTTCAGATCTATCCTTCTTCTTTGCTAAATCTCCATTTCATCTTTCTTCTCTGTAAGTTTTGGTTTTTATTTCCATGTATTTGATCCAATATTCATCATACAAAGCTCTGTATTGATCTGTTTTGCAATACGTTCTATCTTCTTCATTTCAGCTTCTTTACAAATTCTGTGAATTACCCAGTAATTTTTTTGTTGTTTTTTGTCAGTTTATTGAAGAAGAAAAAATTGTGAATGACGAAGGTGTTATTGATTCTGACATTGCCGAGTTGAGGGGTGGTTGTGATTTTTTGTGTTTGTTTGATGGGCAATACATGCCGTGGATCTATTGGAGGCAAAACTTTTCAGGGCTACACTCAGCCTGAAGATAGTTCCTGCTCCACCAATCATAACCCTTCTTCCGGTAATTCTTATTCTTCTTCTGACAATTTTTCTCCCACTAGCAACGCTCAACAGAACAGTAATCACAAGAAGGAGCATTCTCTGTCTCTTGTTAGTCCCAGAAAAGCTAGTATGAATCGTTCGGGGAGTAATCAGGCTTATTACGTAATGGGTCATAAGACTCCGAATATTCGCGATCTTTATACTTTGGGAAGAAAATTAGGACAAGGGCAGTTCGGGACTACTTATTTATGTACAGAGATTTCTACCGGTGCTGAGTATGCCTGTAAATCAATCTCGAAAAGGAAGTTGATTTCGAAGGAGGATATTGACGATGTTAGAAGGGAAATTCAGATAATGCATCATTTGGCAGGTCATAGGAATATTGTTACTATTAAAGGGGCTTATGAGGATCCTTTATATGTTCATATTGTTATGGAGATATGTAGTGGGGGTGAGTTGTTTGATCGGATCATACAACGAGGACATTACAGTGAGAGAAAGGCAGCTGAATTGACTAAAATTATTGTTGGGGTTGTGGAGGCCTGTCATTCTCTTGGTGTTATGCATAGAGATCTCAAACCTGAGAATTTCTTGTTGGTTAATAAGGATGATGATTTCTCTCTCAAGGCCATTGATTTTGGACTCTCTATTTTCTTTAAGCCAGGTAAATGATGTGAAAGCTTTCCTTTTTGGTCTTAATTGCTTTTGTTGGGATATTTATCATTCTTGTGTTAGAGAATACAGCTTCTTTTTTTCTTTTTTTCGTTTTTTAATGAATTGATGCTTCTCTTTTCACTTATGCAATGTTTAGTTATCGAACCTGTGTTTTATTTCCTCAAGAATAGTTTTTGCATGCTTGGGTTAATGCCTCTGTGTTGAGATATGTATTTACGGCTGTATATTCCACTGAGATAGTTCCTGAGTTGATGCTGGAATCATTACTAAAGTGCATTCTTGGAGATGCTTATATATATCCTAACTTGTCACATTTGTGAGATCAGTAAATATTGGTTTCTGAGATTCTGATTTAGGGACAGTCATTCGATCATTTCCTTTTATTGTAATGTTGGTTGATTGGTATTCGTTGTTTGCTCCTGCAGGACAAATATTCACAGATGTTGTTGGTAGTCCATATTATGTGGCTCCTGAGGTGCTTTTGAAGCATTATGGTCCTGAAGCTGATGTGTGGACAGCAGGAGTCATACTCTACATACTGCTAAGTGGTGTGCCACCATTTTGGGCTGGTATATCCTCTATTAATCTTAGAGGGTATGTTCTCAACTTTCTATGCATCTCATAAACTCACAATCTGAATTCTACAGAAACACAGCAGGGAATATTTGACGCAGTTCTGAAAGGACACATTGATTTTGACTCAGATCCTTGGCCGTTGATATCTGAGAGTGCAAAAGATCTTATCCGGAAGATGTTGTGCATGCAGCCCTCAGAGCGGTTAACTGCTCATGAAGTATTGTGTATGTTTACCTAATTACCTTATTATGTGAAAGCAACCTTTTATTTGCCTTTATTTTTCCTTTTCATTGGTGATGAATCTGGGGATTCTTTTTTTATGGTTACACAATCAGGAGAAGCAGATTTTGTAACGATGTTATGCTTTGTTAAAGTTGAATTATTACGTAACAGTTTTGGTCCATCATGACTGGAAAGGTGTCGATTTGCACTGTTTAAAGTGTATCAAATTGCATCTGTATAGTATACATGTGCCTACATCAATGAACTAAGGTTCATATTACAATATCCTCTAAATTCTGCAGGTCATCCTTGGATTTGCGAAAATGGTGTCGCTCCTGATAGAGCACTGGATCCTGCAGTACTTTCTCGCCTAAAACAGTTCTCTGCTATGAACAAGTTAAAAAAGATGGCTTTGCGGGTATGTGTTCAAATCTTGTTATGAATTTATGCGTCAAGAAATACTGTGAACTCAGGTTCTTCCATGTCAAATCAAACCAATGTAGTGATATTTTTGACAAACTTTATTGTGTTTCCTCTGGGTTCTTCCAGGTGATTGCTGAAAGCTTGTCTGAAGAAGAGATTGCTGGTCTGAGAGAGATGTTCAAGGCCATGGATACTGACAGCAGTGGTGCAATTACATTTGATGAACTAAAAGCAGGGTTGAGAAAATATGGCTCTACCTTAAAGGATACGGAGATACGGGAACTTATGGATGCGGTAAGGAAATCTTTATTGCAAAGTGAATAAAATATGTTTCCAACATCTTCCTCAAATTACTAATGACGAGACTATCTACTATGGAAGTTCAGAATCTGCATCTCTGTAGAATTGCACAAGTTAATGATGGTGAATTCTATCTGTTTGGAAAGAGGAGAGTTGAATTGGAATTTCGGCTCTCTCCTGTGTTAAATTAATCGAGAACTTTTGTAGCTTCTGAAGTTCATTTTTCAAGTTACTCAGCTTTTCTTTTGTGTGTCACAAGTCCTTGAAAGTTGAGGAAATTGTTCGAGCTAAACTCTGACTTGGAATCACTTTATCTCTTGTTTCAATCCACATGATTTCTCTGTTGATCTTTCTAGTGTCCCTCAACTAAAAACATGTGTTTCTATGAGGTTCATGCAAAGCTCCTTTAAACTATCTAAGGTGATTGATGTAGCTAACTCACAATTGCAGGCTGATGTGGACAATAGTGGAACTATTGACTATGGAGAATTCATTGCGGCAACTGTTCATCTTAATAAATTGGAGCGGGAGGAACATCTCATGGCAGCATTTCAATATTTTGACAAGGATGGAAGTGGTTACATAACAGTTGATGAGGTCCAGCAAGCTTGTATAGAGCATAACATGACAGATGTTTACTTTGAGGATATTATAAGAGAAGTCGATCAGGATAATGTAAGTCCACTGTTTTAGAACATAAATTTGTCTTTTAGGTACTAAATATGAAACTGAAGTGCTTTGCTAGTTTACCAGACATCTCTGTTTATTCATCATGTTTGGAGTTTTGGACGCACTCAGATTCTTTTCAAAAGTATCTTTGAATATTATGTTATAGTTTATTTGGTCGGATTGCCTAAGCTAAGTCTCTCAGCCTCTCATTTTTTAGTCACACTTGTGGAATTATAATTGTGCATGGATTATAGGATTCATTAAAGTGAATGGAAAATGTAAATTATGCTCATAGATTCAAGTGTTTAAAAAGGAATAATAAGAAGATAAAGTACTGAATTATGTAGTACAAAACCTAGAGACATCTCTAAGTATTTCAAGTCACGTTAAATATTTCTTGAGTATGAGCCTGCTTGATCAAACTTTTCTAAAATCTGCTTATTTTGAGTAGTCAATAAGTGTTTTTTGAGAAGTACTTTGGAACTGTAGTAGTTAGTGTTTGGCCAAATCATTTGAGAAGTGCTGTTAAATATTAGAAAAGTTGTTTTGAGTATATGGTCAATCCTTTCAAAAAGTGCTTCTAAGTGTCAGTACTTTATATTTGAGACTTCGATTAAGTTTTTCAATTTGTTTGATTGAATTCATTTTGTGTGAGATTTGCATAAAGAAAGAGTTGGGAAAGATGATGGCAAAAATCCACGGTGAAGAAGGAGAAGGGGACAACAGTTCAATAGTTGATTTTCTTTTAAAAATCAATAAGGGATATTTTCGTAAATAAAAATTATTGATAAGGATATGTAGCTTCCTCCATACCTCAGTAGAACTGATTTTGCTGTTGGTTAAAAGCACATCCCATTTTGCCCAAACACCTTATCTCCATCAAAATTTCTTTTTGCTTCCCAAATGTTTGGCACAAACTCACACCGTCATCAGTTAAGTAGATTTTATGCCTCCACGCAGGCAAAACCCCATAATATAATTCATTAGAGTTTGTGCCTGAATCTGCCAACCATGTAGGCAATATTACCTCTGGTATATCTCTGTGATTATATGCATGTAATGGTTCGTTTTGTTTTTTATATTTGTTGCTTGTCATATATACTAATTTGTTTCCTGGTGCACTTCTTTCCAGGATGGACGAATTGATTATGGAGAATTTGTTGCTATGATGCAAAAAGGAAATCCGTGTATAGGGAGACGAACAATGCGAAATAGTCTGAATTTGAGCATGAGAGATGCACCGGGAGCTCAGTAGTAGCTTCTCAGACAGACATCTCTAGTAGGTACATTCATGCCCCCTTTTTTTCTTTCAAAGTAATCCTTTTTTGTGGAAATGCATCAGTCTTACTGCTTGCATTGTGTTTGGTGTACTTATGAAAAATCTTAAATGTTATTTTCTACTGAAATAGAATTAGAAGGCCTGTATCCATTCTACAATTAGAGTTCTTTAACTTTTAAACTTTGAGTCTCTTTAAGATTTTTTTCCTATTCAGCTCTATGGTTATGCACTCACTTAGTCACTTGTGTTGTCCTACATAAAATTGTTAAATGATTGGGCTGATTTTTGGGGTTGAGACCTGGAAGAAGAAGCATTAGTGAGAGTTTCTTATTGACAATTGATTGGCAATGTACAAGAGGGGCTGCTTTTAAACTATTTGCAATGGCTCTCATATTGAGAAATTCTGTTTAGTGGCATTTGATCATACAGTTCCTTGACAACCACATTAATGGTTTGACTTTGTTTTTTCAATTGGCAGTGGTGCATTTGTGTCTGTTTTGTTATTTGTGTCAGCCTTGCACCTCCTTTGAGTAATGCCTGAGTCGCAACATCAAGGTCTGATATAGGAGCTACTAGGGCCAAGGTTTGCCAACTATCTTGTACGGTTATTCACTATATTGTGGTGGAAGTTGCTAAGAAAATTTGATTGAACCTTTGAAGTTCAGTGAGGTGTATGTGATAATCTAGTGTGCTTCCTTACAAGATTATAATGTTTTCAGTATCTCAATTTGGATATTCGATTGAAGTGACCATGATGTTGATCAGTATTGTTGGACCTATGGTTTTGTTTAGTTGACTTGAAAAGATAACAATGTGGATCTCATAATTGGACGGGGAGAGGAAGGGGTTTGAGAAATGGGTGGGAATCAGCTCAAGGGGAGTCTGTACAGGGCTGTATCTAGCTCATGATGTTCTTTCTGAGGGCAGAGAACAAAATGACATGGTTCAGGTCAAGAATCATGCAATATGAAAATGAAATGAATTAAAGGAAGATACAGTGAGGACGGGACTTTAGGCCTGATATAGGCTACTTTTTTCATCTTAGACAAAGATTACCCCAAAATATGTTGTGATTTATCAGGAGTTTAACCGCATTTTGGGACTGACTCAGTCTTGTAGGTGGCTTTAGTTGATGTGGAAAAGAACAGTAATCCCTTTTCAAGAGAGTGAAGGATGAGTGAGAAATTTTCCATCAATCAACTGTAGTTTAATCTTAAACTAGTTGGGGTAGGCTATATGGATTCTCTCTATCGATCTTCTATATTCACGCTCTTATCAGAAAAGAAAAATCTATTGGGTTTTCTCACAATAGATGATTATTTGAAATATTGTCTTGCATCATCCATATTTGCAACTTTACATGCTTGGTGGAGCATTCATGAGGTATGAATGAGAATTTGGGATACGCAGGTGGTACAGAGTTTATATTGGGGGAAGGTATCACAAAACTTGGTGGTTTGGTGAACAGACTATGTTTGATCTTGAAGATCTGCTCGTGAATATGCGATCAAAATGTATGATGGTATGTATTACTAGCATGTTGTAAATTGATTTTGATGTAACTGTGAAGGTCCTTTGATGACTTCACTGGAACAAAAAGTAAATAGTTGGATCATATAGTTGGAAAGAAAAGAGCTATGACAGGAGCAGAAGCTATCATACTTTTTCGTTAGGAAAATAGTAGGATCATATAGTTAGAAAGAAAAGGGCTAATGATGCATAGGAGCAGAAGCTATCATACTTTTTGGTTTTGAGTCCGAACAGAGGGGGAGCGTGGGGTTATGTCGAGCTAAGAGGGGAAGAGAGTTGGGAAGTAGATTTATGAATTCAGTAGAATTTCATGCTTTGGTTTTAAGTGGATGCAGAAAATTGGTGTTTTGAGATATATTTTCTTAGCCAGCTTCCAAAAAAGGATTGAAAGATTAACGAGATTGATAGGTTTACAAGTTTCAATGAGAGCAAACTTTCATGCATTTCTTCTAGTCCTAATTGAATTGTTGAGATCCAAAGTCCATTTGCTAATTTCTCTTTACCAGAAGAGATGACCAATTATCTCCTTTGTGAAATTACATAATCCTAACTTTCTTAGCTCTCCTAAAAGAAAATTACATTAGTACTGTTTTGGGTTCTACTAAAGCAGACTGGCGTTGATCATGTATTCTACTAAAGAAGTTTCTAATCTTGGCACTGGCTAGTTTGCAGGTTGTACAGAAAAGAGGCCAGGGCAATAAACTTTCATCCAGTAACATCTAGTACCTTCGAGTTTGCGTAGAAGAGGATGAGTGAAAGACCCTATCGGACAGCTCTATGCTTCCACGATTTGTTGTGAGCTTTATATTTAGTTTTTAGTGTTGAAAATGTTCCCACTAATGTGTTCAAATTAGTTGTGTTCTTTAGTCGAGGCTTCGTTCTTGTTTAAAATTGTTAAATTATGTTGTGATGTTTTATTCCATGAATGATTCTTCGCCTTTTCTACTCATGATAATTTATGCTATTTATTTTTATGCTTGTTTATAGTAATACTGTTATGTTGAACTTTAATGGAAGTTTTTTTAATTTTTTTTTGCTGGAGGCATATCAATCATTTGGTACAAGGAACTTAGAGAAGTCATTATCAGAGAATGGTTATTAGTTATTACAACCACCACACCTCAATTCCAATAAAGTTGTGAGATCGATTATATGAATTCTCACTAATTGTATCTCACTCAACTTAAGCTTTTATATCAATCAATACCATTTATCTCAGACCATTATTCAACAGAATCGTTGCCACTTGAGAATAAACCAATGTTGAATATACAATTATATACTTCCTGTCCATTAATTTAATTCTGGGAAAGGGAAATTGAACAGTTGTGTTCCTACTGCTCTGGCCATATGTTGTAGGTGTCTCTGCTCTATTGTGCCGGTGCTGCACTTTCACATGCTATAGCAATTTCCTGAAGAATAATCAAACAAGAGTGTCACAATAAGCAGGTGCTTGGAAATTGTGATCCATTTAAAAATTGGGTAGTTGATACCCTCTCCGTTTCAATTTGTTTGTCTGATTTTGACATAGATACAAAGTTTAATAAGGTATATCGATGATATGGAAGCAGCAAAAGCTTAAAAACAGTCTGAGAATAAATAAGTAACAAAAAAGTTTCCTTTTTAGGAGAAACAAAAAGAGAACTACTTGCCTTTAACTTGCCATTATCAGAAAATATGCATTTGGATGTCATAGCACGTCCTTGTTCGAACAGCCACCCAACTTCACACCATGTTTCGCCACCTGCAATGTCTTTCAAACAACACCATAGTTGCCTTGGAAGCACAACAAAATCTAATTCATCTCGTACTGTCTTCCTGGTGCTGCCATCGACAAGCTCTTGAATAACTTTCTGGAAGTGTAATTCAGAACTCTCCATTACTTATTCCTTCTGACGCTGATATGCTAAAAATTCTTTATCTCTGATTTAACCAGACATTGCAAGCAATAAAAAAACTACAATGTTGAAAACGTATAAGCTGAAAAGTGAAGTCAGTAAGATGGTGTTTGGTGCACTATTCTATTTGTCAATTTAATTTAGTTTTTAACTACTCTGCCATCAAGTCAACAGTTTGAATCCTTGTTGATTATGGTGTGAAGGTTTTTATTGCCTGAGCAAGAAAAGGACATCTAACATGATTAAAATGGAAACTTCACTGAAATATTAAGGAACCCTTATAAGATCCCATTATCATCCTCAATTCAGCAAGAGTATAGCCACTAAAGTAGACAACTATTTCTGTCTACGATAGCCTTTAAGATACTATTTCTGTCCATGTGCGCTTCCCAAATGTATAGAAAGGTAAGCACAAATCGACATTGAAGATACCTTCTGTCAAGTGTGTTTGAAATGATCTGGACACTAACACACCACTACTCATTTGTTTTCACATTCACTATCAGTTAATCACTTCTGGTTTACAAGACATTTGGCTTTGGTTTGGTAGAAATCAGATTTCTTCCCAACTAATACAAGGTAGCATAAAGTGACAAATGAGCAACTAAAAAGAACCTTTAGCACTTTCTTTGTTGATTTAGCTTCCTAGGAATAAGGTGAAGAGTCTGGTTTCTGCATTCAAACTTCGAAGTTCTACCCATCCCAGGTGATCTTTGGATGCAATCAAGGTATGAGATTATGGTTGTCAACTTCTGGGCTAGGAAGTCAAAGCAAAAGTCTGAACGTATGGTAAAATTCTACAAGTACAATTCTGAAAACACTTCTAAACTTGCAGTCAAGGCACTTAAATGTGAAAATATATAATTCTGCTCCAAATGAAGTTGTTGAAGCTGCACTAAAAACAAGGTGAGCAAGGAAAAATCTACAATTACAATGATCACATAGGATATTCAGTGCTCTAGACTATGTGTTATGTAATGTTAGTCAGCATTGCAAGTCATAAGTAGAAAGCCTGCTTCAATTTGATAATTGCAGGATGATAGTGGAGAGACATAATATAATTAAGTAATTAGAAGTGTATACTCTAGCTAAATAAGTTTTTAGATGAGATGGTCACACAATTTAACATACTATTAGAGTCAGGCAAGATGTCATGCATTCATGAGCCAGGCAAGTGCAAATGGTATTGTACATATTTACTTTTAGTGAGATGTAGCACAGTTCAATGGATAAGGTCATTTAGTGCTTACTTCTGGAGAATTGTTGAAACTGGAGATGGCGTGCTTACCCTCCCAAACACCAATGACTTCTGCAGGGTCCAAGGCTTTGGTAGAAGCAAATGCAGAATCTTGAATAGCACACCCACCAAGCTGATCCCCATTTCGAAATGGCCCATACCAATGCTCACAAAACACCTTAATGTTTTGCAATACCAGCTTAGAATCTTGAAGGCGCACAACCTGAATCAGAGGTGACAAATGGGTGGATTGAATTAAATTTGGGCAGGTAAAAACAATGAAGGGTTGATTTCTCATATGGACACTCAACTAATAGTTTTCTTGTTTTAATACCGATTTTCTCTTCAAGAAAGAAAGTAACTTTTCTGAGATTATAACTATTACTTGAGTGACCATCTGATCAATCAATAAACACGTCATGACCTCTAACCTGAACAATCCGCACCCTCGACTCCTTGTCCCGAGGATCAATCAAACAATGCTCCAATTCCCATGACAAATAAGGAGCTGTATTATAATTTCCATCATGATTATTGGACCAGGCAGCCACATAACATCCGGTGGATTGATACGCAAAGGCAGAAACATTGGCATCAGAAATATTCCTCTCGTCGATGCTATACCTAGTTGCAGCATCAGCTTCACAGCCAACAGTAGGAAGGAGCCGAATGAACTTGTATATGAAAGAGAAGGCATCATCATCATGAGCAAGAGTAGGACATTGAGTTTGCCAATCGAATACCTTCACCTCCCACTCCCTGTAAGCTCCAGGGACTACAGACTCCGGTAATTCAATCGGCTCACCTTGATTGCTAAAATTTGCTCCAAACCCATCCCATTCGCCAGACACATTTTTTGCAAACTCAGCCCATCCTTTCAAATTGATATTTTCAGAGTCCATACAAGCAAAAAAGAACAAAAATTTACTCAAAATTAGCACATAAAACTATATTTTCACCAGCCATTTAAAAATTGAACAAATATGTAACTCAAATTTACTCCTAAAAAACTTATCAAAATATCTTTCACTAAGACATTCTTGTTGTTCGATAAGTTATATAGTACTCCTCTGTCCACTTTCAATTATTATGTTTGCATTTTCATTTTAACTAATTTTTAAAGTTAAATTAGATTATATTAAATATTCAAAAACAAAATGAAAAGTACTATAAATTTCAATTTTTTGCATATCGAGATAAAAATACATAGTAAAACATTAGTCAAAGTTATTATCATTTGACTTCAAAAAAGGAATCTACAATTAAAAGTGGACGGAGGTAGTATATAAAAAAGAAAATTAAAATTAATCATTGAGAGAGATTGGGTTAAGACGTGCCTTTTAGAATAGTTTGAAAAATTTACAATCAAACATAGCGATAGTTTATGAAATCCCCTGCATCACTGATACTACAGTTTCTGAAATTCAATCTATACCACAATTGCTTTGTATCTATTGCTATATGCAAACCACATCTGGTAATTATCCAAACTATTGTTATGTTTGGTAATTAAGTCTCAATCTATCACTATATTCTGTAAATTTCTGGTGACGAAACCCAAATTTTTTGATTCCTGATATTGATGGTGTATTTTTGTGCTTACCTTTAACGGAATTTGAAGTTGATTGGAGTTGGGAAGCTGAGTTCTCCGTTGTCTTTGGTGCCAAGGCGGCTATGGAGATGCTTCTCTTCGAAGTCGTCGTAGTAATAGTGGTATAATTTTCAAGTTTGAATTGTTGGGAAAAGTTTGATATTTTATTGTTAGTGAAAGATGAATGGAAGAAGGTGCGAATTCTCACATGGGCAGAAGCAGACAGAGCAGCCATTGATGATACAGTGAGGAGCCGTGCAAACAGTTTTGGCCTAACACGAGTTTTCTTATCTCTTTTCTTTTTTCCATTTTACCAAATAGTTTTGTCCAACTTTTGTTAGACTCCTAAAATATGTAAATATTATCCTTTAACCTAGAGTCAGTGGACAATTATACGCTTAATCTTGTATGAATTGAATAAATAGACACATTCATTTATATGATACTTTATATAACAATTTTATGTCATACGTGCATTATGTCATTTAGAACACGTATATCTACTTATTCAATTTTATACAAATTTAAATATATCCTTGTGCACATTCAAAATTGGAGGACATAATTGTTCGCCAAAGCCAAGTTAAGTGTTATGTTTATGTATTACGCCTTTTAGAAATGATACTGCCAATAAGATTATTTTTTTTCTCATTAGGTTAAACTCGAGACCTTTAGATATCAAAATCACCGCAATTCATTATGGTCCCAAACCATACAATTTAAGGAGAAATAATTTCCATTTTACCACACCCTAGCTCTTTATGTCACTCTAAAATCTTGCTACTTTCAACCCACAAATTGGGAGTTCCCTTAACTTTTAATGGTAATTTGTTACAACGCATAATGCTATTAGAAGGAATATAATTTTGAAAAGCAAGGAAGATTAATGTGCTAAGTGAAGACATGCTTAGTATGAAAATTATGATTTATCAACACAATCATATATTCCCCTATTCATTAAGATGAACTATTCTCATTTGCCTCGCAAATTAATATAGGTAAAACAAGAGTGTAGATCACATAAGACCTTTGGTTAAGCGTGGAAGAATCCATCCATACCACCACATCCAGTACATAGATCACGAATAGATGAGAGTACTATTGATGAAACCTCTTCAATCGCAGCTAGCCAATATCTTTATTACAAGTGATTCCGAAAACTACAGGAGAAAAAAGAGCCATTTACTGCTGGAAAGAGGTAATATCAAGCTGCAACTGTGATACCTGCATAGCCACACTACTGCAGATGCACCTAAGCACACCAATGCTTCATTTGCAATCCAACCTTCAAGAAAAGTTGCAAATAATATCCAATACAATGATTTACCAATATCTTCAATTTGTTGGGTTTGTAAGAACTGATTTAGTTGATAGCTAAACTATTTAACTTGAAGCTTCGTTAAATTTGAAGACGCAATCATAAAGCCTTCCTCCAAGAAACTGAGCAACTTCCGGATGCTTTACCTGTGTTAAAAAAACAAACAAAAACTTTTTTAAAAAGGAAAAATGATAATAATAATAAAAGAACAAAACTTTGTATTAGAAGGGAAAAAGGCCCTGAATATAGGAGAGGTTTTAACTTTCTTTTCGACTTCCTTTGGTACCATCAGCAAGACATAAAGAGTAAAAGCGGGAGAAGTTAGGGATGGCTTATATGGCTGTAAATAAAAGAAAGAAGGTATTACCATTCCAATCTTGAGGGAATCACATTTGAATCGAGCATACAAGTTTGTCTCTATTCCGCGGCCCTGCAATGAATTCAAAGAGAAGCTAAAAGTTGAGAGAGATTGGAAATTTACAATCATTTAAAATATGGGGAGTGACGCTCTCCATGAAGATATAGCTATTTTTCTGCATAGGTTTCTTTTTTTTTTTGTTTAAATCATAACCCTTTTAGATTAGATTCTATTCTTATATTTTTATCAGGAATAAAGTGTTTAATTGTTCCCAAGACTATAGCTTGTTTAGGATTTCCTGATCCACAAATAGGCTTTTGATTGGTGACACTTTGACTTTATGAATAATAATCTGTAGAAGTTTATGCAACTCTTTTAGATTTTCTCTTCTCTCTTTTCAAGAAACATGAGCAGGCAGGAGATTTGTAAATTAAAAAACTTCAAAACAATTTATTACACTATGATGTCGAATATTCAGATGCTCATATTTTTCAAAGCAAAATCACAAATCGGGAAGTTCCAATACGAGGTAGCAGGGGAGCAGGTAATTGGTGGAAAATCTAAAATAAGAGGCTATGATCAGTTTATACAACTTCAAGAGAAAAAAATAGTTCCTAAAAAGTGGAGAAGTGCTTAGTAGTAAAAGTTATGAGAAGCCACGATGATCCATACCCTTCGTCCTGTCACAACAATACAGGAGAGAGAAGTGTGAAGTGGCAATAGGCAATTAGAGCAGGAGACTTGCAGGCTAGGTGAGGGGTTGCAGACAGGTCCCACCCACATGGAATCATACCCGTCCCTAATCTTTTAATGTAACTGTGTCCCCTAAGAAAATAGCTCTTCTAACTCATAAAAGTAAGGGAAACCCTAGCTGATCACGTCCTGTAGGAAGCTTGCAACCAACTTCATTGAGGAGCTTGAGCTTTGCCGATTAGTCTTCCTAAATCTTTCTTTACACCCAAATTGGCATCATTGATATCCCTAGACTTCTAATGTAACACTGCCCCCAACAACATAGCTATTCACACTTTCCAGAAAAAAGAGACAGCTATTCACATCCAAAGAGGCAGCCCCAAATTAATTGTGAAGCTGACGTTTGCCATATTCTTTCCACATCTTACCTTATTCCCCTCATATTTAATCAATTGATACAGTTCACTTATATAACTCATCTCCCATTTAAGGACAATTATAAAGAAGAAAACAAAGGGTAGGAGTATACATAACACCCATAATACAAGGTACAAATGAACCAAGTCACCGAGCAAAGTTATGTTGTTCGGACTCTACAAAAATGTTGCTGAACCCATGTCGGATCCACCAAAAACTGCACTAATTTTGGTGGATTGGACATGCAGACGACGACATTTTTAAAGAGTCTGAGTAGGAGCAAAGTACAACACGCAAGCAGAGGAACAGCCCTTGCAATAAAGCTTTTTAGAGGTCAACAACACGAAATAATCACTAAATTTTAATATGTCATGCCACAGGGGAGATAACAGTCTCCACCAATAACTGCAAAAGCCTTACCATGCCTTCTAAAATGACGAGGTCAGCATCACTTGCCAAGTATGCCAGCTCCTGAGATACCGTTGTAAGATCAATAACCTGTAACAACATGCATAAATGCATTCAGTAAATAGACCTGACATCTGGACTAGTCCGAAATTGCCTTGTCAACCACTCAACCTGACATTCATGCAACTCATCACATGCCTAGTAGCCCAGCCAAGCCAAGCTGGAGAGTAAGCTCAAGGGTAGGTGCATACTAAACTTAGGTTGGGTGAGAACCAAAATAGTTAGCCCTGAAGAATTCTCGCTTGCTTAAAAGTAGGAATTCTCAATAAGCTAAGACGAAATGTATAATTACGGGCTAAGCAATGGCAGGCATGAAATTAGGAGATTGATTGTAAGCCAAGAGGGAATCTAAATCTAGAAAATAAGTTTCCCATCCTCTCCTTGGAGGGTGCGGGAGGAAGCTCTGCAGTATGCAAATGAAGCTAAAAACAACTGCCACTTACCGGCAAATCGTTACCAGAATTGGCAACTAAAAGATTGGATGTGTCAACACCTATGAGCTTCCCATGCTCATCTTTCAACTGTTATAACCAAAACATGTTAATACCAAACAAAAGCTGAGAGCCCCACAAGTTGAAACATATGACGTCTATTACCTTAGAAATAATCTCTACTAACTCGGGGTAAGTAACATCATTGATAGAAGGTAAGTCATTAGCAGCTAAAACAACCTGGCCAAAGAAAACAGTAGTTAAATGAGATATGGAAACAGGAAAAATACAGTGTTACCAGAAATGCTTTCATATACTAGTGATAAGAGCTAAAAATAGCTTTCAAATATCAGCTAATCAATGTGGCAGCCAATTTGATGCAATTCATACTATCATCATGCTGACATATACGAAATATGTAACTTATTCGCTGGAGCTTCATACCTATTAAACTAGGGGTTTTGAGGTCCTACGCTTTATTCGCTTCAGGAAATTCATGAAATAGAAACACGACAAGAATGATGATATTTACTATACCAAAAGTGCTGCAACTATGGTTTAGCCATTAAAGCAATACAAATTCCCCGCTTGAGTGTAATGTTTTACTGGAAATAAACCATTTTCATTAACATCCTAATGTCGCAAAAAGAGCCAAAAGAGCAGTAACTGAAAATAAAGTTACACTCTCAGAAGAGTCGGTCAAAATCCTCTCACGGTGATGTAAACTACTTGTTGAATTTGTGTGCACTCGTAAAAACCCACAAACCAAGCATATCAAAAAACACATAATGGTGTTTCATTCAATGCTATGAAATCAAAGAACAGTCCAGTTATTGGTGACATACAATTTGAATTCAGTTTACTAAACACAAACACTTCCACAATCTGTGCATAAAAGGAGCAGGGACTCCAAAACATACCTGTGCTCCATGACGAAGTAATTCTCTAGCAAATGGCAAAATACCCAAAATAACATCTGCACCAGAATTATCAACAAAGATTACAGCCTGTATAAGAGTAAGGATGTCAGTGAAGGAACAGACATCAAAGAAAATCATAAAAGTTGGAAGTTCAAATGACGATGAAATATGATAAAATAGTCACCTTTTTCCATGTTTTTTTGCTCCATTTTGTACTGAAAACGTCCAAATCATCTATAACCCAGGGTCGAGGGACAAGGTTTTGGCAACTAGCTAGAAAGGACATACCATCCTCTGAAAACAGCTCTGCAAGCTTCAAGAGAGGTTAAAGAAAGTAGACATTAATAACATGATCTTGAAAACTTTGAATCACTTTAGAATTGCTGGCTGTGCAGGGCACAAGATTAACATATCAAATAAACTCTGGAAGGTTTCAGCTAGTTAGAGTCTGAACAGGTTCCAACAAGATGCTCTCCCTATTGAAATGTGCATGTTGTGATATGTTACACGGACTCAGGTGTGCATGTCAAACAGGAATTTGTATATAGGCATGTTTGATTTCTAGCAGGTTTTATGTATCTGTAAAGATCTTTACTGGAAATCTATATCATGTAACACCCGTTTGACATGAGGCTTATGGCAAATGAACAGTTTAACTTAAGGCATAGGTGTTCTGCAATAAGTTTCTCAGAGCAAACATTCCAAATCATGAATCTAAACCATCTGAACTGGCTGATGTACTGGTAATTTTGAGCCTCATTGTATTACTACCAATGACTAAGCACTCTAAAAAGATTTCTCTGCTAATTCCCAGTTGATTTGCATCTTTCATTAAGTTTTTAAGATGGGAAATACTCCTGATAATAGTCCTGGGAGATTGTAGAGTCCTAAAAACTGGAGAGACAGTGCAAACTGTGATTTTTAACTACTAGTCTTAAGCACAAGAAGTCAGGAACCACGAGGCAGACAATAATTTTCGGATCCTGGGAGTAAGACCAGGCAATACGACTTTTGGTTTGTCTGATACTCCAAACTCATGCAATAAATCTCAAAGAAGGTTAAAAGGGTGTCGTTGCACGGTTGCAGATACCAATCTTCTCGTAATCCTGTGAATAAGAAGGTCCCCCTCTAAATAGGATAAGTATTGGGTGCTGAGCTGCTGACTTTTTGACGTAACAAACCCTTAAACAAGAGCATATTACAGTAAATAGTATGCGAGGTAGCAGCATTTGAAGTAGATCATGAGTATTGTCAATGAATTGAATAAAGCAGCTGAAATCTGTCATCTAGAGTGGTGGTTGTACGGAATGCACTTCTATTAAGTTCCAAAGGTGGCAAGAAAAGGGAAAAAAATAACTCAAGGAACCAACTGAGAAATATGAACTCGAGCAACTTAACCTTCCACTAGAATTGAAAACCATCTATTTCTGTGGATGTTTCTACTTTTGGTATATTTGCATGCTTTTTTATTTTGCCCAAACATAGATAAAATTTATAATTAATAAAAAAAAGTTCCACTGGAATTTCTAGATAATTTGGGCATAGTATTGGATTTATAGTGTCAAACTATATGACAAACCAAAGCAGTTGATTGAAAGAGTTTAGTTTCCATAACTTGACTTACTACCAGGGTAAATACACAATCCAAATGAAATAATGGCTCAGAATATCAATGGACTTCATGCAGTGATTATGAAGAAGTCATGGATCAAAAAGCATGGTTTACCTTTGCAGAGCCAAGATCAAATATATTTCCTGCAAAAATTCCTCTGACCAAATTCTCTACACGCTTGGCTTCATCCTCAATAGCATCATTAAGAGATACTACATCCTTAAATAAGGATATAGCCTTTGCATTTTCTTCATCCTAGCACATTTTAATACACCCAACAATGTTTTGAAGTCAAAACCTGATACTAATTTCTAATGTTGCAGGATAAGGAGCACAAAACAATTGATGATCTTTAAAGAAGTGGGATTGTTTATTTTGTAAGGTATGTCAACATCCACAAGCAGACACCCAGAAGCATGTCTGCACAGCAGATGCAATGCCTATCTTTTTTTAAAAAAAATTATGGTAATACCTTTCCCTCAATTATTCTATTTCTTTGACCACTTGCTAACAGGAGAGCCAACTTGAGGAATCTAATATCGGAGAAACGATACTAACCTTGACCTTTTTAAATATATCTCTGAACCCCACTTCCCTAAGCACTTGCTCTCTAAGGCGACAAAGAAGCTAAAAGAAAATAAAGGAGAAAGCGCTTTAGCTTTTGAGCAACAACAAGAAGTTATCAGGAAACTTAAGAGTCAACAATTGATAGCTTAATATGGTTCAACTTACAATGCAATCAGGAGGCCCTCCATGACTTTCAGGATCTTTCTTTATATCCTCAAGTATTGCAGAATATCTATCCACCAAAAGAAGTACATGTAAAAGTTGGAAACTATCATCAATTTTCAATTTGTAAATATAAACCTCAAACCTTCTGAAGTATACTGACACTTGCTCAAGGTATGGTTTATTCTTCATCATTTTGATGACAAGTCAAAACCACTTACAATTAGAAGTAACTAAGTAACTTGCACAATAATCTTTTTCCTTTATTAAGTAAATATCTTTTTTTTGGCATTAGTATTGATGAAATAAGTTATTTTATTGATTGGAAGAAGATGAAATAAGAACATGTCCAAGTAATGCATAGTAAATTAAGAAGATTCATATAACCAACCCCAACTAGTTTGAGATTGATTTGTATTTGTTGATTGAAAAGGCAAATCTCGTATATAATACTTGGACTAATAGAGAATCTTGTACAAATGATTCTCTACTTGTAACACCCAATCATCTATTGCTAACTTGTGAATCATATGGTACTCTAAAGAATGTACAATCGAGTGAAAAATCCCTCCCACACTTCCCTTTCTTTTGCACACTTCAAATGGTTGACCACATAATTTCTTTCATGTTTTTTTACCAGGACCAACTTAGTCCTGTTTTTTTTTAATCAAGCAGCTTAGTCCTGCTATATCCTCCCACTTAACAAGCCCCACCTTTATTGCGTTTCTTTTATCCAGGTCATTCATTCTGCTCTTATTTCATAAAAATAAGACATTCATAATTAACATTCCCAATTCTCTCCCTCTCATCTGTACTCTTCCTCTTCCTTGCTTTTCATTTCCTTTGTTAGTGTTGTGGAAGGCGGGATTGAGGGACTCTAAAACCCTATGGTTAGGTACAACACAAGATGGGCACTTAGCTTCATTTGGGCGGCACTCTTTAGTATATGCATCAAATTGTTGAAGCATGTGGCTCATTACGCTGACAGGGTAGTGTCTGCTATGTTGCTCGGACTCTTCAAAAATGTCAACGGGTGCGTGTTGGATTCAGCAAAAGTAGTGTATGTTTGGAGAATCCGACACGGGTGCGACATCAAGAGTGAAGAGTCCGCAAAAACTATAAACAGCAGATATAGTTATTAATCAGTAATTAATCAAATTGAATGAGATGTTAGTACCTAAAAGTAGGAAATTAGGGATTTATTATACGGAAACTAGTCTGGGAACCTATATTAGAAACTTCAAATACATCTTTGCATATCAATCAGAAACTTGAAGAAATTTTTTAACTTGATTGACATTTTTAACAGTCGTTCTTTTTTGTCAGTTCCTTTGTCTATATAATTTCACTTGTGTTTATAGTTAGTCTTCCTTGCATTACATTTGTTTTATTTTTCTACTTATGCCCGTAATCACAAAAACTTTTGCTTGGTAGTTCTATGTGCTTTTTGTCTTTGGTAACACTGCATTAGCTGGAAGTTGCATTATCTAACATAAAATTACAAACTTGAAAAGTACAAAAAAAAAAAAAAAAAAAAAACAGGAAAGAAAATGTAATTACATGATCAAAAAATAAAATTACATGATAAAAAAGCCCGCCAGCTGCTCCACACACCCTTTTCAGCACATTGTACTTAAGCTGGGTTGTTGGATAAATAAAGATTCAAAGAATAGACTAAAAACAGCTTTCTTTCAGCACACTGTACCCACCACTTCCCTCCTCTAACAAACGGGATGAAAAAAATGAACTTGTTCTCTATTCAATTGACTACCCTACTCCCTTGAACGAGAAGTAACATGAAAACACACAATAGTATAGAAGGATACCTCTGAGCAAACTTTTCAGCTCGAATAGGAGCATCTGGAACACTGTCATCGCTTTCAGCCCTCTTCCTGCATTAATTAACAAAAATCAAGAAACTCAATGGGTTAATCCAAAGAATGATCAAAACTTCTCACCACTCACAGATAGTGTTTTTCCTATATTGTTTAATTATAATGCAGTAAAATCAGATATACGTATTATTTCAAGCAATAGTTAGCTTAATAAGGTGACTATTAAATCCAAAAGGTATGATCTACACATCATTTCTCGAATCTACAACTGGAGGTGGAAAACAAAATAGTGCCTTCTCATCCTGACAGTACAAAACGCAGAAGTCTAATTCAAACAGAAGAAACAAATACCTAAACGAAGGGATGGAATTCATAAAAAGGTCGATCCAGGAAAGCTCGGTAGGGGTTGGTTTCTTGGGATTGTCGGAAGGGAACCTGTAAGGGATCGTGCATGCTCGATAATTCGATTCAATCGGTGTCGTCAGCAACGGGAAAGGCACCAGTTCGCCGGAGCTCTCCATTTTTTGCTGCTTCTCTCGCCGCGCGTTTCAACTGGCTCAGTGATCCCGGATGTCACTCCTCCTCTATGCTTTTGTTGCAGTAGGCAAAAGGCAAAAAAATAAAGAGTCCAATGAATTGAAGCTAAAATAACACACAGTGAGAGTTTAGAGAATATTCTCTTTTTCTTCCTTTTTGGTAACACCTCCCCTTCCCCCAAAAAATGAAAATCACTATAGTCTATTTGGAGATTTTTTATTTTTATTTTTTTATGAAACCCGCTGCAGCTATCCTTTTTGGTATGCACGGGACAAAATCTGCTCTTATACAATAACTCGCAAATCACAAAGAGAGGTAATGCACACTAGGCAAGCTCGGTGTGACGAGCTCTACTCAAAAGGAAAACCTGTTACTTTCGCTTGGCAAGAAATTTTGAACTTGAGACCTACAACATGAAAATTCCAAGCTCAAACCACTGGACCACCCGAAATATTAAAAAAATATTTACACTAGATAGCCTATATTTGAGTTTGTTATTTGGTTTAGTGTATATTTGTGTATAGATATTTGCTTTTATATAAGGTTGATACATTATGTATAATATTTTTTTCTCCAAATTATTATATTGTATATTGAGTTTATGTGACATAATATTTTATATTGGACAGTATATTTTTGAAAAATTCACAAAAACGATCTAGAGAATATTCAAAAACTGTGAGAACTTGAGTAGTACGTTGAGTTTGACTTTGCCAAATCGACAAGCAACTTCTATCTATGAGCATGAGTGTCTTTATTGTGAATACATTGATCAAGTTTTCATGGTTGATTCTCACACATAATTTATTATCAACTTTGGTCTAATATTAACTTGTCATTGGGGAACATGTCTTGTTTTGCCCTTATTCTCTTAATCAACTAGTTGAGATGTAAAATTGAGTGTTTTTTTTCTTGAAGAATCTGCACTCATAGAGTCCATCTATTTCTTCATTGGAACTTTCTTAGTGGTAATGGAAAGTATAAGACAATTTGCTACCAATAAGAGATCAACGGAAGTAATTTAGATAACATAGGAGCACATTTGGACCTTTTTGACAAAATGGCATCATGCCTTAAAGTTGATATTGTATTTAAAATGCACTTGCCATAAAACAAGTTATTGTGAAATAGTATTTTCTGCTACTATGAGAAAAATGCTCTAATAACTTAACAAACAAAATGCTCTAATAACTTGACTTTTGTTGTAAATAATAACAATTTGTGAATGTCCATTATACCCCTCTTATGCCTATAAAAGGCATTGTAATCTCTATGGAAAATACACCAAAATAAGGAAAATTCAAGTTTCCTATTTTATCTCTCTAATATATTCTTCTCTCCTTAGTTGCTATTAAGTTTAATTTTAGCACTTAGTCTTTATTTTATAACACGTTATCAGCACGAGACTCTGTCATATCAAAGTTTGAAGACTAAATTTGAAGGCTAAGGTATTATTATTTTTCTTCTTTTTATTATGGCTAATCTTACTAAACTTGAGTTCGTTGCCCTTCAAAGTTCGGGCAAGAACTATCTTTCATGGGTATTGGATGCTGAAATCCATTTGGATGCTATGGGTCTTGGAGACACCATTAAAATTGAAATAAAGCATCAAAACAAGACTGTGCTAAAGCAATGATATTCTTACGTCATCATATTGACGAAATTTTGAAAATTGAATATCTCACAGTCAAAGATCCACTCGTTCTGTGGAATAACCTAAAAGAAAGGTATGACCATTTGAAGATGGTCATTCATCCAAAGGCACGATATGATTGGATGAATTTAAGACTATAAGACTTTAAGTCTATTCATGAGTACAATTCTGCCATGTTCAGAATTACTTCTCAATTGAAACTATGTGGAGATACAGTTAATGATGTTGATATGCTGGAAAAAACGTTCTCCACATTTCATGCCTCGAATGTGCTTTTACAGCAACAATATCGAGAAAAGGGTTTCAAGAAGTATTCTGAACTGATTTCTCATCTTCTCGTGGCTGAACAAAATAATGATTTGTTAATGAAAAATCACGAGAATCGTCCCACTGGATCTACACCACTTCCTGAAGTGAATGAGGTGTACGCCCACCACGCTAGGCGTGGAAGAGGCCGTGGACGTGGTCGTAATTACGACCAAGAGCGAAATCCTTTTCCCGGTGTTAATCATTCACCAAAGAAAAATAGTCATCAAAGCGGAAAAGGAAAAGATGAGAAACGTGAAACAATTAAAATAAATTGTTTTCGATGTGGTGGAAAGGGTCATTATGCACGTGATTGTCGTACTCCTAAACACTTGGTTGAGCTTTATCAAGCATCACTAAAAAGAAAGGATAAAAATACCGAAACTAATTTTATCACTGATCATGTTGACATCACACACTTGGATGTGGCGGATTTCTTCACACACCCTGAAGGAGAAATAGATCACTTAATTTGTGACGGTTCTGTGGATATAGAAGAATAATAATGATTGATATTTACTAATGTTATTAATATTTGTTGTTTTGTATTGATCATAATTGAGTCCATTCTTTTAGAAACACCAATGGAAAGTGAGTTGGAATGTTATGATTTGTAAAGGAATTGAAAAATATTAAAATTATACTTTCCTTTAACTTTTGTGGTCATAAAAGAAAAATGTATAAGTAAGACCACTACCTAAATTGGTTAGTGGAAAACACCTTTTCCTGTTTTGTCACTCAAATGTCATTTCAAGATAATAAATTATATTAATACTTATTTTAAACATACTAAACTAAATCAAATTTAGTGTTAAAGATTTGAGTGATAAAAATCTTATGCATTATTAATGATTCAAATATCATTTTAACATTTACATTATTTCTTAAATATTTAACAAAAGATAATTAATCAGTTAATATAAATTTATTTCATTACTTTTGAAGATATGGATAATTCTCCAAGCAAATTATTAAATTATGAAGACATTTGCTTGATTGATTCTGGTACAACACACACGATATTTAAAAATGAGAAATATTTTTCTCATTTGAGTATGGGAAATATGAATGTTACTACAATATCTGGTAGTACTAATTTGATTAAGGGCTCCGGAAGAGCCATTATAATTTTGCCCAAGGGAACTAAACTCATAATAAATAATGCCATGTTTTCTCCTCAATCTCGGAGAAACTTATTGAGTTTCAAAGATATCCGTGAAAATGGTTATCATATCAAGACAATTGATGAAATGAATCTTGAATATCTTGGTATAACCAAAAATGTCTCCGAGCAGACATATGTTGTAGAAAAATTCACGGCCTTATCTTCTGGATTGTATTGGACAAAAATTAATGCTATTGAGGCACATTCTATAGTAAATTGGGGGTTTACTGATTTCAATACATTCGTACTTTGGCATGATCGTCTGGGACATCCAGGATCTATAATGATGAGACGAATTATAGAAAATTCAAATGGGCATCCATTAAAGAAGTTGAAAATTCTTTTAAATGGTGAATTTTCTTGTGATGCGTGTTATCAAGGCAAGTTAATTGTGAGACCATCACCAACAAAGGTCAAAATTGAGTCCCCTGCGTTTTTGGAACGTATACATGGGGACATTTGTGGGCCAATTCACCCACCGAGTGGGCCATTTAGATATTTTATGATCTTGATAGATGCTTCCTCTAAATGGTCTCACGTATGCCTATTGTCATCTCGCAATTTGGCATTTACAAAATTGTTGGCACAAATAATACGATTACGGGCACAGTTCCCTGATAATCAGATTAAGTCTATTCGCCTTGATAACGCTGCAGAGTTTTCATCCCAAATATTCAATGATTATTGTCTATCAATTGGGATAAGAGTTGAACATCCTGTAGCTCATGTTCACACTCAAAATGGTCTGGCTGAGTCATTAATTAAACGACTGCAGTTGATTGCAAGACCATTACTTATGAAAACTAAGTTGCCCACTTCTGTGTGGGGTCATGCAATTTTGCATGCTGCAGCACTTATTCGTCTCAGGCCGACAAATTATCATAATTTTTCTCTATTACTATTGGCTTTGGGTCAACCACCCAATATATCTCATCTGAGAATTTTTGGATGCGCTGTTTATGTGCCGGTTGCACCACCACAGCGCACTAAGATAGGTCCCCAAAGAAGGTTAGGAATATATATTGGGTTTGAATCGCCCTCTATTATTCGCTACCTTGAGCCATTAACTGGAGATATGTTCACTGCTCGATTCGCAGATTGTCGGTTTGATGAGACATTTTTCCCAAAATTAGGGGAAGAAAATAGTGAAATTAAAGGAGAAATTTTGTGGAAAAATCCATCATTGTCTCATCTTGATCCTCGTACTTCCATTTGTGAGCTAGAAGTACAAAAGATCATTAATTTGCAGAAAATCGCAAATCAAATGCCAGATGCATTTACAGATTTGAAAAGGATTACTAAATCACATATTCCTGCAAAGAATGTCCCAATTCGAATTGATGTCCCCGTAGGACCATCAACTAGTGTCATAGTTAATGAGTCAAAAGCACGCCTGAAGCGTGGTAGACCATTAGGATCAAAGGATCAAAATCCTAGGGAAAAAAAATTAAAAGATCAAAATGACACTATGAAAAAAACCTCACATAGAAAGTCAAGATGTGAGTAATTCTGATATCCTTGGAGGAATCAGTGAGCTTGAGACTCAAGGAAATAATGAACTATCCATAAAATCAAGTGATCATGAAACAAATCTAAATCGCTCAAAAATAGCGGTGGATTATGTTTTTGCATACAATGTTGCATAAAAAATTATGCAAAATTGTGAGGATCTTGAACCTCAATCTGTTGAAGAATGTCGACAGAGAAATGACTGGCAAAAATGGCAAGAAGCAATTCAATCAGAATTGGATTCACTTGTCAAGCGCGAAGTTTTGGGGTCTATAGTACAAACACCTAATGGTGTTAAACCTGTTGGCTATAAATGGGTTCTTATTCGGAAAAGAAATGAGAAAAATGAAATACAAAGGTACAAAGCACGTCTTGTTGCACAAGGATTTTCTCAAAGGCCCGGCGTCGATTATGAAGAGACATACTCACCCGTTATGGATGCAATAACATTGCGTTATCTCATTAGTTTGACGATCCATGAGAAACTTGAAATGTATTTGATGGATGTGGTTACAGCCTACCTTTACGGATCACTCGATAATGAGATATACATGAAAATTTCTGAAGGATTCAAAATGCCCAAAGCATACAGTTCAAAGCCTCGGGAAATGTACTCAATTAGATTGCAAAGATCATTGTATGGATTGAAGCAATCTGGACGCATGTGGTATAACCGTCTTAGTGAGTATTTATCTAAAGAAGGTTATATAAATGATGCGATTTGCCCATGTGTGTTTATAAAGAAAACAATATCAGGGTTTGTTATACTTGCTATTTATGTCGATGACATAAACCTTATTGGAACTCCAATGGAACTTCACAGGGCAATCGATTATTTAAAGAATGAATTTGAGATGAAAGATCTCGGAAAGACAAAATTGTGTCTTGGTTTGCAAATAGAGCATTTGACAAACGGTATTTTTGTTCATCAATCTGCATACACAAAAAAGTGTTGAAAAGATTTTATATGGATGAAGCACATCCATTAAGTACTCCAATGGTTGTCCGATCACTTGATGTAAATAAAGATCCATTTTGACCTCAAGAAAAGAATGAGAAAATTCTCGATCCTGAAGTACCATATCTCAGTGCAATTGGTGCACTAATGTACCTTGCTAACACTACAAGGCCTGATATAACCTTTTTCGGTTAATTTGTTGGCAAGATATAGTTCTGCTCCTACTAAGAGACATTGGAATGGAATCAAACACATATTGCAGTATTTAAAAGGGACTATTGATATGGGTTTATTCTACTCTGACGATTGTAGTCCAAATCTTGTTGGCTATACTGATGCAGGATATTTATCTGACCCACACAAAGCTAGATCTCAAACAGGTTATGTATTCACATGTGGGGGTACTGCTATATCTTGGAGATCTACGAAACAGTCCATCGTGGCCACTTCATCAAATCATGCTGAGATAATAGCTATTCATGAGGCAAGCCGAGAATGTGTGTGGTTAAGGTCCATTATACACCTTATTCGAGAAAAATGTGGTTTGAAATGCGACAAAGTACCCACAACCTTATATGAAGATAATGCAGCATGCATAGCACAACTCAGGAGAGGATTCATAAAAGGCGATAGAACGAAACACATTTCACCAAAGTTTTTCTACACACATGAGCTCCAGAAGAATGGTGATATCAACGTACATTAAATTCGTTCGAGTGATAATGTGGCTGATTTATTCACCAAGTCTTTGTCAACCGCAACTTTCGAGAAGATGATATACAAGATTGGAATGAGAAAACTTGGGCAGCTAAATCATGATTTTCATCAGGGGGAGTAAAATACGCGTTGTACTCTTTTTCCCTTAATCAAGGTTTTATCCCACTGGGTTTTCCTGATAAGGTTTTTAATGAGGCAGCAAGTAATGCGTATTAGGATCAACTATTTACATTTGTTACTTTACTAAGAATTTATTCTAAATGAACATTCAAGGGGGAGTGTTGTAAATAATAACAATTTGTGAATGTCCATTATACCCCTCTTATGCCTATAAAAGGCATTGTAATCTCTATGGAAAATACACCAAAATAAGAAAAATTCAAGTTTCCTATTTTATCTCTCTAATACATTCTTCTCTCCTTAGTTGCTATTAAGTTTAATTTTAGCACTTAGTCTTTATTTTATAACAACTTTCTTAATTTTAAAAGTACTAGGGGAATACTGATACATAAGTATTCAAAAGATATTTCATCAAGATAGAATGAGTTAAGCTTAAGTGGTGGTAAATGTGAACAAATTTGCATAGTCAAGTATATTGGTGCAAGTCATCACAAAGAGAAGTCCTTTAGGCGCAGTTCAACTCGAGAGATTGGGGGAAAAGGGGCAATTTGGTGCACAAAACATCTGTATTACCAGGATACGGTTAAGGGTTGCACCAAAAGGGGTGTGAGGCAAATAACCTGCCCTAATATGGCTGTTTCCACAGCTCGAACTCGTGCCATCTAGAAATGAAACATAATAAAATCAAAATTCTAAAAGTAGATGAAAGAAATAATCATATAGCATTTTCATCATATATTAACCAATAACCACTGATCAAATAGTTTAGTACATTGGCTTTAAACTTGGTAACTCCTCTTCAGTCTCATCTAGGAAATCTAGGGACTGGCCATAATATTTCTCTGCTTCCTGCCTTACAAAAGCTGAAAGATTCGTTTCTTCATTCGATTCCAAACCATTTATCAATAGTTTAAAGGTCAACTTATCGGGATCACATCCTCTCAACTTCATCAAGTAAAAGACCTCTAGTGCAAGCCTCGTAAGATTAAATTTCATTAAGCTTTCCAACAATGCATAAAAGCCCTCAACGTGAGGTTCTAAACTACTTTCCATTTTCAATGCCATGATAAGACAGCTGATATCTTCAAGCAATCCGTTGCTTCCCAAACAGGACACAATTTCGGCATACAGTTTGAGCTGCGGTCTATAGGATGTCTCCTTCTGAACTTCCTCAAAAACCTATATCAGGGAATACATAATAATTAGGAGCTGCCAACATTGTGGAAGTCAATAAATGTTTGATGAATCCAGGAGTGCAAAGACAGTGTGATGTAACTGTTCCAAGTACGACTAAACATCACCAAAACTTTGGTCATTAGAAAGTCTTCTACAGTCCCATCAATCATAAAATTGAACAGTAAATTACCAATGAAAGCACAACTTGGACAAAGAAAAGAGGAAAAAGAGAAAGGATAGCTGAATTAGAAAGTAGATAAAAGCAGGGGAAAGGTCATAAAAAGCTTGATCATGTTAACATCCCCTGTTATTCGCTACGAGAAGGATATCTCTCTGGGATGACATTAAATAAGTCTCGATGACCATGTGGCATAAATGGGACTCATTTCATCTTGGAGAAGTAAGATGACTGGATTATTAGTTAAAGAACGCTTCCCCACGTTTTTCAAATCCCCGGTCCATCTCTCAGTCTAAGAAAACCCAAAAAACGTCTAGACGAACTTCAGAACATCACTGCACCTGCACTCTTCAAATAGAAATAACGAAATGCAGAAATTGAGAAAATGCCAGTGGAATTGAACATAAAGATGAAGAAGTCTTATAAGTTAACATTTTCAAAAAAGAAGAAGATGAAGTCGTCTTATCAAGCCATATCTTATGTAAAGTTAAGAGAAACAATGGAGTTAGTTATAAGTACGGAAAAGGGCCAAAAATACACATCAACTATACGAATTGGTACAAAATTACCCTTCTTCTACCTTTCGGGCCTAAAATGCGCTTGACGTCAACCTTTTGGCTCTATTTTCCCTCATCTATAATAGCCTAAATAATAACCTCAATTAGAAAATTCATTTATGACGTGTTGCTATCCTAATAATTAATTAAACTAATTAAAAAAAAAAAAAAAAAAAGCCCCACCCGTAAACCCAGATCTTTTAACCCAATATTCATCCCAAACCTTTTAACCTAAAAAAAACTTACGCTCATCATCTTCAAATCTTCTCTCTTCTTCCTCAATCGAAGCTCACTAATATCCTCACCCACTCTAGTAGGAATTTCTCTATTTTTAGTATTTTCAGTTAGGTTTCGGATATGTCTAATGTTGTTGCAATTTGATATATTTACATTTTTTATGTTGTTAGTTGTTACATGTGTTATATGCTTGTTGGAGTTGTTGTTAGAAGATACATGTGTTTTATGTATTATCTCAATTTGATTTTTTTAACAATCTTGTCTCAAGCTGAAACTTTTATCTTTTCTAGCATATATTTTCTCTGTTTTTCGTGATTTCTTGTATGTCATACTTAAATACAATTATTTATTTTTGATGTGCATTCTCTATGTAACTGACTTTTTATATCTGTCATGTGACTTTCTTCAAAAAATGGCTGAAAAGGTTGATGTGGTCCTTAACTATGGGGGCAAGTGGGTCCTGACTCCTCAAGTTAATTACATTAAAAAACTGACTCGTATATGGGAAAAGTATGATCTAGATTTGCTATCATATATGTTTGGGGCCTTCTAATAGTATTATCAAGTAGAGGGGTGATTCAGATTGCATTGTCTACTCAATCTAGTGTGCTTCAACTTCAACGGTTTGTTGTTGAGGAGGGTGAATATATTGTTTTAGCTCTTGACATCAGTCAACTTAATGAACCTTTCCCTATCACAATAGAAGCAGTAATTGATGGTGACATCAGCCAATTGAATGAATCTCTCCCTATTACAGTAGATACAATAATTAATGATGATATCAATCAACTTAATGAAGTCTGTCTTGTGACAATAGTAACTGATGGTGAATCAATTGAGGAAGAGAAGGGTGAAATAAGAAAAGTAACTCAGAAACTAGACAATTTTTTGGAGTTGGAAAAGGGTACAAGCTTCAAGAATCTTGATGAAGCTAAAAGAATTATGACCTATTATTCAATTGTAAGGAAGAGGGGTTTTAGAGTGACTCTACCAAACTTAGATATAGGTTGCCATTTTTTGTGTCTAATATGAGAGGTTAAGAAAGGCCAAGGATTTGAAATTAAGACCTTAAAAACAAAACATACATGCCAGGAAGCCTTTAAGAACAGAAGAGCTACTCAACAAGCTTTAGCACACTACTTCAAGAACAAGGTTCAGAATAACCCAAGTACAAAGTGAAAGACATGAGGCAAGATGTAGATAATCACTTTTCCCTTAATATACGTTATTCAAAAATGAAGAGGGTTAAAAGACTTATTTTGGAGAAACTGGAGGATAGTTTTATTGATGATTTCAACAAATTGGAGGCTTAAGCTCAAGAATTGAGGGATAACAATCCTGGTTCTGATGTGGTGATAAACATATCTAAAGATGTTTTGGAACAAGGAAAAAGAAGATTTTCAAGAATGTATGTTTGCTTTCAAGCTTTGAAAAGTGGATGGAGAGTTGGTCTGAGGCCATTTATAGGGCTGGATGGAACATTTTTAAAAGGAAAGTGTAAGGAATATTGTTGGTTACCCTTGGATAAGATTCAGTGAAGCATTTCTATCCACTTGCTTGGGCAGTAGTGGATAGAGAAACAACTAGAACGAGGAAATGGTTCATTGAGAAATTCATTAGAGCTAAAAGATTCACATTTATGTCTATTTGCAAAAGGTAATAATTTCTTTATCACTTTCTGATTTTTCTTTTGTATACATTTGAACCACTTAACTTGTTTTGTTGTTTATTGTTTCAGAGGCTGATTGGTGTTGTGGTCAGTTGCTGCCAAAAGCACATCATAGATGGTAAGGCACATGGAAGCCAATTGGGCCAAGACTTGGAGAGGTGAAGAGATGAAAAAATTATTGTGGTGGTTTGCTTGGAGTTCATATGAAGAAGAATTTCAAGATCAATTAAAAACCATGGGCTCTATGTCTGAACAAGCTCCCGAAGATCTGTTATGCTACCCGCCACAACACTGGTGCAGGACCTATTTAGATACAATTTGCAAGAATCAAGCATGTGAAAATAATTTTACTGAGTCATTCAACAAATGAATTTTGGAAGTAAGGTCAAAACTAATACTTAAGATGTTGGAAGATATGAGAATCAAGGTATTGTCTATGTTTATTCATAACTACTTGACATAATATAATCTCACTATGTTCATATATATATATATATATATATATATATATATATATATATATATATATGTCATTGTTATGTTATGTATATGTTATGAATGGGTTGAAAGATCTTGAAGAGGAGGGTAAAAAATGAACCAGAATTTCAGTCCATATGCTATGGATCTTTATAAGGATTACAAAATCATTGCACATGGTTGTCATGTTTGCCAAAAGTGGCATGGTCCATCACCAACTCATACAATCCTTGGATGGAAGAACCATCACAACCTTACATGGAGATAATCAGATTGCGATAATACCTATGAATGGATTCCAACCTCAGTCTCACCCTGGCGCAGCCTACTCAAAACAAGATGTCTTTGGAGGGTGTACATACAAAGAATATCTGAATATATTAGCTTGTAGCAGCTGGAATAATTCTATCTTATAATGACACTACTAAGTAAGAGCCTTATCCTACATTATTGTAATTGTGGAAGATATATGATCAGGTACCATCAGAAAGTGATTGAGCAATTAACGCAACACATCCTTTCTAGTTCCAGATATAAGACTTGGGATGACTTATGCTCTTTTGGGGAATAAAAGTTGCTTAGTCCCCCAGCTGGAACGTGTCCATCAAAAAAAGGGAAAGTACTCTCGATATCTTCGCCAAAAGTGGCATGGTAAACTGTTAATTGATCCTAGTCAGAAACTTTATGCGAAGATCAGGAAAATACTCAGCTTATCAGGTGTACAGATGCAAAATGAGTTGAAACTCTATCTGACAGGCGATTCACATCCGGTATCATGAACTGATTGATGGAAAATTGCTATCTTGAAACAAAAAGAAGCGAAGGTAGTTGCCGCCGACATCAAGCACAGAAGTCGAGTATAGAGCTATGACATTGGTAGTGAACTTATGTAATTGAAAGAATTACCTGAGAAGTTAAAAGTTTGAAAGGTATAGTAAATGAAATTGATTTGTGACAATGAAGTTATAATGCATATTGTGTATAGTCCAGTATTACATGAGTGGACTCAAGACGTTGAGTTTGATTATCAGTTTATGAGTTTATCTGATAGTAAATACAACTTAAACTTCTTCTCCTATAATTCTGTTTGGCTGATACATTCAGCAAAGCACTCTAAGGACCTAGGATAATATATATGTGAGGCAAGGTTGGAGCCTATGATCTACTCTATCTTGGGACGGAAAATACAGTATGACCAGATTCATTGCATTACTATAGGAGAAAAAAATATTCCAACCTTCCCTATGATATCGTAGAATATTTGTATTTATCATTGGATAATTACTTACATTGTTAGGCATAAAAAACAATTACGTAACTAATTTTCGATATTGTTCGCAGCCTTAGACCTTTATATGAGATGCTGCTTTTGTGCATAGTGGCAGCGGTAGATCCAGGATTTAAAGTTGGTGGATTCGACCTTTAAGGTTGTTAGCACGAAACTCAATATATTTTTGAAATTATGGGTTCAGATTTAATATTTGTAGAAACTTTAGTGGGTTTTGACATATATTCTACGCTCCACGTGGTTTTGGATAAGCCGTTTGCCACAGAGCTACATCCGCCAGTGCATAGTGTCTCATTAACCAATATTAAGTTCTCTTTTTTTGGTCTTGTTTCACATCTCATATTTTTCCAAAATCGATAAATCTACTAACCCGGATTCATCAACTAGACTTTAGTGTCCTAAAAGAAACAATCCCTCCCCCGTTGTTTTCCATTTCTGGGCAAGCATCTTGAGAAGACTATAATAGTTCCTCGAATTATTTACGCACAGGTCCCTACCGTACCAATTCAAAACTTTTAGCTTGATTGTGTTCCCTCCCACAGCCGCTATGGGATTTCAACACATTTGAGTACAGTCAAACATCTTCCTACAATTTCCCTCTCCAAAATTATCCTCTTAACTGAATAGAAACTCCAATTGCTTCAGTCTTAAGCTGCAAGGACTCATCGGAGTAGAATTTTATTAGGTCTCCACCCAGCTGCTCTCGAATAAAGCTTGAACTACCTCTTCGGAACCTTTTTTATGCATACCCCCAATTGCTTGCTTAGTTTTTGGAACATTCATTTTACAATTTTAACACTTGTGTTAACAATAGTCCATACATTATGCCCTTGCATGTTGATGGAGGTAAGTGATTAATACTGAGGGTGTAAGAATTGGGGATTTTTTCTGTTTTTTTCTTCTTTCAGTTGGGAGACTAACTAAATGACATTCAAATTCCAAGGCGATATAAAGGATTTGCGAATTGAACAACTAAACAAGAGAAAAAACTAAAATATGAGTGGCGCTAACCTTAAGAGCTAAGAGGCATTGATTCTGGCGGAGAAGTTCACGGAGAACGGCTATCATATCATTCTTAATCAAACGCCTGACCTTGCTATTAAACACCTGTTCCACAGCGGAGTCATCGTTTTTGTTGGCAACCCGCTTCAGTGCCTGAACAGCTTGAATGGCTTCAATACTTAGGTTTCTCCCCTTCTGCAAGGGTTTTCGATTTTTGCTCCTGTCTCTCATGCTAATTCTCAGATTTCCACCACATTTAGACCAAGTCCTGGACGCTACTGAACTGAATACGATTTCCGGTAGATGTCGCCGGCCGTCAATCCCTGTATCAAGAGGATACGCCGACAATCGTGCACATTGGCACCAGCTATTCATCTAATGATACGAGAGAGATGAGAAACCTCTCTATTCGTGGCTTAAATGCTCTGTTTTGAAATAGTATGTGTTATATAAGAGGAAATTTAGGTGGTGTCCTAAGGACTCGTTTGTGAGCGATAAATATAAATAGTTCTAAGATAAAATTTAGATATCTAATTTGGTTGATATGTTTGGTATAACTTATCTCATCATTTATAGCTTAGTGATTGGATAAAGGTCAAATATATAAATAGATCCCTAGATTTATTGAGTTTTTCCACTCATGTACCTCAACTATGCTATTTTCCAGTTGAATCAATGAACCACCTATAATTTGTTTCTTTTTAACAAACACCGTTGGCTGATGTGAATCAGATTTTGTGAGGCGTATTAATAGAGGATACATATGTCATTCCAGAAATCATTAGTTCAACTAATAGTGAAAATGTTCGAGAATAATTGTGTTTACTTCAAGTCATTTGAACACATTAGAAAACAAATGAGATTCACCCAGTTTTTCTTCATTCCTTCAATCAAATCATTACAATACGAACACGATTGAAGACATTTACAATTGAAAAGCCGATCAAAATCAACCAACAGTGTTTAAAAGGAACAAATTATGGGTGGTTCAATGATTCAATATGAAAATAACGTAGTTTAGGTACCTGAGGGGAAAAACCCAGCAAGTTTAGGGATCTATTTATGAGTTCGTTCTTGGATAAACTATCCATATACATGGTGGGATAAGTTATCCCAGGATAACTAACCACAAGATAGTCAATCTTCTCAATCAAACGGCTCTTAAAAGACTTATTAGTGTTTTTTGTTTAGGATATCGGGTACGATATGTGTGTTTATTCTAAATTCTAAATTTTGTCAAATGACAAAATTTGAGGTTAATTGAATATTACCTTGGAGTCTTCAAAAATATTACGTCATCTGTATCAATCCTTCAAAATAGATTCGACAAACACCATCAATATTTTTTAAAAGTTCGAGCAATATAGGTTGAATAAGCAATATCTTGAAATATAAAATCAGAGCGTCTTAGATATTCTAGTCCATATTTGGTGCGGACATTAGAGCATTGAAAGGATCTTTTCCTAGTACGAGAGCAATGAGAATGACACATCTCTAATGTACCCGTTAGGCCGTTATCGTGTCAACCGTTAATGCTGAATAGTCAAATGCTGAGCAAATAACTGCTGAAGCATCTAAGTAGTAAGTCCGCTCCAAGATGAGTGTTCTTCTATCATGACTTTTTCAGAGCTTTCGATAGCACAACCGAGATAGTACATGATAATTATAGAAAATAATTTTTTTAAATTGACTTTATATTGATTTGATTTATAGATTTATAGATTTAAATAAACCTACATAATTGATTTAGTTATTTATTAGTGAAAAATGAAACCAAACTAACTTGTGTACGTCGCTAGACAACATACCTAAATTCTATGTTTTGCCCAGCACAATTTCTAGTCAATTGGACATTTTTGTTGTCTTGAAACATTTTCAACATTTACGTTATGGATAAAAGTTAGAACTTATGCATAAGTTCTAACTTTTGCCTATAAGACAAATGTTCTAGTTAATTAACCAAGTTTATTTTATTAAAATACTCTGAACTGTTTTGTGGGCAAAAGTTAGAATTTTCTGAAATAAAGACTTATTTCTAAAAATATAAATGATTGTTAAACAGTTTTGAAAAAATCGAGACCACCCTTATGGAGAGCATTTTTGTTAAACTTTACTTATGGGGACAAAATATCAAAGACCAGACCTTTATGCCCTTGAGGCACGATCCAAATGGCAGCAAATTAAACCTACAAATCCCCCATTTCAAAAAAAAAAATCTTTTTTTTAAAATGCTTTAATTTAATATTTTAAATAGCTAATTTTAAATAAATCTAAAAATAAGTTACATTAAAATGTGAATTCTTGACCTCATATAAATTTAACGAAGTTATATTAAAAAGAAGGGAAACTTTCACATATAGTCACTTAAAATTAATTAATTATTCTTCATAACTATAGTTTGATAATTATAATTTCTAGCTATATGTTATATGGAGGAGAGAGGCGAGCGAGACTGGGAGAGAGAGGAGAGAGAGAGGGAAAAAGAGTGGGAGAAAGGTAAATTGTATATGAATATTGGTTAGATAATTGTATATTATACATATGTATTTGTATATATGGCAAGAGAGATTGGGAGAGGGAGGAGAGTGGCGAGCGAGATCTAGAGAGGGAGGAGAGAGGCGAGCGAGAGAGGGCAGAGAGTGGGAGAGAGGTGAATTATATATGTATATAATTGTATATTATATATATATACATTTGTATATAGGGCAAGCGAGATTGAGAGAGGGAGGAGAGAGGCGAGCGAGAGAGTGGGACAGAGGTGAATTGTATATGTATATATGTTAAATAATTGTATATTATACATATGTATTTGTATATTCTGGCGAATTATACATATACAAACGTGACTAATTATACAAACTCGAAGTCAGCCTACGTAATTAATGTATAATGTTAGTCGCGAGTGGTAATTATAGCAAACTATAGTTATGATAAGTAATTAAATAGTATAAGTTTGCTTTGTTGCGTAATTTATCCAAAAAAGAACGTTCTTACCCTCATATAAATTTTACTATACCATTTTAGGCTATACAATAATAATATTTGGTGTTTAAAAGGATATTCTACTAATCAAACACAAAAAAAGATACTTTTTTCATTAAAAAAGGAAAAAATGACATTAGTTCTACACTTACGTTTTTTTATACTACATTTGAAATAATACAAGTACTGAAACTTCAGAAAATGTGGGATAGTGAGACAATTTCTTATTAAACAATATTTTTTTAAAAATATTGTCCTTTATACTAAACACATAACGTTAAAAAGAAACCCAAAATACAAACACAAAAAGTACTTAAATTTAGTAAGTATTTCATTTCCCTTTTCCCTAAAATCCACAAACTCATTAAAATCTCGAATTTTAAAAGATTAATAGATGTGAAACATATTAAGATTAGTTTGACGAATTTCTACGTATTATGTAGTATTTTTTTTAATTTTATATTTGTACTTTCCATAAAATAATGGTTTTACTAGAAAAAATAAAATCGAGTTGAATCAGTAAATTTTGTGTTCGTGTCATTTTGACTGAAATATCTAATTCTTGTTTTTTTTTAATCTTTCACTCTAGCGTGAAAACGAAGGTATCTTTATATCTATACTCTCTTATTTCCATCTAATACAACTTTCCTACTTAATTACCCAATTTTCTACGTCTTTTCTCTTCCGCGCGTAACTCTCTCCCATCCAACCAAACACCCTCACATCCTCCCCCATAAATTATTCCTCACAAGTTTTTCTTTGCTTGTTGTGTCGCTCATTGGTTCTCCGTAGTAATCGGAGAACTAGTAAAAAATAATTAAAAAAAAAAACATTGTACTTTAGTTAAGTGAATTGAATTAATTCAATGTCAACTTTTCTTTTCTTTCATTTTTAACTCTAAATTAAAAAAAATTAAAAAAATTGAGGGTGGTCATCTACTACAACATCGATCAAGATCAAGTGATTCCAAAAAAAAAAAAAATTATGATGAAGAAAGGAAACATTTGTTGGCATGATTGAGAAGAAGACCACCCAATTCATTGTCACGTACATACGTACATTTTTCACGAAAATAAATTAGCTAGTTTTTTACGTAGTTTATAAGGTTATGTTTTGAGAAAACTCTAAAAAAAAATTTATAAAAATGGCAAGCTTGACGAGTGCACCATCAAAGAAGACAACGCGTACTCCTGGAGGAACAAATCCAGGAGGCTCTCAGGGTGCTGCTGGTAAAACAGGAAGTTCTAGTGGACAAACAGTGAAATTTGCGCGAAGAACGTCTAGTGGACGATATGTTAGCCTGTCTAGAGAAGATCTTGATATGTCTGGAGAGTTATCAGGTGATTACATGAATTATACAGTTCAAATTCCGCCTACGCCTGATAATCAGCCGATGGATACGTCTGTTGCTGCCAAAGCAGAGGAGCAATATGTATCGAATTCGTTGTTTACAGGGGGATTTAACAGTGTTACTCGTGCTCATCTCATGGATAAGGTGATTGAATCCGAAGTTAATCATCCTCAAATGGCTGGATCAAAAGGATCATCATGTTCCATGCCTGCTTGTGATGGAAAGATCATGAAAGATGAAAGGGGACATGATGTTATCCCTTGTGAATGCAGGTAATTTATTTTTGTTTACTAGTCTTGGTAACGTGCGTTCATCACATTTTTTACACAATCATGATATTGTGCAACATGAAAAATTTGTTGTAATGAATAACATTCTTACCAAAAAATTATAATGAATCATCGAAATTAATTATCACATATAATTATAGTTATATCTCGTCCTGCAATTATGAATGCCATCAAATTTGAGGTTGTGGTAATGCATAGATGAAGAAGGATTGAAAATCAATAATTGAACACTACTGTTTCTTATGATTTATCAGATATTGTTTATTGTCTTAAATTTATAGTTTGCAAGACCAGCTTTTTCCTTCGTTAATCCAACTTTGCACTTTAGAGATTCCGAGTTTTAATAATATATGATGATATGATATGATAAGAGGAAAGTTCAAGTAGTCAACCGACTGAGCTACTGAGAATCAGCGAAGTTGATGTGTTTGTTTTGTGTTTAGGTACAAAATATGTAGAGATTGCTACATGGACGCACAAAAAGACACAGGTCTATGTCCAGGTTGCAAAGAAGCATACAAGGTCGGGGATCTGGACGATGAGATCCCAAATTTTTCTAATGGAGCATTGTCATTACCAGCACCAGATGGTTCGAAAGGTATGATGAGGAGAAATCAAAATGGAGAGTTCGATCACAATAAATGGCTCTTCGAGACACAAGGCACGTATGGGTATGGAAATGCTTATTGGCCTGATGAAAGGGATGGAGATGATGGTGATGGAAGTATGCCTAAGACCATGTTGGATACATCTGCTGATATACCTTGGAAACCCCTCAGTAGGAAGTTGCCAATCCCACATAGCATCATTAGCCCTTATAGGTTTGTACTTTTAATTTTGGTGTATACAAACTCAATTGTACATCGTTTCGTTCTGTTTTTAAGTAATGGAAATGTATGTACAGGTTGCTAATTGTTATTCGACTTATTGTACTGGGGTTCTTCTTGACATGGAGAATACGACATCCAAATCCGGATGCAATGTGGTTATGGTTCATGTCGATTATATGTGAAGTATGGTTTGCATTTTCATGGATTCTGGATCAAATGCCCAAGATATCGCCAGTTAATCGGTCAACTGACCTAGTCGTACTACGTGAAAAATTTGAAATGCCGTCACCATCTAATCCTACGGGAAGGTCGGATCTTCCAGGAGTTGATATGTTTGTGTCAACGGCTGATCCAGAAAAAGAGCCTCCCCTTGTCACAGCCAACACCATCCTATCCATTTTAGCAGCTGAATATCCCGTGGAGAAGCTAGCTTGCTATATTTCAGATGATGGCGGTGCCCTTCTAACATTCGAGGCAATGGCAGAAGCTGCTAGTTTTGCTGATTTGTGGGTACCATTCTGCAGGAAACATGATATTGAACCGAGGAATCCTGAAGCGTATTTTCTCCTAAAGGGTGACCCTACAAAGAACAAGAAGAGAATTGATTTCGTCAAAGATAGACGAAGGGTTAAAAGAGAATATGATGAATTTAAGGTCAGGATAAATGGTCTGCAAGATTCAATTAGAAGGAGATCAGACGCGTTTAATGCTCGTGAGGAAATGAAGATGTTAAAGCACATGAAAGAGAATGGGACTGATCCTGCAGAGGCAATCAAAGTGCAAAAGGCTACTTGGATGGCTGATGGAACTCACTGGCCTGGATCATGGGCTGTGCCCAGCAGGGATCATGGAAAGGGTGATCATCCCGGGATTCTTCAGGTTACTAATTTCTCAAGTAAATAGTACGTAACTGTTAAATCCTAGTAACGAATATTGACATACATACATGAAACTGTAATTTACAGGTAATGTTGAAACCCCCAAGTAGTGATCCACTAATGGGAGTGGGTGATCAAGATAAGCTATTGGATTTTTCGGACGTGGACATAAGACTTCCAATGTTTGTATATATGTCACGTGAGAAGAGACGTGGGTATGATCACAATAAAAAAGCAGGTGCCATGAATGCCTTAGTGCGAGCTTCTGCTATATTGTCTAACGGTGCATTCATACTCAACCTTGATTGTGATCACTACGTATACAACTGCTTAGCTATTCGTGAAGGCATGTGTTTCATGATGGATAGAGGTGGAGAAGACATATGTTATATTCAATTCCCTCAACGATTTGAAGGAATCGATCCCTCAGATCGTTATGCCAATCACAATACTGTGTTTTTCGATGGAAATATGCGTGCACTTGATGGCCTCCAGGTATTATAATAACTCTATTCAATATCTTGTTATTTCATTGATCGAAAAACACTATTAAACTTTCTCAATCGTCCATTCTGTGTGTATATGTAGGGTCCTATGTATGTTGGGACAGGTTGCATGTTTAGGCGATTTGCACTTTACGGATTTGAACCAGCAAATCCTGACAAGACACCACAAAAAGGTGCAGAGGCTCAAGCATTGAAAGCCACAGATTTTGATCCCGACTTAGATGTGAATCTACTACCTAAGCGTTTTGGAAACTCCACAATGTTAGCAGAGTCTATTCCAATTGCTGAGTTCCAAGGGCGTCCTATCGCGGATCACCCTGCTGTCAAGTATGGAAGACCTCCTGGTGCTCTTAGAACCCCAAAGGAACCACTCGATGCCACCACTGTCGCGGAAGCAGTCTCTGTCATATCTTGTTGGTAAGTTAATGAATTTCATATTCTTATACATTCACATTTTAGTTAATTGAGCAATGTAGCATTACTAAAGTAACTCAATTTATTAGGTACGAAGACAAGACAGAGTGGGGTGATCGAGTTGGATGGATTTATGGTTCAGTGACAGAAGATGTGGTTACTGGATACCGGATGCATAATCGTGGATGGCGTTCTATTTACTGCATCACCAAACGTGACGCGTTCCGTGGATCAGCTCCTATAAATCTAACAGATAGGCTACATCAAGTGCTCCGTTGGGCTACAGGCTCTGTTGAAATCTTTTTCTCAGGGAACAATGCCTTTCTTGCAACCCGAAAACTCAATATCCTCCAACGTCTTGCTTACCTTAATGTCGGAATTTATCCTTTCACTTCATTTTTCCTCATCATCTACTGTTTCCTCCCTGCACTCTCCCTCATATCTGGTCAATTCATCGTCCAAAATGTCAACGTCGTGTTCCTTGTATTTCTATTAACCATATCACTCTGTCTCATCGGTTTAGCCATCTTGGAGGTGAAATGGTCCGGTGTTGCTTTAGAGGATTGGTGGAGAAATGAACAATTTTGGCTCATTTCAGGTACTAGTGCCCATCTTGCTGCTGTTATACAAGGTCTCCTTAAAGTTATCGCGGGGATTGAAATATCATTTACCCTCACTTCAAAATCTGCTGGAGAAGACGAAGATGACGCCTATGCTGAATTGTACATGGTCAAATGGACATCATTGATGATACCACCTATAGTCATCGGTATGGTTAACATAATCGCTATTGTAGTTGCATTCTCTAGGGCCATATTTGCTGTTGTACCCCAATGGGGGAGATTCATTGGTGGTGCATTCTTCGCGTTCTGGGTGTTAGCTCATTTGTATCCTTTCGCTAAGGGACTCATGGGTAGAAGGAGAAAAACACCAACCATCGTCTTCGTATGGTCAGGACTCATTGCCATAACACTCTCCTTGCTATGGATAGCTATTGGTAACCCACAACTTGGTCAGGGACAAGGTGTTGCTGGTGCTGGCTTTCAGTTTCCTTAAGTAAAGCCACAAATGGGCAGCCCGGTGCACTACAGACATCTCGCGACCACAAAGGTCTATTGTATGCAGTCTTACCTTACATTTCAGCCATAGATTGTTTCCAAGACTTGCACCCGTGACCGTCAAGTAAAGCCACATTAACTAAAATCAAAAACATGATACTTATGTTGCATCAGGATTTTAATTAGAGAAACTAGAATTCAAATTAACTAATGTAATGTATTACAAATATCTTTTTTTTTCCATTTTTTCTTTTCACTTTTATAGAGTTGGGTAAAAAAATAAATAGAGTTGTTCCATCCAACTTGAAAAAGTTTTGATATGGAAATTAAACATTTTTGCAATAGCCTGTATCTCTAAAGACACTAATGAAAAAACTTTATGTTTTTACACAACTTGCATGTTATGGCTACATTTCAATGTTGTTTGTTGCACACATGTACTTTATTCCTTGCTTGTTTTCCTATTTCACAAAATGATCAACTTTCTTTCATTTACTTGATTATTGTTAGAGTGAAAGTATTAAAAATTTATCTTAAATTCATTGCGTATTATCAATTTTGTTATCAAATTATTAACAAATTTAAAAATATCTTTATACTTGATGAACTAAGCTTAAATATACCCCTCCCATTCAATACACAAAAATGTGTTATTCACGTGCTATACATGAATTTTCTATTAAGAGATGTGGCTTATATATATAGCGTGAGATTTTATAGAGTTCTTTCTTTAAAGCTAGCAAAGAAGATAATAATGGTGAATTTTGTTAGCCATGTAGGGTCCACAATTAAATTTAACTTCTTTCTTTTTTTAATAAATCTATTAGCTTTGGGGTAAATGATCAAAATGAACACATCAATATATATATATATTATATATATAAATGAGGACTATAGACAAGGTGATGTGACACCTCTCTATGGCTATTTAGCTTTTTCTAAAAAAATAAATTAATTATTATATCATAAAAAAATTACTTAAATTTATTACAAATAAATATTTTATTAATGAAGGATCATTTATAACAAAACTCTTCATATTTTTTTATTTTTTTATCTCACTTATAATAAAAGGAGAAACATAATTTATTTATTTTTTACTTTTTTTAATTTAAATTAATTATTCTATTGTAAAAATATATTACTTTATTTATACAATAAATATTTTATTAATGTAGGAACATTTATATAAAAAAAACTCTCTATATTTTTTTTCTATTTGTTTATCTCACTTCTAATCATGAATCATGAAATGATAATATTTTTTTTTTTTTACATTTTAAGTATTTTTATTTTTATTTTTTAATTTATTCACTAGAAGTTACTACCCATGACTTGCCCCTCTTTAATTTTTACTTTTAATAATATCATAACTCTCATAATTTTTATGTCCATAACCTCCAAATTAAATTTGTAAGTTTATGATGTCTTATGATATTCCTTTATTTTGCCTATAAAGTCATATTATTTCATGAAGATTCACATTCACAATTATTCTCTCTTTTCATCATATTGGCTTGGTTTGTAACAAAAAAGAAGTACATTAAGGTACGAAATATTTCATTGCAATTTTTTATTTTTATTTTCTCTATTTTTGTCTATATAAATTCGTATTTGATTTGTGAATGAAACTAACATGTAATAAAAAAAGTACACGAAGTTAATAAATATATCGTTCTCAAGTTCTTATTTTTTCATTTCCTTTATTTTGTCTATATAACTTCATATTTATTTTCATGAAGATTCACATACAAAGTTATAATTTTTCTTTTTCATCATATGTTTTTGTGAATTAACTAACATGTAACAAAAAAAGTATATGAAGGTAATATATATTTCATTCTAAAGTCTTTCTTTTCATTTGTATTAGACATGTTTTCTTAATATATTTTTTGTTTATGTTTGTATTACCATTTATCAAGTAAATATGACTAAAAAAATCTTTATAATTCTTAACAATGTGTTGTCCGTATGCAATTGCTTTTTCTAATAGTTAGTTTTTCAGATATAATATAGTTTGATTATAATATTTGTGACTAAAAAAATCTATGTAATTCTTAACAATGTGTTGTCCGTATGCAATTGCTCTTTCTAATAGTTAGTTTTCCAGATATAATATAGTTTGATTATAATATTTGTTAGATTTTAAGAAATAATTATTATTTAGTATTGTTAGTACTATTGAAAAGATAATATATAACTATATTACATATGTTCTTTCTTTTGACATAATTTTTTTTAATTGGTATATGATTTTTTTTATTCAGTTGATTGCATATAATGAAGAGTTTGACATATGGATTAAAACATGATGGCAAATCTGTTTGCAAAGTAAGATGGTAGAAGGAAAAAAAATGAAGCATAATTAGAGATTATTTTTCACTTTAAATTGTATTAGCAACTTAGTTACTTTTGCTAAAGTTTTTTAAATTTTGATTTGTATAAATAATTTAGCTAAATGTATTATATTGTCAATGTTAATCATTTGATCCTTTACTATTCTACTTTTTCTTTGTTATGAAGAAAAATTAATATAATTATTTCATTTTAACAAAAATAAAAATTTATGATGATTAGGAGTTTCATTTTTATTATAATTATAAGAAAATAATTGAAAAATAAAATATTATTTTCATGATGTCATTTTTTGCGTATGTAACAATCTGTCACCGTTCTTTTTACTTTGAAATGTATTTATAATTTTTATGTAGTCACCAATTATTATATTTTCTCTGTTCATTTTTTATATTTTCACCCCGTCTTTTTATTTATTTATTTTACAAAGAAAATCAATACATAATTAGTAATACATTTAATGTCTAATAAAATTGCACATTTGAATTATTTATAACTCATGTCTCTTCATCTTACTTGTAAATTTTAATATTAAATATTATTCATAACTTTTATATGTTTCATTTTTCGTAAGTCTTATAAATATTTAATTAATGTTTAAAAAAATATAATAAGCAAATGTAATAATAAGGAAATAAAAAAAATTAATTTTGTTTTGACGAAATCAGAGTTTGAATAGAACATTAGTACTTCTACAAAAGATAGAGAAAATTAAAACATATAAAATGTTTTCAACCTAATACAATATATTGTTATTTCAACAATATTATCTCTTATTCCATTTACTTCATCACGGTGAATATTTTGTTCTAATATATAATATACAAAATAAATAAATAAATTTTATATGTTTAAAAAAAATCTATGATATCGCAGATGAAGAGAAATATTAATATTATCTATATATTCGATACTAACCTAAATATTACATATTTCATATTATAATCTTATAAATATTTTGTATAGCCGCGCGAAGCGCGAATAGTTTCACTAGTTTTGTTACATATAAAGAACCATTTCAATCTAGTAAAATATATAAATGACCAAAATGAACACTTTTATCATAATTTATATATTAAGGATCATTGAAATAAAATAAAATATATTCCCTCCAATTTTAGTTTTGTTGTCACAATTTCGGGTTTCACGTTTCTTTAAAAAACTAGGTAAGTTTTCCATCCTTATTTAGTGTTTTCTTGAAGTTAAATTTGTTGGGTTTGAAAGCTATAAATTGGAAATGAAGGGTTGTGACCTTTATGAAAGGTTATGTCTTTTCTAAAGGGTTGTGACCTTTTGAAAGGGTATGCCTTTTCCAAAGGGTTGTGACCCTTCTGAAAGGTTGTCTTCTTTCCAAAAGAATTGTGACAATTACCTTTGTTGTCTATAAATAAAGAGTTTTTCTCTCATTTTTCAGCATCAAATTCTTCCCTTATCTTGCATACATTTCTTACAAAATAAAATCAATCGATCGTGCCTGTGTGTGATTCGTTCCTGTCATTTTGAGTTTGTTGAAATTATTAAAGTTTGAGGTACCACTACTTCTTTAATGGTTAATTTGTTTTATCTTGGGAGAAATTAATCTGCAACCTTGAGTACCTGAGGAGATTAAATTTATTCAGAACACACAGTGGGTTCTGTGGATTCGAAAAGTTCTTTTTTTCTTGCATCTTTTATTTTTTCTGATTTGCTAATCTGAATACAAGAGATAACAAAATTTTCAAAAACTGAAATAATTACTTTGTTTTTCTATATTGGTCAAATGCATACTTTCAAGGTTAATTACTCTAAAGGATAAAATAGGAACAATAGTGTCATTCATGCATTGATTTTGTGAAATGACAAATATTAAGTAACATGTATTTTTAGTAAAGGCGACATGTGGTACAATAAAATATCTTGCTTAAAAAATACATAAACATGACTCTTAGCTTGATTTCAACCGACAATTATTCCCTCCAACTTTGAGAGTGCACGAGTAGACACTTGAACTTGTGTAAAATTGAATAAGTAGACACACATGTCCTACATGACATAATAATACACGTAGGATATAGTAGAACACAAAATTGTCATGTAGGACGAATGCGTTTATTTGCTCAATTTTATACAAGTTTAAATGCTATTTGTGTAATCCACAACTAAAAATCACAAATATCAACTGACGTCAAATTAAGAGTCATGTTTATGTATTATAAATTTGTATAATATATTTACCCATACATTTAAGGACAATTGATCATTTACTCGATATTAATATTTGATAAAAGGTTAAATTTTGTGTGAATAAACATTAATAGGTGTTTTAAATTAAAATCTCGGTGGATCTGTATGCATATTACAGTTTACCCCTCCTCCTCTACGCTCCGTCGCTTCTACCACCGTGCACAGCGGAACACCACCGCACAATCACCGCTACCAACATTTAGTTCTGCCGCTTCCTTCTCTGAATCAGGTTTCCGTTTCTCCTCCTTTTCGGATCACTGATGAGTAGTTACTTTTTTTCTTCTTCGTATTTACAATTTCCAATGTCGGATCACAGAAGAATTAGCGTTATTTGTTGTAATTCGAGCTCAAAATTATAATCACGAGCTGAAAATCGGTACTTTAGATTTCCATTTGTTAATTAGAATACTAATTCTGATTGCAATTTCTTAGCGATTTTTCAAAAATATTTTTTAAAATCTTAAGTTCTTATTTAAGTCAATTGACAAAACTGAATACTGTTCCATTTTTATTTTGATCTACCTGCAGCAATGACAATTATTCCTCTGTTCCAGACAAGTTGGGGTTATTTTGTTCTATTTGTTAATTTTTATTTATTTATCATACTTGAATGGAAATGCTAATGATGTACATAAAATTCAGGCGGATATAGTATTGATTGATGGACTAAACATTCGTATTAATTACTCTGTATGTCCCATTATAAATGACACCATTCTACTAATAATATTATTCGTTATTTTTGTGGTGGGTGGATTCACTAGCACTGTTATCACAATTCCATAGATTGCCGCCGATCCTAGATAGTTGAGGCTGCATAATATGCAGTTGGTGGAATGGAAGGAGAATAATTTTCTCTTCGCTTGTAGTAATAGTTAATCAATTAGTAACTTTTGGAAAGAAGGTGTTGGGATATCAGCAATTAGCTATGTTGCTTGAATTCTCCAAAAATGCTGCCAGGTGTATGTGGGTTCCTCCAAAAGTATTGCATTATTTTGAGGATCTGGTATGGGTGCGATAACATTTTTGGAGGATTCAAGCAGCATAGACCATTAATTAGCCTGTGTATATTGAGATGCGAATGGGGTTTTCTGGCTACCGGCCGGGTTTGTAGAGTTCCTAAATACTGATATTGGGGCTTCAATTGCATTTCTACGTGCCTAGCAAACAACATGATTGTTAGGGGGCATCCTTTCTCAATTATAAGTATGTTCGTTCACTTTAGTACAAGATTTTAGTTTGTTCATATTGACATGTCTCTTTTGATTTCCATGGAGATGGTAACGAGTCATTTCCTTTCAGGTTTGGTTCTGATGAGTGATGACTAGAGAACAAATCACCATATAGCCTGTTGCAATCTGTAGTGAATCATAGAGGAAACAAAAGAAGATAGAGATGTTTTCATTATTTTATGGAATGTATAAATACATGTTTAGCAAGACGGAGTTTCATGTCCTTATTCTTGGGATTGACAAGGCTGGCAAAACGGTACATTATCAACTATTCTCTTCCTTTAATCTTCTTTTATAATTTTGTGCAGTGTTTCATGTACTTCATTCAATCCAGTTTTACGTTTAATTGCTTGTGCTAGTCTGCTAGATATCTTCTAAATGATCATTTATAATAACAACAAACACAGTGTAATCCCACAAGTGAGGTTTGGGGAGGGTAAAGTATACACGTACCTTACTCCTATAAACCCTATATTCTAAATGATCGTTTGAATTGTCAAAACTATTAATCTTAGTAGCAATACATTCTTACTCAATCTTTGCAGTGGGTTTTAGACTAGCGGTAGGTTTTGAAATTCTAGAAGTGGTCTTTTGAGGGCTAGTGGTCCCTCTCAAAATTTAATGTATTTCTAGTGGGTCAAAGCTTCGTTGTCTTACTTTATATCACAGTGATATTTAAAGTTCAGCAATAAAACAACACTTACAGATTAAAAAAACTTAAGAACACAACTCCCTTTAAGTTGACATGTTAACATCTGAGAGGGAGAGGTCAAATGGATAATATATGGATGGAAGCTGAGGTAATTGTTGTGTTTTCTTTCTGTTTTGTGGCTGGAATGATTCTGGTCATTGTGTAAGGAAATGCAAAAACAAAAGTGAATATAGGTAGTAGAGTGGGTCAAAGTCCCACATTTGTAAGGGAATGGACTGGTAGTCTGCTTATATGGACTTGGACAATCCTCCACCTCGTGAGCTAGCTTTTGGGGTTAAGTTAGCAGGTGTCATATCTTTATAATATAGGATAGAGAAGAAAGATGGGAAAGAAAGAAGAAAGGAGATACGGTACAGAGAGAGAGAAAAAAGTAAAAGTAATCACTTGAAGCTTCTCTAAGATCATTGTATTTACTGTGTCAAACACATAGATTAACATGGCTTATGTGGAGAAAAAGGCTGAGGAAAAGACTAGAAGTAAGCACCACCTTCTTTTTTACACCCAGAGGTGTGGCTCAATGGTCAATAATGTGGGTTGAGCACCATGAGGTCTTCGATTCAATTCCAAGCAGAGACAAAACACTAGGTGATTTTTTCTCAAATGTTCTACCGCAGTGGACAGGGTCTAGTACCTGTTGCTAGTGCAAGGTGGAAGGTATCCCGTGGAACTAGTCGAGGTGCGCGCAAGTTAGCCCAGACACCACGGTTATTAATAAAAAAAGTAAGCACCAACTTTTGACAAGCCCCAAGGTAGATTCAGTTATTGTAGCTGGTTTGTGAATTTGGATTCCACTTCATATTGTAATATTTCCTTAACCTTCTTGGATTAATATTTATATCATCTCTTGTTGGTTTTGTGAACAATCTATCTCCATAAGATAGGGATAAGATTTGCGTACACTCTAGCCTCTCAAGGTGGAGTCTCCACCTTTGGGATTACACTGGGTTTGTTGTTGCTCAGTAGAATTTTTCAGTAGACATCCTCCTCCTTGAATATAGACGCTTCATAACTAGAATGTCTTCAGTTTCCTCCTGAACAGTAGCAACAACAATCACATATATCTTATTAACATCTCCACAATGAACTGTCTATGTTGAAGACATCGGTAATCCCTGTGTGTGGAGAACTTTTAACGGTCCAACTTTTGCAATGAAGCTTCTTTTAGTGTGGGTTGAGAATCGTTTCTGGTACTTAATAATAATTTAAGTCCCCAGCTTCAAAGTCCTCTCATCGTCAATGTAGAGCTGTATAAGATTTGTAATCTGCATTACGTTAGATAATCTTGGGTCGTTTGTTAGCATGAATTTGATGAGCTATGCTCAGCGAATGCTTTCCTTTCGGAGCCTGAGAATGGTGAAGGAACTAAGACAATAGGTTTCCTTGGTTTCATACCCATTTCAATTTCAAAGGGACGGGGACCAGGGGTTTGATCGACACTAGACGGAGTTATTGTATACGAAGCAGTGTTGTAAAAAGCGCGTTTCGAGTCGAGGCGATGCTCCTGCTTTTCTAGCTCCTGAGGCGAGGCGATTCGGAAAAGGCGCTCGCTTCTACTGTAGAAGCGAGAAGCGCCAGAAAGGCAAAAGCGTGCTTTTTATAAAAAAACGGCAATTAGGGTTTTTTAAAAAAAATTGAATTTTTTTTTTTTATGATACGACTTCACTCTTCTTTCGCGACTGCTTCTCTTCTTCACGACCAAGAAGTGCGACTGTGTCTCTTCTTCACGACTAAGAAGCTGCGACTGCTTCTCTTCTTCATACTCTTCCTTATGTAAGTTCTCTTCTCCTTCTCTTCTTCTCTTCTTCAGACTCTTCTCTTCTTCAAACTCTTCTGCGAATTTCTTTTTCTATTTTTGGTTGGTTGCTGCCAAGCTGCTGTAAGTTTTTTCTTCTTCTGTTCTTCTCTTCGAAGCTGCTGCGATCTGCTACTGTTTTTTTTCTCAATTACTAACCTGTTTTTTTTTAATATTACTGTCCGCTCTGTTTTTTTTTAATTTTTTTGCTGGTCTTTTTCGCTTTTATTTCTGTGCACTGACTGTGATGTATGCTTGTTGCTCTGTTTTTTATTTTTTGACACTTCTTTTTTGCTTGTAGTATTTAATTATGTTTTTGATTTTTGCTCTATATGTTATGACTTATGAGTATTATTGACTATCTATTTTCTTTTAATCTAAGAGTATATTACCTTTATTCAATTATTTAATATTTTTTTATTTTTATACTAAATGTCACTTTTTTTTAAAAAAAAGCGCGCGCTTCGCGTCACGCTTCTGTTGAAGCGAGCCCTCATCGCTTTTTTCCGCTTCTCGCTTCCCAAAACACTGATACGAAGTTGACCATAGGTAGAACTAGGTCCCAAGCGGTTTGTCTCCAACAAGATGACACACAACAAAGTAGATCCATTAAACTTTGAGTACAACCTAAGTTTGGCCATGAGTTTGAAGGTGAAAAACAGTTGAGTGTTATAGCTTAGTGCTCTGAAATGCCAAAATGTCCTCCATAGTAAATATGTTGCTCGGACTCTTCAAAAATGCCAACATGTGCGTGTCAGATTCGCCAAAAGTAGTGTATTATTGAAGAATCCGATACGGGTGCGGCATCAAAAGTGAAGAGTCCGCGCAACTAAGGTAAATAGTAAACTGAATGTCTTGACCAGAATCAGTAGTTTTGGGAAGTCTATGGAGTCACGTGAACTGGACTTTCTTCATGTAGGCTCTGGTACTTCCCATAATACTGATGAAATTCACATAAATCTATGAGAAAGTAAAGACCTTGTGAAATTGCTGATGTACCTCCTTGTATGATGTAAATGTTAATCCAACAAAGTTTGGTAAGTTCTCTGAGCAGAATTCTGCTTGTAAATTAAAACCAAGTGTTGCCATGTGATACAATCAAACCGTGAAGTTGGGCAGTCTTTACCTTTTTGATGGATCATCAACAGGAGAAACAACACAAGTAAACGAATCTTAAAAATTCTTTTCTCAAGTTGGACCCTGATTGGCAGCAAGATAAGGAAGGTCAAACAAGACTGCAAGAAATATAGAAAAATCACTGCCAGAATCTTGAGTAAAACCCTAGGTTATTTGAAAAAAATTAGATATCTAGAAACATGCATACATCTACTGATCAGTGTTGTTTTTTTGAGAAGGTAACATCTACTGATCAGTGTTTTGGGAAGCGAGAAGCGGAAAAAAGCGACGAGGGTCGCTTCAGAGAAGCGTGAAGCGAAGCGCGCTTTTATTTATTTATTTAAAAAAGCGACATTTAGTATAAAATTAAAAAAAATATTAAATAACTGAATAGAGATAATATATTCTTAGATTAAAAGAAAATACAACTTCACTAAATACTACAAGCAAAAAGAAGTGTCAAAAAATAAAAAACAGAGCGGCAAGCATACACGCTGATCACAATCAGTGTACAAAAATAAAAACGAAAAAGAGCAGCAAAAGAATTGAAAAAAACAGAGCAGGCAGTAATATTAACAAAAAAAACAAGTCAGTAATTGTGGAAAAAACAGTAGAAGATTGCAGCAGCTTCGTAGAGAAGAAGAAGAGAAGAAGAAGAAAAAACTTACAGCAGCAACCAACCAAAAATAGAAAAAAAATTGCAGAAGAGTTTGAAGAAGAGAAGAAGAGAAGGAGAATGAGAACTTACATGAAGAGACGCAGTCGCACTTGGTCGTGATGAAGAGACGCAGTCGCACTTCTTGGTCGTGAAGAAGAAGCAGTCGCGAAAGAAGAGTGAAGTGCGAAAGAAGAAGCAGTCGCGAAAGAAGAGTGAAGTGCGAAAGAAGAAGCAGTTGCGAAAGTATCTCTTTCAGAATTTTTTCAAAAAAAAAACTTATAATTTTTTAAAAAAAAAACTAATTGTCACTTTTTTATAAAAAGCGCGCTTTATTGCGCTTTTGCCTTTCCGTCGCTTCTCGCTTCGAAGCGTGCTTTTCTGCGCTTTTTACAACACTGCTACTGATGGAGCGCAGGTTCTTAAACTTAAGTAGTAAGACAAAAATAAAAGAAAAAAACTAGTCCATATCCTTTGTGAAGGAAGTATATATGGGAGTAACAACAGGATCTTTTGCCTTGGAAAAAGATTTGGTTTAGCAAGGCTAACGACAAGGCCTTTCGGCCTTGAAACAATATTTGATTTGGCATGGCTTCTTTGAAGGTGTCTTGCTTCTCTTGGATTTAGCTAGGAAGGCACTCACTCATTCCAACCTCCAAAAGAGGGGATTTCAGCTTTGTAGTAGGTGCCCATGTGTGAAGAGCACTCTGAATATGTTGGCCACCTCACTTTGCATTGTAGAGTAATTGTCAGCTGTGGAGCATGTTTCTGGAAATTTTTGGCATGTCCAGGACCATGCCAAAATCCACTATGGAGCTACTGCGATGTGGACAAAGAAGGGTTGTGCAAGAAATCACACAAGACCTGGAATACCATCCTCTAGCCATTTGGTGGATTGTTTGGCTCTAAAGAAATGATAGAATTTTTGAAGCCATAGGAGAAGTTTACATAGCTTTAAACAAAGATGTATTTTCTTGCTAGCTTTTTGGTGCAACCTGGTTATTGTAGTGGATGTTGATGCACATCATGCAATTTTAGATACAGTAGGGGATCTGCAGAATCTGTAGTTATGTCTTCTCGCTCTGGCTTAGTGCAAGGCTGCAAGCCTATATAATATCTTTGATTACTTGTAAACAGAAATTAGGATATGGGGTAGACTGCAATATAACAGTACTAGAGCTAGAGGGGAATGTGGATATATAAGTGAAAATCAATTTAGCTTACTTTAAAAGATGAAAAGTTGTCCTTCCTACTCAAAAAGGGCAGCCCGGTGCACAAAGCAATCCCGGGTTTATGCAGGGTCCAGGGAAGGCATGCACTCCAAGAGGTGTGATGTAGACAACTTTACTGTTGCTCCAATGCTCCCATTCTTGTCCTTCATACTTGTTTGAATAAAGTTGTCCCTGGAATTAGTTTCCTGTGAACGCTGATCTAATTGCATCTTTATTTTTTGACATGCCACTGATCTGAATTGCTTTGTTACTCTTTTTTTTGCTTTTAATTTTTTAATTTTTTGTAATTTCTCTTTCCCTTTATTTGGGTGTGCATGTGTGCGTGCGTGTGAGTTTTACATGCTTAATCCATTGCAGATATATTAACAAAGTCTAGTCTTGAAAGGTTTCTTTCTCATCCTTCTTTCTATTATTAAATTTCTAGACATTGTTAGAGAAAATAAAGTCACAATACTCAAACTTGGAAGGCCTTCCACCAGATCGTATTGTTCCAACTGTGGGGCTCAATATTGGTCGTGTTGAAGCATCAAATACGAAGCTTGTATTTTGGGATTTAGGAGGTCAGGTATGAACTTTGCTAACTGTGACCTCTGAGATGATTAAATTTTCCATTTTAGAACCGTAAAGGGTCTGTAAAATAAATGCAGCAGCCGATAAATGTATTATGTATGACAAAAGACAAGGTAGAAGTGCTGGACATCAGGCATATGTTTTGTACTTCTAAGTTTGATGATGAAGTGCATTTTGTTGTTATTGCAGTTGCAAGATTTTTGGTGTATATTGTGCAACTTATGATGGTCATCTACTACTCTTGTTTAGGAAGTATATTTCCAAAATTAAGATGTATTTTGATAATTCTCTGCCTTATATAGGACAGTTCTCGAACTTAAGATGTATTTTGATAATTTTCCACCTTATGGCATGACCTTTTTAATAATTGATGGAGGGATTATACAATATTCTTACGTTTTCTCACTAGAGCTTAGTCAGCAGATAGGGGGTGTTAGTTCTCTGACAGCAAGATAACTTTTTTTTTTTAATCTTTCAGCTGGTTTTAGACAGTTCATTTAAATTTCTCTGACTAACATGAGACCATTTATACACTTAGCCTGGTCTTCGCTCAATCTGGGAGAAGTATTATGAAGAGGCACATGCTGTGATATATGTTGTTGATGCTGCTAGTCCGTCACGCTTTGAGGATTCTAAATCTGCACTTGGTATGTACTGTTGGTTAGTCATGTGTTCAAACTTTTGTCTAGTTCACGATTAATGGGCATCATAGTTTGTTTACTTTTTTACTTCAATAACTGGCAGAAAAAGTTCTCCGGCATGAGGATCTGCAAGGAGCCCCACTTCTGATATTAGCAAACAAGCAGGTAAAGGCACAAAACAGTTTCTTCTACACAAGAGGTTCTTTATCATGGATGTAATGACTGAACAGAGCACATCCTTTTGTTTCTTCCTTCTCTACTTCATTTGTCAATGATAGTTTTATTTGTCTCTGGATCTAATAATTTTTATACTTTATTTGCTTATCATTGTCAAAAAGGATTTCCTTCTTCATGTGCCTTCATCAAAAAAGAAAAAATGGATTATATGTGACTAAGCGCATAACAGCTTCACTTCTATAGATATTCCCTTCATTCCTTTATTTCTGTTCTGCTTATATGGCGAAAAGCCCACCTTTCCAGATGGAGAAAGTGATAGTAGACAGATGACAGTAACCTTTTTCTTGTGCTGCTTATATGGTGAAAGCCCGCCTTTCCAGATGGAGAAAGTGATAGTTTACAGATGACATTAACCTTTTTCTTGTTCTGCTTATATAGTGAAAGCCGGCCTTTCCAGATGGAGAAAGTGATAGTTGACAGATGACATTAACTTTGTGTGCTTGTTCTGACTATTCATTTGCTTATGCACATCAATTTATTAAGCAGGACCTTGCAGATGCTGTATCAGCAGAAGAAGTTGCCCGGTATCTCGATCTCAAGAAACTCGATGAGCGAGCTTATACCTTTCTAGCTGTTTCATCCTATGATGGGTGAGTAATACATCATTATCAGTATCACACAAGAACTATATTATCCAATGTTAGTCATATAGAAGACTACTGCATAAAACCATTTTCCCAGAAGGTTTGACTCAATATGGTTTTAAAAACTCTTATCTAAGAGTCCTGGAAACGCGCTTGAATAATACAAGTTTTCGCTTACTTGATTGCAGGTTAGGAATCAAGGAAAGTGTGAATTGGCTTGTAGATGTAATGGAGAGGAGTAAGAGAACAGAAATGTTGCAACTCCGAGCAGGGGCAAACCTTATCTCTAATTAGAAGGAATCAGCCATATTGCAATAATTTTTACCATACCATTCCTGTAACTTTTGTAAGTAAATCAGGTTCACATTTTAGTCCCATGTTACCTGATATTGGAATTTCGTCAATGGTACGTGCAAAATGTGATGTTAACCTCCACAACTGCAAGCAGCTGTGAAGTAAGTTCAAATTATTGTACGTCCTACTTATAAAGTCTTTGATTTGTATCTCTTTTTTTTTTCATTCTGATTGGAAAACCAGTGTGTGCACTGCATTCATATGATATCGATGGATGATATTAGAGCATTGGGCAAGGTAATTCTTTTATTTGACATTGTCAAGTACAATCTGAGAATCAGATTCTGATTAGTTCAGTCGATTTACACATATTTCTTGAACTTGCGGATCCCTAAATCTTACCATGTTCTGGGAAGGAGCAAAAGAGAGTAGGAACAGGGCTAGAATGACGCAGGTGGGTCTCGAGTGATTCGACTCATCTGTGACGTGTTTTTGCACAGAAGTATGTGCAGTCAATAATTTGTAATGAAGATTATTATGGATTCAAATTTCAGCAGAGGAAACAGTTAGGTCATTTCTTTCTAGTTTTTCAAGTTTTGGTTGGCATAGTGTGTGTATGTACAATGTTTGATGGATGGAGGTCTTCCAGTGCAAATAATTAAGATGTGATTTGAACTCTTTTTCTTCTACAAGTTAAAAATAAGGGAAGAAGGGGAAAATGACATTTTCTTGTAGTTTAGTGCCCAAAACCATGTTAACATTTCTCGGCTTCAAGCCATGTCTGCTCAAGACAATAATAATCACAATACTTAATAATTTAAAATATTTGAAAAGATTATGTTTTTTCAGTCGTTCAAATAGTAAATAAGACAAACAAATTGAAATAGAGAGATCCTATTCCTACTTAGATTTATTTTCTCAAATCATCTTGCATTTATGTCGTTATAAAAGATTTTGGTAACGAATATTATTCTGGAGATGCTTTTGAAAATACTGTAGGATTTGTAAGTTATTATTGTCTATTTGAAATATTATTCAGTAGTAACTAATAGGGATTATTATCCATAAAAACAACATTAACTAATGAGAAAAGGGGAAAAAACAACCTTGTATTTTCACTTCAATATTACATATTTTCCTTTATGTCACTTTATATGACTTACTTTGCCTTTTAATCCGTCCTTAATAGAATGACAAATGTTTATATCTAATACTCCTTCCGTTTAAAAAAGAATGACCTCCTTTCCTTTTTAGTATGTTTAAAAAAAATGACCTTTTTCTTTTTCTTGGTAACATTTTAATTATTTTTCCACGTGTCATGTTTAAGGTCACAAGATCAGACAATAATTTTGTATATCTATCCTAACTTTAATTTAGGACCACAAGATACAAAAGTCTTATCTATACTCTTAAATTTCGTGTCAAGTCAAACTAGGTTATTCTTTGTGAAACGGAGGAAGTAATAATTTTACTTTAAAATACCTAATTTACCCCTTAATCAAAGATTTATAATCTTGATTCATTTTAGATCACAAATTTTAAAAGTCTTTTTTTTAAAAAAAAAAATCTTCACACCAAATCAAACTAACTATATAAAACATAGGGAGCTAGGACTCCACTTTTATTTCAAAAGCAAATATTACACTTTTCCTTTTATATCTACTTTTGTGTGTCTCCTATTTTGGAAAAATGACATCTAATCAACACTCCCACTTTAATAATGCTCTCATTTTGATGATCCACTACTACTATATACCAAATTCCCTATTATTACTCTAGTTAAGCTTTACTTCCCCGGTAACTAAGAAAACCAGAGAGAACTGAAAAAACTACAGAGTAACATATATTTAGCAGAGTTCAAAAGACTTCAAATTGCTATGGATTTCTTATGTAAAGTTGTGGACAAACTCGGAGATTGGCTCATCGATTCAGTTGTTCGAGAGATTGGATATCTGTTTACCTATGAGAGCAACATAACATCATTGAATAACGAATTTGAGACGCTGGAGGATATTAGAAGTGGAGTGCATCTAGGAGCAGAAGCTGCCCGGAGAAACTCACGTGAGGCTGCACCAACAATCCAGCATTGGTCAGCGCGCGATGTAGAGCTATAGTTGAAAGTTGTTGCTACGGTAGGTGTCCAAACTTGAAGTCGGCGTTACTTGCTGAGCAAGAAATCTAAGGAAATTGTACTGAGTGTGATTGAGGCGTCTTATCAAGACTAACTCGATTGGAGGAACTACATATGATGAAAGTCAAACATTGTACTTACTCCACCTTGAGTGAACTACAATCCTTATCGAAATTGACTGCACTGACACTAAGTGAATGTTCCGAAGATGTGATCTACAGTGACTTGTGCCTTCCCTCCAAGTTGACACGGTACACTCTTACGGTGGGTGAAGCTTACAGAGCGACTTCAAACATGGATGATTACGACAATAATATTGCTTTAAATGTCACTGAGACTTCCCCATTAGGTGATTGGATCTGCCACATGTTGAAGAAGAGCGAAGTTGTACATTCAACCGGAAAGGGCTCTAATAATGTGTTGACTGAGTTGCAGATGAATAAACTTCAGAACGTGAAATGTATCAGCCTCTTTGATTGTGATTTAGTCACACATTTATTGAACATCCCTCGGAGGACACATGAAGTAATTAATGGAAGAAGTGATCACGGAAGAGGAACAACAAGGAGAAGAAATCATGACTAATGAGCCTTTATTTCCCCTGTTGGAATTACGATCTGCCAAAGCTGAGGCATTTCTTTATGAATAAGTGTTCTGATGACTTTCCATTTCTCGGAGTAGTGTGGATTCTTAACTGCCCTGAAATGAAGGCGTTTGGATCTGATTTGTGAGTACACCGAGTCTTGAAAGTGTGAACAATGACGATGAGGTGAAAGTAGTTGATCTTAATAATGCGATGTTCAATTCTACAGTTTGTCTTGCGCTGCTAGCAAATTAGCTGTATAACTAGTGTACTACGTATTCTAAAACTGAACTACTACTGTGTTGTAATTCATTTTTCTTCTCTTTTTGTTTCATCTGAATACCTTTTTTAGTTGTCTTTTGTTTTATGAAATATGGATAGTCAAAATTTCAAGTGTATAGACTTAATATGCCATCGAACTTTGAGAAAAAACTCATCTATGTAATGAATAGGACCTTTTCTCAAGGGAAACACCTAGCTGAAAATTTTATATTTACTTGATCAGTTCCATTGAAGTATTTCAAGCATACAATTTGACATCAAACTGCACTTGATGACATTAAGGAAGTTTTTATTAATTCCTTTAATTGCTGGTAGCAATATATGTATGTATGCACCAGAATATGCATTTGAATTTGCTCGTTCCCACTTTGGGGGTAAAATACTTCCTACCAAAGGCATCTTGAACTCGAAACATCTAATTAAATAATAATAAAAAAAGCAATACGCACCAAGTCAAGAATTGGTGACAAGCCTGTTCCGTGAGCTTTTCTTTTTCTGAGTAAGAGTACAACTATTAGTTGGATGAACGAAGTAATCTATTGTAAAGTATTTCCCTGTGAGTTAACACCTCAACTAATTCTACGAGGTATCTTTTATCTTCCACAAGCACGGCCAGGAAGAATCGAGGACAGAAGAAGAAAAAACGAACATAAATCCAGTTCTCAACCCTTCTTTTATGACTCAACTCACCTATAAGTTAAACGAGTAGGCTACAGCTACAAGTTTCACAAGTCCCTAAACTTAACAAAGCATAATCAACACACTAACCTGGTGATTTTGCATGTTAGTTACAATTGTCAACAATGAGATTCATCTGTAATTACCTTTATAGATAACCTGATAGATCATTAGTGCATATAACTTAAACTATAAATAGCAAAGGCACAAACGTCAAGCTGTTTGTCAAAAAAAAGTTATTAAGGTAAACAATATGTTTTAACACTAAATATATTTTAGCAGCAACGGCAGTTCTCCAGCAGCTATAGTGCAAAGGTTAAAAACAATGAGATGCCTGATCAATGCTAAGAAAGAATGTATTTCAAAAAAGACCCAATTCTACAAGGAAGAATTCACTGAACGTGTCAATGGCAATATCACACATCACAGCGGATCCAAGATGGTCATCACAGGTGAGGCAAGGGTCCAAGTACTCGTCACCTGATTTCAGTAGAACTATATTTAACCCAAGGTATGCATGTATACAAGATTCATAGGAGGCAAAGTTGATATCCAGCTCTTCAGAGATAGTTTCGGGCAATCTCCTCATATGCTAACAGCTCCCAACAAAAAATAGCCGATGAAGGTGTATGCCTAACCCATTAAAAGTTGTCCATGCATTACTACCAATCCATCATTGACAAGTATTATGCATCACTCTAGCATTGCCTTGAGGTTAAACAAATTTCCTTCATTAACCAAACAATAGAGATATACACACCAAATTATACTCAGTACCCCTACCTCAGATACGGTTCTACACAAGATCACAAACAGGAAACTTGTGCAAACTTTGTCACCCATACCTTCATGAAACTTCAGCAGCAAATGCAGGTATTAGCCCATAATATACTAGTTAATATTGCAATCACTTAAAAACTGATTTTCCTGGTTTAGGAACTTCCGCCAGGAAACTGTATAATCACGGATGCCCAACTCAAGCCAAGGTTTCATGTTACCATTATAATGCAGTACTCTCGCATTCTTCACAGTTTCAATATCAACTCCATAGTTATAACCCAGTCCTGATAATACCCACTTATCATCAAGAGCGTAAACTTCACCCTGAAAAGTAAGCAAGCTTGCACGCAATGCAACAGCCTCTTCTGAATTCATCTGCAAGTTAAATAAAAAGGTGACAGTGTAAGTCAATATAAAAATAGCACAAAGATAAATGGAGACGAGAAAAAATGTATTTAGTCCATTAAAACAATCAAACATGAATTGCCACGTGAGTCATTTGTATTTACATAGATAAGATTACCTAGCATAGTCCCACTACCCAAAAACCCCACATCCCTGCCCCTTAACCATAAAAGTTGAGTGTGTAAAACAAATGCTCAATGGGTTACGTTAACTTGCTGTAGACTTTGATGCCCATAGCTTGTGGGGCTCGAAAGGGTTAACCCATGGACTCCAAAAATCCACACCCAAAAAAAAAAAAAAAAAAAGAGGCCCAAAACATGGGACGTCTTTATCTAGGTTGGTGGCAGCTCACTTGCCCACAAAAACATCATAATATTAACATAGAGAGAACAATAATGAATGTGTTAAGTATTTTTCCACCTTTTTATGCTTCTCATATTTTGTGGCACTGGAAAGGATTAATCCCTGACTATAAAAAACTACTCCTATAAAAATGAACGGGGGCTCAAAGGACAACACTTCATTATTTAGGCAGGTAGAAGCCCACATACAAGGAGCAACATGAAACAATCTTGAATATTTGTATTGAGAGAGCAATAATGAACACAAATAGTAGTTTTCCATCGTTTCTGTTTAGGTCTCCTAGCGCACGCAAATGACTTTTTTCTTTGTCCCCTTTTGTATTGGGTATACTATTATTCACCATTCATATTGAAGGGGAAAAAACATATATAACATTCATATTAAAAGTCAACATATTACCCAGAATGGGTATAAAAATAATTATTGTGTTACTTTGGTTCACCGATCACAGTGTGGCTTGTGAAAACAACTTTACCCAAATATATATATCTGATTTCAAGTTTCATTCAAATTCAAAGCAAGTCTTCTAAAATTTGTTTGATTTTAGCTCATTTCCTTTTCCTTGTAATTGAAAAATAAGTTGTTTCCAGTTTTAAAACTCATGATTAATGGGGTTGCCACTCTACCCTTCTCCAATTAAATATTGGGTGTAGTCCACCAGCAGGACTCAAACTCATGGTGCACGCCCTTCCACACATCCTACGTTGTACTACATTTGCCACTGGTTGTATCAAATGGCTAGGCTAGCCTGCTGGCATGGCACTGAGTGTATTGCCAACTCGTGTTGCGACTCATATTTGAGATAAATACAATGTTGAGAATATTGTCCCGTCAGCTAAGTGAGCACTTACTATAGTCTTGTCTCTCAAATAAAACTGATACCCAATGTACCTCCACTGTGGGCAAGGTTGAGTGAGGGAAGCTGATTGTTGCTCAGGCAAATGGGGCGGGGGCGGGGGTTTATGGGATTGAAGTATGTTGTGAGGGAGAAAATCCATCTCAAGAAATGAGATATGTATGACTAAGATGATCTCATATGTATGTCATCCATATGATGCCCTCAATTGTCTGTGCAAGCCGGTTCGGACACCAGAGTTATCAAATATATATATGTTGATCTTGATCATCTCATATTGATTAATAGTTATGTAGTTGAGCTCTTTAGATGTTAATCATCTCATGTTTCTAAGTAGTTATATGGTTGGATTTCTTGATATTGTTGAGTTATCTCATTGTGTAGTCATATTGATTAATAGTTATGTAGTTGAACTCTTTAGATGTTAATCATCTCATGTTTCTAAGTAGTTATATAGTTGGATTTCTTAAAATTGTTGAGTTATCTCATTGTGTAGTTGAATTTTTTATGTTGAACATATCATATTGTTAATATGTATATGGCTGCATATTTAATATGTTATTTTTATGACAAAAGAAACCCACAGCCGGTACACTTTGGGTGCACAGGTAAATCCCCCGCTCCTATGTAATAGCTCGCAAGTCACACAGGAGAGGTAACCTGCACTAGGCAAGGAGAGGTAACCTGCACTAGGCAAGCCTGGTACGACGAGCTTGACCCAGAAGGTAAACCCCGTGCTTTTGCTGGCAAGGGGTTTCGAATTTGAGACCTCCAACATGGAAGTCTCAAGCCCAAACCATTGGGCCACCCTGAAGGGTTTCATATGTTAATCATCTCTTGTTTTGCTAAATATGGATTTTTGCTGTGTTTATCATCTTAATGTGTGTAGTTGGGTTGTCCATATTAAAAAGATTTTCTTATTGCAACTCTCTTGTGATCAATTTACTAGGTTTAATTTCAGTCATTGATATAGTTGCTATCCTATAATGATTGGTCTCGGCAATGCATGTAACAATAAGTTGAAACTTTTCTTCCTAGTCACTTGAGATCAAGATCTTGTCTATCCACAAAGTGGACCTCTTATTTCTTCAATGAAATTTGCCACCGTAAGTGTAACATCAATGATATCACATATTACTAAAAGATCCAACAAAGTTATTTGCTACCACCTTGACCTCCCAGGAATTGTTGCGGGACTACCTTCTTTCATAAACCTTATAACATAGTGGTCGTTTGGTAGGGAATATTAGGAGAAATAGTCCATGTATTATGTATGATATTATTTAGTACTATGTTTGGTAAGAATTTGAGCATATGTATAACTAATCCATGGTTTAGCTATACGCCCTACATGGTATTAGAGAATGTATTACTAATACCTTCCATTTGGAGGTATTAGTAATACATAGGATTTAATAATTAATACCATGGGTAAGTCTAAATATCCCTCAAATCATTTCAATCACTTTATTTAATGTTCTTAATTTTATGTTTTATATTTGTACTAAAAATTATTTAAAATAATATTGTTTGTTACCATACACCCCCTTAAGTGATAAGTCTCTTACTATCTCTCCATCTTTGACACACATCCACGAGCTCATACCAAAGTGATTGTATGTTGGGCAATCCATATCAGTAGCCAGACAAAGTCCTATCTCCATATATTTAAAGTGATACATTAGACTTTGAGCCAACTTGATTTCTTTTATTGAAGACAACCCAACTTAATGGTTACCCGACATAGTTTGACCATTTGCTCCCTAACAACCGTACATTTGATGTATTTTTTTGTAATTAATGTAGCTTCCTTTTTTTAAAAAGATTGTTTTGGAGTCATGAAGAAGGATATTGTTTTGACTAGGATAGATTATGGGAAAAAATCTTTAAAGAACTAATAGATTTTTGTATTTGATGTAGTTTTTGTTCTTTAGTTTTTTAGGGGTCATGAAGCAAGTATATTGTTTTGGCTTGGGTAAATTATGGGGAAAACTTTTTTAAAATGTTTTGTTCTTTAACTTTAAAGTCCTGCAATTATGTCCTGTTTCTTTCTAAAGATCATATAATTGTCATAAGAAGCTCTATGGAATTTTTTCTAATGGCTATTGGTTTGGCATTCCCTAAAGCTTCAAGCTTTCCCCTTTTTTGGTTCCTGTGAAGCTACAATGCTATTTGTTCTTTTATTGAGCTATCAAAGTTGACTTTTTTTTTTTGAATTTGATTTGGGTTGTTATAGTGAAGTTGCATATGTAGAGCAATTATCCTATTTGGTGGTTTAAGAAGTCAGTTTTGTGAATTAAACCCGATTTTTTCGAATTTTACATAGAACTTGTTAATTAAAAGTCAATTTTTATTTTTCTGGTTTCAAAGAATGTCTTCTGTAATTGTTGGATTTTCCAGCTAAGTCAGAGGATAACTTGACTTTGCCAATAGAAAGATGAAAAGTTAACTCAACTGTGTGTATATATTAGGAAATAGGTTTATTGGATTAGTTGGGTCGGGTAGAAGAAACATACTGGGAGAAAATTTTAATTGGGATAAAAATATAACCACTTAGGTGCCACATAGCGCCAAGTAAGATCATAAGGTGGGGGCATGAGAGTTAACAATTCAAAGGTAAATATGTGTCCAAAGTTAGATAGCAAGGGCAAATATGTCAAAAAAAGTATGAGGAGGGTAAATATAATCTTTTTCTGAGAGTCAAGGGCAAATATGACCCTTTTCGGTATCCTTAATCACCTAGTGTAAGCTACAGGCACACCCTAGAGTGGATATATTAGAAATTATGATTGTCAATGGGACTGTGGACATGAATTTACTAAGAGTCCCGACTACATTGTGTGAGGGAATCAACCAAAACTTGAAAATATGGAGAAGCACTCTAGAAAGTAACAATTTGTTGATCATTTTGGGGCAAGTAAAATAGAAATCACTTTTACTTGCAAAAAAATGATTTGTCATAGTGTGGTATTATTTCAAAGTAGACATAGAGCAATAGAACAATGACAAGCTAAGTTTCAAACCGTATTAACCTCAACAGATGAAAATAAAGAAGGAAATATTTTACTAGCCTTTGCCTTACATCTTGCAGGCAAAAGTTGTTGAAAACAACAAATGTATATCAAAAGATAGTGTCACTGACCTCTGTTACCAACTTCAGATATGTTCCAGAAATATCTTGTTCCCTCCACCTCACTAGATCAATAACATTTAATCCAGACATCCAAGCACAAGATGTTTCATCCAATCTCTTGTCAGCAAAAAGTTTCTGCAGTTGAATCAGTCTAACTGAGCAGCACTGAACCGCACCATTCACTTTCCCGTCCATATTGATGCCCCATAAGACTGACAAGTCTCTTTGCACAATAATGTCATCATCCAAGACAACAACTTTCTTCAAACTAGGGAATATCTCAGGAAGAAGATAATGGGAATGCGAAAAAACAGACAGGTATTCTGTTGTTGGCGGCCCATCAACCTTGTGGAAGGAGACACGATATTCTTCAGGCAAGGAAAGATGAATAGACGTTGATGCCTTATTATTTTCCAGCTTATGATCTTCAATATTCAACACCTCAACTGTCGCCTCCATATACTTATTCCTCGAGAACCATAACTTCATGGCAAAGTAATTCTGTTTATCTGTTACCACATGAAATACTTGATTCTCACTTTCCTGCATATAGAAGAAAACACGATCAGAAAAACTGATTAAGTGTTAACAGCAGAAAAGAATTGCAATTGAAGAGAGAATATACAAACCATACTTTTGCATGTGTTACGGTGGAGTTAATTACAGCAGACGATGCTAGCACATTGCTGGAGAATATAACGAAGTGGTGAAGATCTGGATTCAAAAGTCTCTCTACCAATGACTGATCAATATCAGGAGGAGGGTCTCTAAAATACTCTACAGTTAATCGCATTGACAGGCAATGATGACTCTTGGGCATGGTTTGAACTGCTAGTTGGTAGAGGAAGGCACTCTGTCTCATATGGAAAGTAGCTTCATCTTCAGTAAGATCTACTAGTTGTCTGAATTTCTTGTCTACATTACTGCAATCTACGCGGCATGCCTTTGCTTGAGCAATTACAGATTCCATCTTAGGTAGCTTCTGATCAATCCTGGTGAACAAGCAAAAGCATGAATTTTTCAGTAAAAGGTTTACGGAATATAATGAAAAGATGAATTTACAGATTTCTTCTAGCTACAGGCAAAGGAATAAGTGAAAGACAAGAAACAAGTCGTTGAGATACTTCTATGCCTGATTAAAGCTAACAAACAAATGCAACAAAAGTAATTAGACTAGAAGGCAGATTAAAAGTGAAGTTCAACTACTGGAGTTCGAGCTAGGCCAGGCTAAAAGTAATTTGATTCAAAGAGGTGAATGTTAGGGATCTTCGTATGTGACCTCTATACTTCTATTAGCATCACTAAAGAAAGAGAATAACAGAGAGGGAAAGAGATGGGAGAAGAAGGAAAGGAGACAATCAAGCCTGAGAAGTGGATACTGAGGAATGTTGAACTCTGCATCTAGTATCAAACAATTCACTCCTGGTCTATTTGAGTTGAGCTGAGGTTAAGTCTAAATTGCATGAACGCATAACATCTAGACAGCAATAACCAACAACAGAGGTCAAAGACTCTTCCCATAACATATAAAGCAAGCTACACACATTTCACAATCTTAATCACAAAAAGATAAGATTAAACATTTTGACACTACATGATCATTTAAAAAATAAGACTGAGTCCAAACATTTGTTTTGTTGCATTGTTGCAAGGAATCTATTTGTACATACAGAGGAGGAAGATCTTTGTCCACCGTAGTTACACTAAGCACCCGCTCAAAGTCTTGAATGTTTTGCTTCATTTCATGCGACAGCTTGTCAAGAGCCGGAAGCTTCGCGATGCTAGGATAATATGCCCGAGCCACATACAACAAGTCTTTCATCTTTCTAACAGTGAAATCATTCACTTTCTCCTTATGATTGCGACGCCATAAACAGTAGCTCCCAAATTTTAGCTCACATAATTTCTCACCCTCATCAATGTCTCTGATATTCTCAGTGGCACCAGGCGTAGAACCAACATTGGTGCTCTGCTTTTTTTTTCCCAAGTCACCAGCACCTATGCTCTGCTTTGCTGTTGCCAAGTCACCAACACCTGTGCTCTGCTTTGCTTTTGCCAAGTCACCAACACCTGTGCTCTGCTTTGCTTTTGCCAAGTCACCAACACCTGTGCTCTGCTTTGCTTTTGCCAAGTCACCAACACCTGTGCTCTGCTTTGTTTTTCCCAAGTCACCAACATCTGTGCTCTGCTCTTTTTTTGCCAAGTCACCAACACCAGTGCTCTGCTTTGCTTTTGCCAAGTCACCAGCACCTGTGCTCTGCTTTGTATTTGCCAAGTCACCGACACCTGTGCTCTGTCTTTTTTTGGTTAAGTCGCCAACACCTGTGCTCTGTTACACATATCAAAGGTTCATCTTATTTTGTATCAGATGGAGACAAAAAGAATTAAACATCTAAAAATTCATTTTTGTGATGAGAAAATGGAAAAAAATACGGTTGCAGATCTACATACATTTACTCCTAAGCGTTCTTTGGGCAATCCATCCAACAAAGGAAATCCTGGAAAAACAATATTGCAAAGAGGAATAGCTTAAAAATCTAAATAGATCTAAAGATTAGTTAATCATGGTTGATGCAAACTAATCAACTATTTCCTCTGTTCCAAAATTATATGTGTTTGTTTTTAGTCTGAACAAATCTCTTAAATTATTAGCTTCATCCACTAAAAAGGAAAGAGACAGGATCATATTAAAAGAGAAGGCTTAACACCAAAGGGTGTGTTAGTATGAAAGAAAATGTTCTCCATGGAAGATAAATGAATTTCTTATTTATTTTTGGTGTTTGCCAAGTAAGAAGAATGTATTGTCCCAAACATATTTTATATAATCGGCAAGCACTATGGGGGTGGAGATGGGGTGTGTTGGAGGGTGGAGAGGAGACAATTAATGTGGAATGCCACTTATGGAACTTGTTAACTCTATTTACACTATGAAAGTCATTTTCCTCATTTTCTAAGCAACTTGTTTTCCAAAAAATTTTCCAACCAAACATGGGAAAACTGGAAAGTATTTTTGGTCATACCAAACACACCGTGATTGCTACGTGAATGTGCATATTTATAGAATTTGTCTACATCTATTGACAAAAATTGTTTGAATATGTAGCATGCATAGACATAGTTACACATTATAAAGCGAGAGACATGTTCCTCTTCAGAGAATTAAGTTGGAATATCCTACCAGCAGTCTTGTTCCCCGCTTTCCCGACAACAATATTTTCCCCAAAATCCTGAGAAAATGGTGAAGAAAAATCAGTCAAATAACTTATATGTGAAGTAAAGACTGAAACTTTGGAGGACGTATCCTATACCCATTTTAACTGTAAGATGCGATTTCTTCCAAGATCAAAAACACTAATGATAAACGAAAGCTGAAATTAGGGGTGTCAAAAATGAACCTTAACACAGGTAATCCGCTCAACCCGCCCAGAATTTTAAGGGTTGGGCTCAAGATAATTTGAATTGGGCTCAATCTCAACCCATTCAAGCCTAACCCATTTGAAGAGAATTCTCAATTGAGCCCAATTCAATCACCAATTTCAACCTGTTTTAAAACTTTTTATTAACATATGTTCCTATATTGAAGGTATAAATTATTATTTGTTTAACATCTTTTAGGATTTATCTATCTATTTGTTACTTTTTTAAAAAAAAATCTTGAGCGGAAATTCAAATTGTGATTATAAAAATTAAATATCAATATGTTAAATTATTGAGATTAATCGGGTCAAATTGAGCGGGTCAAGACCCAACCCGTTTTTCAGCCCATTTGAGCCCAAGTAAACTTGGGCGGGTCAAGACCAACCCAAATTCAATTTCAACCCATTTTAATATTTCCAATTTCAACCCAACCCACCCATTTGACACCCCTAGCTGAAATTAGTGACAAGCTTGAGATGTGTGGACTACTTTAATTGTTCAATGTTCAAACTACCTTTCCGTGTCTCAATAATGTCAGTTTTCTTTCAAAAAGAAGCTGAAACTATTGAGAACTACCTTTGCGTGTCTCAATTATGTCAGTTTTCTTTCAAAAAGAAGCTGAAATTATTGAGACAAGCAACAGAAGTTTGAACATTGAACAACTAATGTAGTCCACATGTCTCAAGCTTCTCAATAATAGATATTTTTGACATCAAGCTTCATTCTCTCTCTTCTTTTTTAATAAAGCATAAAACTCATCTTCTTTTTCTCCTCCCTCATCTGATAGTATGGTCAAATCAGTATCTTTTATTTTTTTCATAACCGTGGTGTCTAGGCTAGTTTGCGCGTACCTCGACTAATTCCACGGGATATCAGCCACCTCTAACCAACAACAAGTACTAGAGTTAGGTACCAGATATAACTCAGTCCACCAAGACCAAGACACCAAGACAGATGGGAAAAAATCACATACTGTTTTTGTCTCTACTAGATTTCGAGCTTGAGATCTCATGGTTCTTAACCCACTTCATTGACCACTACGCCACACCCTTGGGTGTGGTATTTTAGACCTTCTAAGTGAAGAATTGGTATCATGAAGTAGAATAAGAAAGCAAAATGGGTGATAAGCAAGATCAAACATCTACAGCAAACTAATTAGAGTAAGAAGACCCAAATGAGCTACTGTTGAATGCTGATTGACGAAAATGATAGTGTTACAAATGTCTATTCATGTGAAACTGCAAGCTTCTTAGTTAGATCAGTACCTATGCATGAGTCCACAATTGTGTTATATAGGTAAATCACATGCAAGTTCAACGAGAGGATACTAAAACTTCTAATATCAATCCACACAAAGCATCAATAAATCTAGAGCATTCACTTGCATGGTTGCCTGAATTGGTTGTAACATATTCTTTAAGTTTTCCATTATTTGCTACTATAATAAGCACATTGGCAACTCTATAAGGTAAATTACAGCCTAGTATTTCAAAGTTCAAAATATGTAAACGAATTATCACAAGAATCGAGCCAAAAAGAAACTCTTAGAGTATCTTTTATCCCGATTGAAAATTATATAGAGAAATGTTTACCTTCGAAATCATTCCAGAGAAGAGAAGTGTTAAAACAGATAGTCAAGTAGTTAAAGACAGGTGCCTGGAAATAGTTTTACTATAATATAGACTATTGTTGCAATACACTAGGCACAAAATCCGCACAACAAGTGGACAATGAAACTAAGTAGAACCAAATAAAAGATCCTAGTTTGATTTCAAAAAAAAAAATCCTAGTGGTGTTACTTTTCATATGTTCATAAAATGACAAGAATACTCCATAGCCCGTGACTTAAAATTTGAAGGTATCAGAATTGATGTCAATGGTGGAAAAAGGGAATGTAAATGTAGGGAAAGCTTGCATGTCTGAAATTCTCAGGTACTACTTGAAAATTTCAACATTTATTAAGGAGAAAAAACAAACTAAAGGGGAACATTGAGATAGAAGGGGGCCTCTACATTGTTCAAAATCACATCATTACGAAACATTTTTTTAATAACCGAGAAATCTGCCTGGGACTAAACTGGGTGAACAAATGGGTCCTCCCCTCTACCCTTCTCCACTTAAATACCAGGTTTCGCTTTGCATGGTGTGGGGCTTGAACCTGCGACCTAAGCCACAAATCCTCCACCTTTTGCCACTCGAGCTAGGCCTTGGGGGCCATCATTATGAAACATTGAATTTGTGCATCTATCGTCTTTACATGTATGCTCATGATCTATCATTTAAACTGCCAACATCTAGTACCCCAAGATTTCAGACACTAACCATATCTGGCAGTAATTAGCTGGGTTCTCGAAGGTGCTTAAGCCCTGAAGTGAGACTCAAAACGTGCTGACGTTTCACCTCACTTGATGTGCGCTTCACTGTCATCATCAAGGGCATGCTTTCCCTTGCCAATGAGCCTCTTCTGAAGAGGCAACATGAAGCAATTGATATTACATTTTATTGTAAAAAAATTCAATTTCCGTTTCATGTATATGTCATATATGCTTATAATTTGACTACTATTATATATTTGTATTTTTTTCTCCCTTTGCACTTTTATTACATTAAAGCCCACACTTTGTCTGCGCTTAAGGCACCAACAGACCTTAAGAGCTTTTTTGTGCTTTTTGCTTTTGATAAAACTGGCAATTGGAAGATTAAAATATCTTCGGCTCATACAAGGGGTCAAGTAGTACTAAAGGAGTGATATTGAGAAGCTTTGCTTTAAAATTAGCTCCAAGTGAATTAAAAGGTTGGACACTTCCTATATGTGCCCCGCATCAAAGGGAATAAGAAGGGCATCTTCAAATCTCTTCATAGAGAAAAAAGAAAAGGGGATTTTTCAAATCAAACAAGCTTCAATCAATAAAATGATATTCCAATAGAAGTTTCATGACAAAAGACATCAATATATGCTATATGGAGACTCATAACATGAAAAGTTATTGCATTAACTCTCTCGGGTCATCAGCAGGTTGATTGGTTAGGTGAATGGTGGAAAAACTTGTTCTCCAAATGAGACATATTATTTTCAGTCCTTTCAAAATCTTTTTTCTCCAACCAGGATGTGACATGACATCTTTCTTTCCCCTCAACTTATCCTTGTCTTCTCTTTGTTCCATTCATATTCCAACAAATACATCCAATTACACCTAAAACTGGAAGACACTAGTAGCGAATAATTTTAGGTTCCCTATGAAGTACCATGGAGATTTTCAGCAAAATTGTGTATTTCAAGCAGCAGTTCGGTGCGTCCTCCCAAACATGAACTTTTTACTCAATGCATTTTTCAGATACAAAACTATATTTACTAGTCTTTAGCTTGTGCTGGAACGACTATAAACTAGACAAAACCACACAAGTTTTAATCATCAGTTCTTACCATGGAATGACAAATGGAATGTGGTTGCTACTTGATTCAATATTAGCTCTAGATCTAGTACTACATACAAACAGCAAACTATATGGAATGGAAAAGGAAAGAAATAGTGGCAGGACCACTTTCTTAAATCATGGAAGTGGCATTTGCATTAGTATGATAGTTACAGTTGCCATGTTAAGTACAACTAATTGACAACATATGAAGTTTTGTTATTAGTTATTATTGAAGGTCTGAAAATTAAGTTAATTATCAGTGTTATAATGTTGAGAAAATGGGAGAAATAAGAAAAAAGAATGGCATGCATCTGATGAAAGGTTTAATAGCATATCTCAAGTAGTTTAACAAACAAGGATTAGCACAAATCAAGCAGTCTGCAGTCCTATATGTATAGATCTTAAACCTTTTGATCATCACCTTATTCAACTATCAGTAGTCAGTCACATACTCATAGAACCATCCTTCTTCTTCACTAAGTCAATGATTACAGCATTTTGTTTATATGACCATTAAAATTTCTTTATCAGTTGAGGTAACAACGTATATTGGGAAATCGTGATTTAAGATTTGATTATTGCTTCTTATGGTTCAATACATCTAGTATCCTATCTTTCTCAGTTTGATCTTCAATCATACATCACAGAGAGTTTTCCAAGTCTAAATACTTTTTATTTGCAACAACAAATTTTGTTCATAGAAAAATAGCAGCCAATAAGACCAACAAATATGAGGATAAATTTAATTTGAAAAGGAAAGCATGGGCACACCATTAACAATATGAAGGTTGTAATAACACTCATCACAAGTTATGCTAACCTATTCACAGTTAAAATCAATTTTAAGGAGAACTTTCCAGAATAGCCTGACTAGTAAGTTTATGTGTATGGGCATTTTCAAGGTAAAACATCCATCATAGCAATTCACCCAGTCAGTAACAGTCTATTCAAATAGCAAAACTAAAACTCTTAACAAACATAATCAGAAAACAATTGAAAAAAGAACCTTGGGAAAAGTTGGTTCCAATCTTTGCATTAGGTCATCCACATGTGTTGATTCATCATCCTGCAACAAGATACCGGATAACTGTTAGATGCGTCATGACCACCTTTTTCTCGTTGTGTACACACAATGCAACAATGAACAAAAATATGTTGCCTAGAATATGGAATTTAAGGTAGTCCACTTCCTCTACTAGCTAAAAATTTCAAAATGACCAATGATGAAGGCAGCTCATGAGGTTGCTTATAGAGAAGAAATTACCTCCGACTGATTCTCAATCTTAGGAGTATAATGTCGACCGTAGATTCTAAGTCCCACCTGATTCCATCAGGAGTTTCCCAGTTTAGAAAATCAACAAGTTGTTACTAAATAGCAGTATCATTATAATGCTGCAGGTTACTTACTGAAGCTGAACTTTGTTGTGGTGTTGTATATCCTGCAAAAAGTAAATGCCAGATCAAGTTAGAGCAAAACCTTCTAAAAAAATGGCTAGAACTATAAAGCTTCATCAAGATATGTCTTCTTCCTATCCATAATGACATTTTTTCTATCTCTCTTCTTCTTTTCTCTTTATACATATTGATATTCTCTTTTCAGCAGGGGCGATGGGGATCAGGAACCATTCTTTGATCTGGGAAGCCAATTAAAGTTACTAAAAATGCTATTGTCTGGGTTGCTAAACTTGAATGCTCTTCCTACCACATAATGGAAAAAAGGATTTAAACTTGAAATTTGCCCAAAAGAGGATAGAGATTGCCTAATTGCACTACAGATTTGCATTAAAAGAGAGCAGGTTGAAAACAACAATCATGGATCCAAATTGCAACGAACAAAAGTTTTTAGTATTGAACAAGCGAAGAATCAGGGCTCATTACTATTACCCGAAGAGTGAAAACCGTTATGGAGGCCAAGCAGAAACACTAGAGGCACGAGCAATGAAAGTAAAACGAGACCCAACACCGCAATTACCAAACCTTTCCATCGCCTCTTCGACGGAAGTATACCACCCTTCATCTCTTCCTCCCTTGCCTAATCCTCCTCCTTCTCCTCTCGTTTGCCTTCTCCACCTTCGCAATTCGCTTTGATTTGTTCTCCTTTCCTCAACTGCCAAACAGCGTTTGTTCCAAATCTACACAACACAACAATGTCTGTTTCCGGTAGCCTGTTTGTCCGGCGCCGTTGAAGGTAAAATCGTCCGGCCGAGGCCCGGTGGGTGGAGCCGAGAAGTAGAGATCGATCTGATTGGAAAAAGTAAAAAACAAATAACAAAGCGTAAAGATCTGAGGGTCACTAACTATTTTGGTACTTTTTTGGATATGCCAATATAGTCCCCCAACTTTTATATAATAGGAAAAAAAATTACACCTCCAATTTCATAAAAATAAATAAAAATTATTCTTTTTGAATTTGTCACGTGTAAAAATAAACTTTTGCTTATAAAAGAACAGAAAACTCAAAAATATTTAAATAACCTACAAACTTATTAGTATTTCATTATTTGTAGATATTTTAGTTTCAATATTTGCAAATAATGGTCAATTATCATCCGTGACCGAGCTAAGATTTTTAATTGAATGAAACACACAAACTATTTTTGGGGTTCGACATCAACTATATATACATAAAAAATAATTTTACTGATATATTATTAGTCGGGGTTTGAATGAACCCTAACATGACTGGCGCTACCTCTGGTTATCACTATATGTAAATAATGAGTTTTTCTATTTTGAAACATCATTGTAGATATCAAAAATTTGGAGGCCTTTACCATGTGATAACTATTTCAGTTACGGTACATGAAGACTATTTTACTCTAAACTCTAACTCATTTCTACGTAAAAGGTACCTCTATCCAACTATAGTTATTCACTATTAACTTGTCACCCTCCTTAAGAAACTATAAATAAAAGGATAATTTTACTATATTACCCTTTGAATATAATAAATATATAGTCTTGAAAATGTAATAGGAAAAATGACTGTAATTAATGATAATGGTAAGTTAGGAAGTAAGGAGTCATTTGGTAGTGTATAACAATAATGCTAAATAGACTAGTAATGTATGAATTAGTTATGCTTGCACTAATTATATACATCTTTTTAAGGGCAACTTTCACATATAGCAAATAAAAATTCATATTTATATGCTATAGCAAAGTTTGCATAATTGCGCTCCATAGCAAACATAGAAACTGTATAATTCGCTATACATATACAGTTGAAGTGAACTGTATAAAACGAAGTGTATAAAACGAGAAAGAGAAAGACATTTGGGCAGAGACTTGTATAAAAACGAAGTGTATAAAACGAATTGTATGATTATAAGTGTATAGAACGATTATATACAATTTGAATTTGTATAAAATGAGAGAAAGACAAAAGAGACTTGGCAGGGAATATACAATTGAATCGAATTATATAAAACGAGAAAGAGAGAAATTAGATACAATTTGAAATTTGTATAAAACGAGAAAGAGAAAAAGGCAAAAGAAATTGGGCAGGGGAGTATTTTTATTGTATAATTATAAGTGTATAGGACGAAAATAGATGTACTTGCATGTGTATATACAATTTTCTCACGCTTTATACAAACAGAAACGCAATTTATACATTTCGCTTCTGTTTGTATAAGTGAGAAAGGCGAGGGTGGCGAGCGAGATCTGGAAGAGGGGAGAGAGGGGAACAAAAATATATGTGTTTATACATTTTTCTCTGCTTTATACAATTAGAAATAATTTTTTATACACTTGTGTTTGTATAAAAAGTGAGGAAGCGAGCGAGAGATTGGAGGAGAGTGGCGAGCGAGATATTTGGGAGAGAGGCGCCTGGCAATTTTTTGCATACGTTTGCTATGGAGCACAATTAAATCAAACCCTAGCTACTCCATTTATTTTAGGTTATTAGTTTGCTATTATATACAATTATTCCTTATTTTAATGCATTGTTTGGTCTAATGCAGTAATATAGTATGCCTTGCATTAAAAAATTATTTACAAAGATACCTCCACTTTTATGGTGAAACAAAATGTAAAAAAGGTTTTTATGGACAATTGGGTTTTTTATCATTTTAATGCATGCACTAACATTATTGCATTCACTTAGGTGTCGTTTGGTACAAAGATCACTAATGCAGGGATCACTAATACAGGGATTGAAAATGCAGGGATTATTTTTATCATGTGTTTGATCATTGTTTCTTACCTAGTTTTGTGTGTGGTTTAAAATTCTACAAAAAATAATTCTTTTCAATTATGCCCTTGAGTTATTATGGGATTTTCTATTTCCTGTAATTGGGTCAAGGTACAAAAGTTTATTGACATGTTCACTATTTTCTCACTTAAATTGTTTGAGAGTAAATAATTGTCATCTTAATGAATTGGAGTTAATATCTTAAAAGGTCACACAACTATAATAATTCATAGAGAAAATTTATTGAACTTTGTTTTGTATCAATTAATTAAAAAGCAAACTCTTTATCATAAAATAAAATAAAATAAACATAAAAATAAATATAGAAAAATAAATTAAACTAAATTTATACTCGAGATGTTATATATATATATATATATATATATATATATATATATATATATATATATATATATATATATATATATATATATATATATATGCGCTCTTGTTTTAGACTACTTGTGTAATGTTTAATGGACTTCCGTTAAGAGACAATATTTGACTTATGAATTATTCTTAAATTTATACATTAACATTAGCATATTAGTCATTTTATATTAATAATAAATAAATAAAATAACTTATATTTTTTAAACAAAAAATTATATCTAAATAATAAAATTTGTAAGCTAATTTATTTAAATAAATTTATTAGTATAAATATAAAATATAAAATTAAGAAAATAAACAAAATGATTAAAAGGATTTGCGGGGGTATTTTGTCTTTACATAGATTAGTCTCATGGTATTGGATCTAATACCACCAAATGGAAGGCATTAGGTATACATCCTCTAATACCATGTAGGGTGTATAACTAATCCATGAATTGATTATACATGGACCCAAAATTCCTACCAAACATAGTACTAAATAATACCACACATAATATTTAGACTATTTATCCTAATACTCCCTACCAAACGACCCCTTAATACACAATAGACTGTAACTAATGTAAACATTAGTTATAGATAGGTTGAAAAAGTATATCAAATAAGGTAGTAGTAATAGAAAAGATTGATATATGCATTATTTTTTCGAGGTCTAACCCATAGGTGATCCCTTAAAGTTGACACTAATTTTCACTTAGACACCTTAATTAGATTTTGTTCATCTTATACCCATGACGTAAGTTTTCGTTGTGTCATTTTGACGCTTTTTGCAGACACGTCATAGAGAGTGTAATCCACTCATTTATTGTGCGTGGAAAAAACTTTTAATCAGTTTTAAATTATTTCTTCTTCTTCTTCTTCTTCCCCATTTTTAGCCTCCAATTTTCAAGCTCAACTCCATCCATGGCGAATGTTTTAAAATTTTAAGAAATGATCTATTTCAAGATTTAAATGTTGCAATAATCATGAAATTCTTTTTTTGGAGAAATTTACTATTATAATATGAAGTGGATTTGATTTTTCCTATTTCTTCACTGACCTTCATACTTTGCTTTCACTGTAAGTGCTTTCTTATTGTTTTCACTTTATCAAGGTCAAACTCATCGGAAGCCCCCTAAAGTTGGCACCAAGTTTCTCATAGACACCTCAAATGGACGATGTTTATTTTAGACACTTTAAATAGGATCCTATAATGTCATTTTAACACTTTTTGCTGACTTGGCATATAATGTGTGCGACACTTACTTTGAACGCGTGAAAGACGTCATTTTTATGAGTTATTAAATTTTTTTAATCTTCTTCGTTTTCCTTCCTTCTCTCTCCTTCTCACACTTCCTCCACTATATACCGCTACTTTGCCACCATTCTATATTCAATTTTCTCCTCTTTTGTCATTTCTTAATGTAAAAAATTAAATTAATAATATATATCAACAAAAATAATTTAAGAAAGGACCAAAATATGTCTAGAGCATATACTTCTTCATGATATCAAATTTCTCCACCTAATTTTTTCCATAGTTCCATTGTCAGAAAGTTCGCCGAATTCTTCAAATGCTCGTTGGTCTATTTTCACCTCTCTCTATTTAAGTTATTTTTTTCAGATTCAAGTTTTGAAATACTAATTTTCTACTTCTGAAAGCTTTTAGCTTTTTCTATTATGATGAACCCATTAAAAGGTAAATTCATAAATAAATCTGATTTATCATGAATAAATTTTTTGTGTACTTTGAAGCTTTCAAAACAAGTAATTCCAATTGTGAAGGTGATTGAAGAAAAAAAAAGGGAATGAATTTGAAGGATTGAAGAGATGGTAATAGTATGATAGTTGGATTATGGGTGTTGGATTATGACCGAAATTGGTTAAAAGAAGAAGGAGATGTGGAAATGGTGGAGGAGAAAGAAATGTGTTGTAGATTTTTTTTCCTTTTTCTTCTTTATTGAAAGGTAATTCTTAAAGTAATTACTTAAATAAATAATTTTAAAACAGATTTTTATTCATAATATACTTTTTTAATAATTATTTTTTATATATATGCCACGTGTCATTATTTAATTTACTACTTTGACACGTCATCGGCGAGTGTAATACACACATCTTATATATTTGATTGATTGTCAAAAAATGTCAATATGACACAATGGCCCCCTACTTAAAGTGTTTAAAATGAATAAGGTCTACTTGAGGTGTCCAAGTGAAAATTGATGTCAAATTTAGGTTGTTAGGGTTTGGTCTAACTTTAATTATTTCTATTCAATTTTATTGTTTTGTTACTGATTAAAAAGAATGTGAATCAATAACTTAGCGTTATACTTCTATAATAAAAGGGTTGGTGTATGATTGAGAAGTGGTGGTTTGGGGAGGGGCAATGTTTATGCAAAATTGTTATTTTGGAGAAGACAATGAGAAGGTTAGAATTTTTTTTTTGTTAATTGGTTAAATGTTTTTCTTTATTATGTGGGCAAAAATGTCACATGTCATCGGTTCATTGGCTATATTTTAATTTTCTTAAAATTCATTATATAAGAATGATTTTAGGCACAAATAACAAATGTCGTATTGGATATTTTACACGTCATTTGCGAGTGCATTTGCTGATTGTAAAGAAAGTGTCAAAATGACACAATAGAACCTTAAATAAAGTGTCAAAATGACACAATAGAACCTTAAATAAATGTCTAAAATGAACAAAGTCTAGTTAGAGTGTCTAAGTGAAAGTTAGTGCCAACTTTAGGAGGCTACCGATAGGTTAGACCTTTTTCCTAATACACTCTACCAAACGACCCCTAAGTGTAGCATTGTATATTGATTCATAAAGTGGACAAGTATTTTTACACATTCCAGAATAGTACAATGGACAACTATTGTTGGACAGATGGAGTATTATAGAGTATTCCCTTATAAAAATATTTTGAATGTTCAGCTAATTTATGGAATGAGATATTTATAAAGAGATCAAGATACAACAAAATTGTACCCACATTAATTTATTAATAAAATATTCTTATTTCTTTGGATTTTGCGTGTGGTTGATTTATTTTCATATATTTAAAATTTGTTGCAAACGATCACAATAATGGTGAAAATTCTAGTTCACAAATTTAAGTTTTGTTAAGAAAACATTGTATAATTTGCACCAACATTGTCACGAACCAGACCGTCGTGATTGACACCCACACTGATCCTCCGGTTGGAGAATCATTATTACAACTCAAACTAACGAACTCCAACCAAAAGTCTATAAACTAAATGCGAAAATAATGCCTAGAACCTGAAAGTCAATGTACCAAAACTCTAACAAGGATCATAAATCTAAGAGAATGGGTACAACCCAATTAAACACAAGAAAATCTAAAGTACTAGTATAAGTTCGAAGATGTTGACATAAACAAAATGAGAACTCATGGCAACTCAAAAGAACTGTCTCACCCATGAATTCGATCGATCACTAGTCTTCTAAATGAGGTATGTCAATGGCCACCTGAAGATGTCATGTACTCAACAAAGAAAAAGCAAGTGCAGTATCAATACACAATCACAATATACTGCTATGATCACGCAACTATTTCAATACGTGAAACACAAATAAGTCATTACAACAATAATAAGAATGCATACACCAAACATATACAACATTAATTATCACTTACAAACAACTTACAATTTCACAATCTCAAATATATAATTATGCCAAGTCATTTGTTCTCTCACAGAACTCATACATAAACTGTTAGTGTACCGGTACGTGATACCCGATCCAAGTTAGTATGCCGGATGTGACACTTGATCCCGTATATGTGCCAGAACGTGGCATCCGATCCAAGTTAGTGCGTAAGAATGTAACACCGGATCCATTCAACGAACCACAATCACAATTAGAATCACAATGTACATTCTCATGATCATACAATCGTGTCATGATTCATGACATACAATTATCCAATCATCCTCATTAACGATTAGTGTGATCAATAATGCAATATTTACATACATATATACATTATAATAAAATAACTAGAAATACATATCACACCAACATAAAATTATAAACATCACCTACTTCGAACAAAGCTTGAATCCCCTAAGAAACTTGATTCTTCCCTTTCCGGATGTTTTCTGCTTGTTCAAGGTTTACTAACAATCAATATAACACAAGGATCAATAAACAATATCTAATTATCCGGATTACAACCCAGATCAAATTTATGATCCTAATATTCAAATTAGGGCTTTTTCCACCATAAATCTAAGATGAAAACCCTCCCCCCCCCCCTTGATAATTACCGGAGAAACTAAATTTTACAGATCAAAAAATGAATTTGGGGAGTGAAACTCTTACCTTTAGCCTCAAGAATGGTGGAATACTGTCAAAAAACATCTGGTGTTGTTCCTTAGCTTTCAAGGTCAAAAAGTGCTGAATAAAACGTTTTTAGGTGTATTTCCCACTTAAATCACGTTTGTCCCTACAACGGTCCTCACCCCGCTACAGTGCATCCGCCCTGACTATAAAATCCCTCTTTAGCGGCTTGCCAATAAGCAAATTTAAGAATTTCAAACTCTCATTTCAGAACACACCTTCATCCAATGACACTCAGGAAATACTCATGCTCGCTATGATCAGTTTAGAGAAACTACTAAACCGAATTTAACTCCGTAAATTCGTACGAGTTTTTTAACGTTTTAGCTATCTACTTATGTGATCAAAATCATAAGTATATCTCCTATTTGTTACCAGATTTCCCTAGACCTCACTGACTTCGATTTCGTCTAAATTTGAACTAGATAGGAAAAATTTAAGTTACTACGAAAAAAATTTCCGATCCAATTTTTTTTAATTTATTTTTCTATAACGACGGAGAACCGATCATTACAGACATAGGTTATATAATTTTATAAATAGAGTATGAGAAGAATAAAGTGTATACAAAGCTTAATCTTACTAGAGAGATAAAGAAATTATTTTCGATAGATACTTGGCTTAAGAAAAAAATTAGCACAGGTAAAGAATGTAATACAAAATAATATAAAGAGCATGTAAAGCACGGCCAGGAGAAAACTCATCATGACAAAATAATACGATAATTGAAGTGCAAGAATGAGTATTACTATTACTACTAACATAATACATACTAATTTTCCATCCTAATTCATATGTTTGACAACCTCTTATCTAACTTGTGTTCTCATTAAGTTAAAATTGTATGTTTAATCACCTTTCTCCAATAAATTTCGTGTCTACCTCTACCTCTCTTGAAACATTCATAACTAATTTTTCACACATCCAACTCGAACCATTTCAATCTTGTTTTCCGTATCTTGCCTTCAGTCGTGTCACTCCCACCTAAACCATATCTTTATTTCTAATCTATTTTTCTAGTATGACCGCACATCCGCCAACATTTTCATAATTTTTTGACTGACCTACACTTCACCCCATACAACACAATAGGTCTAACTATCACTATGTAAAACTTATCTTTAAATTTTAATGTCCATTTCATTAGTCCAACATTATTAGTGCATAACACCATATAATCAATCTCCCTATTTCCTTAGGATAATAGGACTGCAAGATACTTCAAATCTCTCTTTTAGGATTGTTTGTACATTAAGCTTTACTTCTACACTAATCTTATTATCAACAATATTTTATTTTATTTCTTTTTACCAACTTCAATCAAATATTGTTCAACTGTCTTATTAATATTTGAAAATGTCAACAACTGAAATTCATAGAACCTATTAATTGTAGTTTTCTTGATTCTATTTGAATTGGTTTTATTCAAATAATTATATTAACTATATCAATACGCTAAATGTATAAAAACAAATTTAATTAAATATAAATAACCTTTTTCTCCTTTTTGTTTTTGTTTTTGCTTTTTGTAAGGTTTTCCTTTTCCTTTTTTTTTTTCGTTTTTCTTTTCACTTTTCCAATTTCTTCATGATTTAAATGAAGTATAGGTAATCACATTATGAAATTGCCTAGATGCTATCATTTCTCAAATTATCAAAAGGTTAATTAGTAATTCAAAGAATAAAATGATGAACTCCTTTTTTTCACATGGCTGTGATCATGTTACTCTAATTTTGTCCCTGCAAAAGTAGGTTTGCGTTTAAGCACATCTAGAGATTCATGTCTAATTTTTTTTAGCAATTTTCATATATAGTAAACATAAAAATCATATTTATTAGTGATAGTTATAATATATTGCTAAATTGTATCATCTAGTTTAAAAACTGTATACACAATATATAAATAATATATACGTTATATTGTATACACAACATATGAGTTTTTGGCTAAAATCACCCCTCAATTATGACCTGAATCTAAAGTACATTATTGTGTTATAAAAATGAACAAAAAATCCTTGCACTATTCAAAAAGTTCTGTCTATTTTTTTAAGAAACTCACACCATCAACAAAAAATGTGTCAAGTCTAATAAATATATGTACACACGGTTAAGCTAGTCAAGTTTGATGATTCTTTTAAATTTTATAATTGGGGATTTAAATCATATTTAGACAAAATATTTCAAACTCTGAATACTCTTTGTAAAAAAATATTTCCAAATACAACTCCAACTTTAAAAATTTCAAATAATGTAATTATTTATTTAATTTTCACAACAAAATGTCTACATAATTTCACTAAATTACCAGTATTTTTATATATTGTATAAAATGTGAAATGCATTGTCCATATGATATATATGTACTATATATTTTTTTCATTAAAGAGAATCTCTAAATAGTTGCACATAATATTTTTAAAATGATTTTTTTTACATAATCTTTCAAACAATCGGGTCCTACTGTATAAATATTTCAAAACTTATGTGTTATTGCAAGTTAATTTACTTGATGCAAAAAAAACATATAAACTAACAACACACAAAATTTAAATTATGAGAATAAAATATTCATTTTCTATGCATATCTTTATTCTTTTTAGGTAACATTGATCTTCTCGATGTAGCTAAGACATGACCAGCAAATTTTAAAAAATATTTTTTATTGGTTCAATTAGTTTCTAAACAAAAATAGACTGAAGGGTGTTTTTTGTTATTTTTTTGATTGTATAGGGATGTTATTTGCTCACTTAGATAATATAAGGATGTATATTAAATTTGAGTCATAGTTGAGGGATAATTTTAGCCAAAAGTTCCACAACGTATATAACCAAAGTATATAACTTGTGTATACTTAGATTATGTTTGTACACTAGCTAGACATCTAAATGCATGACTCTTGTGTTTGTAAATATATTAATTTCATTTAATTATAATCAGTGATCATACAAATTTTATTTTATTAAATCGCTCAATTAAAATAATTTAATTTGATAATAACACAAAATACGAATAAATGTTTGTCATATTTATGCAACTTTTCACGACCAATCAATTAACAGGCGATCGCTATACCACTGAGCTTCAGAGAAGCAACAGACATAATGTTGGAAGCCAACTCTCATTCTTTGGACCAATCTATGATCGAAGAAAAATGAGTTTGTCACTCTTTTTCACATACATCGAGAGAAAAGGTTACGCTAGCAAGCCCCTCCTTAAGGCGATCAAGAAACTACGTGAAAGGGCTCATTCTTAAAAATAAATAAACAAATATATATATATATATATATATATATATATATATATATATATATATATATATCCAAAAGAAAAAAGTATTGTAATTATAACGTAAAGCTCCAAAACAGAATATACAAATTGAGAGAGAATTAGTATAAAGATTTCATTTCTATGTTTTTCATTGTGTCTTTCATAAGTCTATGACATCCTATCTATATAGTACAAGTTTAATGAGCTAATTATTGATATATAAACATGATTTTAAAATTAATTTTAACAAATAATTAAGTTCTTCAATTTTGAATATCCACAAATAGACACTTGAATTTGAAAAAAAATTGAACAAGTAAACACACATGTCTTATATGGCATAATACGCGTAGGACAGAAAATTGACATATAGGGTGTCATGTAGGTCGAATGTGTCTATTTGTTCAATTTTATATAATTTTTAGTGTCTACTTGTGCAAACCCAAATTAAAGGTCATAATTAAAGATCATGTTTATATATTATGTTGCCTTATACAATTGGTACATGAGTCTGTAAAAATAATTAAGAAAAAAACTTCTAACTTCATTGAATTTATAATATTTTCTTTTTAATATTCATAAATAATGTATCTTATTAAAATATTTTTAGAAAAAATATCTAAAAAGAAAAGAATATACACATTTTATAATATGTCTGAAATTTCTCTCAATAAAAACCTCGGTAAAAAACTACAAATATTGCAATCTTAGTTAAGAAAAAAAGTACCAACACATTTACTTCACTCAATGAAAAACTTTTTCATGATATCCTCAAAAGCAACACATTCAAATCTATATATCACCTTCTGAATTATTAATGTTCTCAATGCTTTAGTAAACAAATATGTGAATTATTATTTGAAAGATTTGTTAATATATATATATATATATATATATATAAATATTTGGAATTAACGAGTTACTAAAAAAAGAATAATTCTTTCTTCATTTGACGAAAAAAGAAAGTAGATAAAACAAATTAAAACGGAGAAAGTTCTTGACTTCAATACCTAACAACATTCAACTTCAACCCAAAAAAGGTTTCACGTGAACAATGTTTCCCATCAAAGAAATCGCTAAAAATGAAAAGTTATGGTAAGAAATCTTCTTCTAGATATGTTTCTTCTGGTGTTTTCCTCTAAATTTCGTATTTATTAATATTGAACCAATATCCATCTTATCAGTTATCCATTTCCTAATGATTTGTGCTTGTTGTACTCCACATATCAGACTGTAATTGTAGCTCCACATATGGAAGTGCTGATTTTAGAGTTTAACAGCCAGATCCTGAAATTCGAATTCTTTCAATTTTCGAGAAGAATCTGCAGCCTTTTCTGTCGCCTCCAGAAGCTTTGAGATTCGAATTCTTTTAATGAGAAGAACCTGTAGCCTTTTTTATCCCCTCCAGAAGCTTTGAACGGGGTAGCCAGACACTCTATCCAACTATTGAGCTTAATTTGACAGGATCGTCCTTGTCATTCCCGAAACTCACGTGCATAGCGAATTGAAGAATACAGAGCGACATCTGCACCCATGTTGAAGCCTTCTATTCCAAGTTTGATGCCGGAAGGCTCGCCAACAAAAATATTGGCAACATATTCTGCTATCTTATCCAATCCTCAACAAGTGCATCTTCAGGAAGGTTTGAAATATTATACCAAGCAGTGAAAGGTGAGCAGACGAAGTCGGAATGGAGTTGAAGTCCGCAACTTGAATGTAATTCATCATTGTTAAAATATATTGAAAATTACTGATAAAAAAAGCTTGAAATGACACAAATTTATCATATGTATCTTTCCCTTTATTAGAAATACAAGTACCGTCTTGTTTATACAATATTTTTGGAATGTTCTTTTCAAAGAAGTATTACACGTTTTCAAAACGTGTTTGAGTCGCTACCCTTAACTATACGAGTACTCAATTATATTTAAGAATGACTATTATTTCTTGATAATTTGTAGTCGTTATAATATTGGAAAAATTACTGGAATGAGTGTCTTTTAATAAATAATTACTGATTTAGTGATATTTTTTATTTATTACTATTTCTAGCAATATATAATAATATTATGTTAAATTTGCAATATGTATTAAAAGTGAATTATGTATGCAATATATGTATTATAACTGTTTTTTAAAAATATTATTATGCTTGTTTGGTAAAAAAATTGACACATTTTATTATTAGTGTATTAAAATGTATGATAAATGTATTATCCATCAATAAAACTTGTATTATATGTGAATAATAAATTATTTTTTGTAATATGTATTACAGTTATATTAAGATTAATCAAGTGAAAAAAATGTTATTGTTATAAATAATAAATATTTTTTTATTATAGTATATTTATATAAGTCTTCCAATATTTAATTGTGTTTAATGTCGAGAAAGTACTTATAAATAGATAATTTGTTTGGAACGAATTTTATATGGACCAGACAAATAAGTAATAACCCACAATAACACAAGGGAAACTTTCACATATAACCACTTAAAATTAATCAATTACTCTCTATAGTTATAGTTTGATGATTACAATTTGCAGCTACATGTTATATGGAGGAGAGAGGTAAGCGAGACTAGGAGAGAGAGGAGAGAGGCAGAGAGATGGGGAAAAGAGTGGGAGAAAGGTGAATTGTATATGAATATTGGTTAGATAAATTGTATATTATACATATGTATTTGTATATATGGCAAGAGATATCGGGAGAGGGAGGAGAGAAGCGAGCGAGACTGGGAGAGGAGGAGAGAGGCGAGTGATATCGAGAGAGAGAGGAGAGAGGCAAGAGAGAGAGGGCAGAGAGTGGGAGAGAGGTGAATTGTATATGTATATAATTGTATATTGTACATAAGCATTTGTATAAATGGCAAGCGAGATTGAGAGAGGGAGGAGAGAGGCAAGCGAGATTGAGAGAAAGAGGAGAGATGAGAACGAGAGAGGGCAGAGAGTGGGAGAGAGGTAAATCGTATATGTATATAGGTTAAATAATTGTATATTATACATATGTATTTGTATATTCTAGCGAATTATACATCTACAAATTGACTAGTTATACAAACTCGAAGTCAGTCCAGGTAATTAATGTATAATGTTATTCGCGAGTGATAATTATAGCAAACTATAGTTATGATGAGTGATTTAATAGAATAAGTTTGCTTTGTTGCGTAATTTCCTATAACACATAATCAATCATTTGTGAATTGCTTTACAATAAATAACTTATATCAATGTTACTCAGAGGTAACTCTATGATTAACATTTTTCTAATTACTTTTTGCTGGAGAGGAATTGATTTTTTCTAATATACTTAGGGATTGTTTGATAGTTAGATAAGAAACAAGTTATTTATGTATTAATTTCATATAACGACATAATTGGTAGACAAATCAAAAAGATGAACTTTCACATATAGTCACTCAAAAATAGACTAATTACTTTTCATAGCTATAGTTTGATAATTACAATTCGTAGCTGCATGTTATAGAGAGGAGACAGACGAACGAGACTGGAAGAGAGAGGAGAGAGGCGAGCAAGAGAGGGCAAAAAGTGGGAGAGAGGTGAATTCTATATGTATATCGGTTAGATAATTATATATTATACATATGCATTTGTATATATGGCAAGCAATATCGGGAGAGGGAAGAGAGAGGCAGAGGAAGGAGAAAGGCGAGCAAGAGAGGGAAGAAGCGAGAGAGAGGTGAATTTTATATGTATATCAGTTAGATAATTATACAGTATACTTATGTATTTGTATATTCTAGCAAATTATACATATACAAACGTGACTAATTATAAAAACTCAAAGTCAACCCACGTAATTAATGTATAATGTTAGTCGTGAGTGGTAATTATAGCAAACTATAGCTATGATGAGTAATTAAGTAGTACAAGTTTGCTTAACCGCATAATTTTTCCAATAAAAAAAATTATTTGTGTATAAAATTAATATAACATTTGACTGACAATGCAAGAGCATGCGTAGCTAAAACAGTAAAATCTCTATAAATTAATAATCTCTCTAAAATAATATTTTTCTCCGGTACCAACTTGGGCTAATGGAAAATGTCATCAGTTTCAATAAGATAATATATTTTCAGAAGACCCCTATATAAATATATGATCCCATTTTATCATAATTTAATAATTCTTTAAAAATACAAATATATCTAAGACAATTTAGTAAAATATGATTATATTGTGAATAGCTTTTCTTAAAATTTAAATCTAGTTGAAGCTCATCTCTAACTTTTCTTATTGCATCTAAGAGCTCCGGTCTTGTCACTTCAAACTATACCATAAAATTGTGAAGAGTTCTAGATGCGATAAGTGTTTTCTTACGTGTAACTGGTTTCAAAGGTATAATATCATCTTCAACTTCATCATCTCATTATTTTTTTCGGTGGTATCCACAATTTCTTCTATGTTCTGGACCTCTTAACATGTTTCACTTTCACCCGAATAATCCAACAGGTTACTGACATCCATTTCATTGTGGTAACCAAATCATTAATCAATGACCTCAAGTTCATTAGTGAAGTTTTCACAAGCAGGTTCATTCAAATTCTCTGAGATTGCATCCCCCCGAACGAATTTTACAGTGTCGAAAATAATCTTCTATTATCTCTTGCCGAACATTTTTTGTCCAAACAAGGATTGCAAAATTGACAACATCTAAAATATTAATGTTTACTAGATCAGTTTGTCCCACTTCATAGTCTTCTAATATTTCTACGATAAAATATCTTGAAAACTCTTATTATTCCAACATCTCAAGGTTGAAATTAGTAAGATACAATGATTTTAATGTATTCGTTGTACTTTATGTATAATATTTTTTTATGTGAAATCAATAAATATGATACATAAATTAGTAAGTAACAATGATTTTGATATATTCAAAATTAGCCTTCATTAAAACTCAAATCATTCTTTAAATTAATAAATATATTATCAATTAAATAATATCTCTATAAAATAATAAAATTTCATGGTCCCAACTGTATTAATTTATAGAGGTTTTACTGTACATATATACATAATGAAGAAATCTATATGTATTATATGTAAGATTTATGTATGTATAAGATATAATATGAAATAACTAGTAAATGAATAATTAATTCATACATAAATATATACATATCGAAAAATATATTAATTCACTCGTAGTTCATTCTAAAATACATTATTAATACATATATAATTCTAACCAACTCTCAAACAATCTATTACGGCAAATGTTCCATTTGATAGGGCATTATTAACAAGTACATTAATATTCCAATTGCATAAGACATGTAGTCTCATTACTAAGGAGATCTTCATCATTTTCTTTACGCCGGAAGGAACTTTTAGTTATGTTGAGCATTTTTATAACCATTAGGGTGCTCAACGTAGTTCATTAAGGTAAAACTTGTTTTAGGATCTTTTCAATATATATAAATTGTCATATAAATATTTCATTTATCAAATGCTCAATTTATAATTCAAGATAAAAGTTTATTTCTTAAAATCCTTTATTTCAATAATATTATATTGCCTATGGAAGTTCTTCAGAGGATTCATGATATTCAAATCATCGACACAAACAGTTAGTTATTCTGATGAATTCAGCTTCACGCTTCCTTATAAAAGTGCGATAAATAGGATAATTTTTGTACCATTCCTTTAGCGAATTTTCTTTAAGAAGATGGTACCACATTCATTCCGATTGTTTCAATTTGCATAAAGATATCTGTAGTTTTATTGAACAAGCTTTTCTAAAGTCTTATATGCTTCAAACATTTTGAACCTTCCAAAAATTATCATGAACTTTTTGTTATTTTGAATGAGTCATATAAATAGAATGTAACAACATTATCAAATGCATAGATGAATAAATTTGAGAAAAAGAAGCAACAAAAATTAATGACTACTTAGAGAAAAGGGAGTTAACAAACCACCTTTGCGATGTATACATACATGACAAGAAAAGATGATCCTGTAAACTACATAGCCAAATGAAGAAAAGAAAGATATCAGACACATTTTTCTAAACCGCGCATTCCATTTTCTTTTAATCATTCAATATTTGAAATTTACTGACTTGACTGCATAAAGACCTTTTAATCCATATTAGGACGAGAGAAGTGACGAGAACCTGGTGCAGCATGCAAGTTATTAGGCCTCCATGCAGAAGCAGTAAACAAACAAAGATCTTTCCATCCAAGCTTAAGAGTTCCATTATCCTCAACCAAAGTGTATCCATGAGACGGGAACATTCCGAGTAAAAGAGTAGCTTGTGCAGCAGCATTACCTGCAAGAGACAAGCATCTAAATCCAGATTGTTGAAGCTTTTCTCTCCAGTTGTTGAATTTCGCGTCCCCGCTCCTTGATGGACCTCCTACGGCTAGTACATTACGTATCTCCTTTGATAATAGTTGTTGCTCCACCACATGTCTTTCTTCACTCTCCTCCCCATAACACGCGCCCAGTGAGTCAAATAGAGCTGAGTAGTAATGTATTGCCTCTACAAACCTCCCCAGGAATGAACCCGCGTGGCTTAGATCCTGCTCAACCACCGTCACCACCTTCGGAGCCAACCTGAAGTAAAGCAAATTAATCAAACTTAAATACAAATATGCACAAGTGATGTGGTAAAATTACAACAAATACTTCATATCTGAATTTTGGACACTCTTTAAAAAACAATGATTGTATGGATATTTTATTATAATATCATACTAATTGATATTTATAGTATTCCCTTTGTTCTATATTAACTCATCACCATATTAAAAATATATATCCCAATTTATTTGTCCACTTACTAAATCAAAAAAATTAATTAAAATTTTCTCATTATATCTCTATAGGTAATATGGAAGCCTAAAAGAATTTAAAAGTTCCAAAATATTATTTTTCCTAGAGTTCATAAGTTACTTTCTATCTATTTCAATGATATCTATTCATATATGTCCTATGCTATTTAACATATTTTTCATATTCTATCTTGATGAGAGTTCATCAATATAGATAAAAGATAAATTCGTCAAATTAACCATCTTATTTATGGTGTTTTTAAGCACGTATAAAATAAAAAGTGATCGACTAATATAAGGAGGAAGGAAGTATTAGGTTTTGAAAAAAATTATTTGGGAGAATAAGTAATTAATGGTAATAATAAAACATAAAGAATTTTTTTTTATCTTTTCTTAATATATTTAAAAAATAATAAGTAAAATATAAAAATCTCTTTTTAAAACAATATTTATGATATTGAGTATGAGATTAACTATTGTCTACTAAAATCGAACAAAGAAAATTACACCTATAGTTCATTTTCACTCTAACGTTTCTATACTTTTGAGGCGTGCTCCCAGAAATTTGACATATTTAAACTTCTTTTTTAAAAAGAAGAGAATTCACGGAAAATTAATTAGGTAGGAAGGACTCAGTATAATTCATTAGAGAAGACAGCTTTTGGTTCAAAAAGTGATTGGCCTTTTTCTCCTCCTTTTTTCAGGTTTACTGAAAAAGAGAATCACCGCTGGTCAAAGAGAAGCGCAGTGTAATAAAGGAAAAAATAAATACCTATACTACTAGCACAAATCATTTCTTAAAATTAATTAATTATATATATATATATATATATATATATATATATTATTTTTTTACAATATTGTTACATTAGCAATTGTAACATCTACAACACAATTATCATATATGAACATGAAGATTCTTTTTTGCTTACATTAAAGCTGCATGTTAGTTCTTTAATTTCAAATGCAGATAGTTAGTCATGGAAGGTATACGTATTTGACTAGACGACATGGAACTTTCAAATAAGAAAACGCATGGAAAATAGCAGTAACAGTATTTTTGAATTTGGTGATATCAAGTATGTTAAAAAGCATTTTTTTTTTAGCTACAAAGAAAATTTATAAAGTACTTAAAAAAAAAATTGAATTCAAAGGTAGAAATTGTGTACCTTTGCAAGAGGGAGAGTGTATTAGAGTCACTGCCAGTAACATCGTAAAGGGAATGTTGCAACCAATGAACCGCTACAGCTTCTCTTTTGCTCACATTCAATTTCTCAGGGTCTAAGTTTCCAACTTTATCAGCAACTGGTAAAAACTCGAAAGGAAGGCCTAATCTCTCGGCGAAATCGGATAGTCGTTTGCCGGTTGCTTCAAGAGCATCCATGGAGGTTCCAAGCCCGGTGAGCCGGACGTAAGGAGGTCCACCGGGCCTGGAAGCTAAGATGTGGAAAAGACCGGGCCATTGAAGACCTTGCATTATATCAAGGTCGATTATGTGTACCCGGTCTTCTCTCTCGAAAGCTTCTTGTATAGCTTGATTGGCTGTGAAATGTGAGAATTTGATGAAAGGGCTGATTCCGTTAAACACCTGGAAAGCGGATGCCATTTTCTGTGTGTAAAGCATGGGGACGCTGGTCATTGGTAGGGCTGCGTAAATTCCTAAGCATGAATTCAACAGCCTTGCTGACATGGCTTCTGAGAAATATGCTGCAACGCGCTGTGCAGATGTGCCGAACGGTGTGGAGAGTTCGGATACTTCTAATAGCATTTTATTTGCCTCTTCTAAGTTATCAGCGGATACGGCTTCTGCACATTGCAATAGCAAGGTCAGAAGGTGTAATCCTTCTTCATCCCTCTTCTGTTGTCGCTCTTCTTCCTTTTTTTCTCGGTACGTGTTGATCGGGACTGGTGGAGCTGGGGTTGAAGTTTTTGTTTTGGCGCTATTGTCGGCTACCGACGTTGGAGATAGAGAACTAGAAGATTGCTGCTGCTTCTGTTGTTGCTCTATGTCTACTGCAGCCTGTTGCTGAGAATGAGAATGAGGAGATTCTTGTTGTTGTTGCTGCACTTGAGGAGAAAGTGTAACAAATGAAAGATCTGTTGCAGTAGGATTATTGCCGCCTAGTTGCTGGTGCTGGTTCAGAGAAGGTGCTACCGGAGCGTTGTGGCTGTTTGGCAAAGCTATATCCCAGTTTAAGTATTGATTATTTGAGGAATCAGGAAGGGATAAAATATTGTGCTGCAATAAGTTGGCATTATTTTGGGCCTGTTGTAAACCAGCGAGCTGTGGCGGCAGCGATTCTTTTCTTCTCCAGCACTCCATGGGGTCATTTTGATCAGCGCCACCATTATTATTACTAGTGAGAGAGCGAAGCCTGTACTCCAGGAGAGATGCGAGATACGGATTGCAAGGGTGAATAATCTCCCTTACATTCTGTATGAGCTGGGGCACCGAAACTTGAGCGGAACTGTTGATTAAATCCTTTATAATACTGTCAACCCATGCCGTTGCAGACGTGCTATCCTCCATGGAATCGATTCTTCCAGCTGTAAGAGGTGATGATACAACAGCTGCTGCAGAAGCAGGAGGTTGCTGCAGTAGTAAACCGCTGTTTTGTCGGTTTCTATCTGGAGGAAAAAGGGGTAAACCGGAGAAAACACAAACAGATGGGGATTGATTGTTGTTGTTGTTGTTCTGGGTTTGAGTACCTTGTGGCTGATGATGCGATGTTATGGCGTCTGTGTAAGTTAGGTTTGGGGTTGAATTAGAAAATCCGGTATCAATCCCAGGCCCTCCTCTTGACGTCACACCGCACAAGTTCGTGGAAGAAGGTAACATTTGCATAGTGGAGTAGTTAGAAACCTGAGTCGTCATCGTCATCGTCGTTGTCGTGTTACTGTTCATACCATGACCAAAACTACTATTACCACAAACCCTTAAATCACCAACCTGAGAATGAGACCCCCCTATCATAGCAGGCCGGCGTAAATATCTATAATCTCCACCGGCGCCGGTCTGGATCTCCATGTCAGACGCCGCTCTCTTCCTAACCATTTTTCCGTTTTCACAGTGGAAAAGTTCCTTACTTGTCTTCTCACCACTACTATCACCGACGACGTTCACACCGGTGCAGTTCTCACCACTCACAGGTAAAGCCTTCTCCATGTTTTATATGAAATAGATTCTCAAACTCTGTTAAATGTTTCATCTCCATCATATACTGGGATCGGGTTATTAAAATCAGCTACCTGAATCCAAACATATAGCAATGAAAAGATTTAGACAGCAAGCATTGGGATTCTGTGGTTTAATTTTCTCAATCAAATACCACAATGCAACACAAACAACACGTTCTTCACCTAGGGCAACTCTACTATACTTGTTTATAAACACTTGACTGGTTGCATTTTGGATTTATATGCAATTTCAGTATTGCCAATGAGAAAGAGGCTAAGAAAAATGGAATTTATTGACGACATAAAGTACCGAAGTTGTTGAAAACTTATTAATCATATCATATATAAAAAAAAATTGTAATCCATTTGCTATCTTTTCCTCTTTTTCCCCAACATTACTTTTCAATTATTATTGCGGCTATTAGTGCTATAACTCTAGATTTTTCTATGTATATTGCAATGTTGATATTGTGAACATAGTTTATTTTTTTATAAATATTTTATAGTTATGGAATGAAGAGAGTTGGGTCCAGTAGGGTTTTTTGTGAGCAGTGGAGATAGGTACCTTTCTCTGGCAAGTTAAGGGTAGGTGTTGGCTGAAATGATGGAAACTTTTGTTTTCTTCTTCTTTGCTTTCTTTCTCGATCTCGATTAGTGAGGCGTCTTCGTCCGTTTGACTTTAGCTACTTATTACTTCTTCATCAACTTATAATGTCCGGTCCACATGAATTTTTAACTTTTGAGTCATTGTAACATATACAAAATAATAAATTTTACATCACATAACTAAGTGTATATGGACTTTTAGTTCTTGGTAATCAAACGATTCCTTAGATTTGATTTAAAATAAGTAGGCATTTCGACCTAAAAATGTAAAATTTGAAGAAAATGATTAAAAATATATATAGTTTTGCAATATTATAGTTGTGTTTAAATATATAAATATAATTTTAGAAAATGTGAAAAATAAGATGTTCTATCTGAATTTAAGTTATAATTGGATTGGTTATGATAAGATAAATTATGATGAGACTACTTATGATGAAAGAAGTTATTTGTGAGATTTTATTTAGTTAGTGTTTGATTTGTTGTATTTAAAATAATATGCATTGTATAAATTATAAGAAAGATATCTTTCATGAATATGAAAAGTGATATATAGAAAGGATTTAAAGAAACATTTTCATAATTTACTTATTTTATTTCGAGATAAGTTATCCCGAGATTACTATCACCCAAGAGGAGGGATACTTTTTATCTCGATACTAATTATTAATCTCGAGATTAGTTATCGAACTTATCAGCTAAACAACAAATTAAGCTAGCATTAGATCCGAATTCTCAAATTTTCTTGGCAAATCAGATTTGGGTGAAGTTTCGCCATGCGTTTGGCCCTAGATTTTTCAAAAGATATTTGATTATTTCAAAAATATGATTTATATCCATCAATTCATTTTTTTTAAAAAAAAATACCCATAAATTTATATTATCATTTTATCATGAATATGTTCCGTTAAAAGATAACGTTACAACATAGAGTAATTGATAACAATCAACAATACTCCCTCCGTTTAAAAAAAATAACCTTGTTTGACTTAGAATGGAGTTTAAGCAGACTAAAAAGGAAAAAGAGTCATTCTTTTTTAAACGAAAGAAGTAACAATAATATAAATAAAACAATAAACGCATATATTTGAGTTATTATTCACACCAAACGACTTAAAGGCTAGAAAAATTTAGGTATGTATTTAGATGTAATTTATAGGTTATTAACAAATGGACACGGACACAAATATGATGGTTTCTATGATAGCTCACAGCTCGAGATAAGATAGCCAAAAAGGTCGTTGGGGATCGGATACTCAAAGCATTGCTTTCTATGGAATTGTCGACAGGACGATAAAATGGAGTAAGGTCTATAATTGCAAATATATAAATAATTAAAAAAAAAAGATTTAAATTTTATAATCTAATATACTAAAAAAATATAGAATATACTGAAATGTAATTTAATTTTGTTGTATTAAATTTATCAGAAAAAAACAAAATGAAGGAGGTACACTCACTGTTTATTACATGTGAAGTGATAGTTTCAATTTAAAAAGGAAAAAAACTGTCTTAATATTCATTTAATAACAAAATAAAAATATTATTCTTTCAAAAATAAAACTTAGTTTACATCCAATTTGGAAAAAAGTATCGCAACTTGTGAAAAAATATAAACAAATCTTGAAAAGAGAAGCAAAAAGTATTTCTTAGATATATATAATAAACAAATTAAATAACATTCTCAAAAAAAAAAAAAAAAAAAGGAAAAAGACTTTTCCTAAAAAAATGAAATTTAAAGAATTTGGAGCTTCTGAAAAAATAAAAACAAAAATCTGGAAATATTTTGAGGAAAAAACTACATAAAAATTAGGAGTTCAGAGTCCGTAGGGCAGTAAAATTGAGCAAAATTTTTAAAAGGAATTGAATATGAGACTTTCCTTTTTTAAAAGAATGAAGCTGACTTTAAAAAATAATAATAATGCTTCTTCATTATTTATTTAATCGCTTTGTTATTGTGTTACGTGTTTATTTAAAGGTAAGACTCGTGTTAAAATGAGTCTTGTACACAGGGGCGGAGCCACCTTGGTATAAGGGGTTCGTTCGAGCTTTTTTTGACGAAAAATTATACGATTTATACATGGTTAAAAAAGTATTTTATGTATATATAATAGATGTTAAACCCCTTTCGACTACTTCGTATATCTATTAGTATGAATTTTGAACCCCTTTATTTTAAATTCTGATTCCGCCACTGCTTGTACAGGAGCCTCAAACATAGATTTCAACTCTATTAACACTTCCATCAAAATATTATTCTTTTGATTTCATATATAGTTTTTGTTGTCATTTTGACTCTGAACTCGATAAGTTTAGTTGTAATATTACTTTTAAAATTTCTTATCCTTTTATTTGTATTATATTATCCTTGTTTCTTATATTTGAATTATCATGTTATTTTGTGATAGTAAGTTCCATTTTTATAAATTTTTCTATATGCTAGTATTTTGTTAAAGCTTTTTCATTTCAATAAAATATTTTTTAAATTATTTAAAATCTTAAATCTATCAAAAATAACTTTTCAAATGAAAAAAATAATAAGAATACTCGTCTAAAGAAAAATGTGGACTTGTAGGGGGGAAATTGAAAAACAAAGTACCATTAAAAAATGTGTTTGTGGTGCATTGAATTGGGCTAGACGAAAAAAAATATTTAATAAAGAACAATTTTTCGTTAAATGAGTACTACATAACATAAATTTAAACAATCAATAAAAATTTTGGTGAAATAGTAAGTACTCATTCATCCTTAATCAAGAGGTCTCGAGTTTGAGCCTCCTTAAATACAAAATTATCTTTGTTAGCGAGCGTTTTACCTTCAATATTTGACTTTTTGACACGAATTTAAATTTAGTCGAGTTTCATCAATATAAATACTAGACACCAGATGGAAAACTAAAAAAAATATGAATCTGAATATAATTAAGTAAAAAAGAACGAATATATCCTGAACAATCGTAAATAATATGCAGATACACTTCATTATACTTTTAGGAGATTGATGCCTCTCTCATCCAAAAACAAAAACAGATATACATTTGTTATAATCTTATCAATCGACTTAATATTTCTTAAATAACAGAGTATCACGTATTACTATTTAATCTTTCGTTAGAATGAAAGATATATATGTTTAAGTTTCTATAAAGCTGAATTTTAATATCTCAAAAATATAATATAAAATATTTATATATATCATTTACATTTAACAAAAATATCGAAGATCGAATTAAAAAAATTTGAAAATTATGAAGGTGTGTGAATAGAAGGATGAGATAGGTTCAAAGAGAGCAGGTAAGTGAGAGGACATGTCAAAAGGAGTTGCTAAGGTCGAGGCAGGAGGGGGTGTCAGTCCCCAAAAGGCAAGCTAGTGTTTGACATTTTGCTTTCAACGGCATCATCATCTCTATGCTTTTTCACAAATTTGGATCTTCCTTTGCTTTTCTTCTTGTTTGACTCTTTGCCCCCACTTTACTCTCTACCTATTTCAAAACTCATTTAATAATACATATATACATACATACTAGTACTAGTAATTAAGTAATACAAATATTAAGATCTACTCTACTACTCCTACTACTATATCTTTGGACACAATAATTAGTAGTAGAAAAGAATTCATAAATATCAGTAAAAATCGTAATAGAGCGGTAAGTATTTTTATATGGGGTGTGTTTGATATGAAGGAAAATATTTTTTTTGAAAATAAGTAGATATTTGATTTATTTTTATATATTTGGTTGATGAGTAGAAAATATTTTTTTTAAAAATATTTTAGTGTTTGATTTCTGAATGAAAAATATTTTTGAGAAATATCTTTTGTTTTTTTACTCGAGTAGAAAATAATTTATGAAGTTGAATTTTTTTAAAAAAAAACAAACTTAATTTTTTTTTCGTTGTGGGGTGGCATCGAAAAAAATAAAAATTTGAAGTTTAAAATGTTTTATAAGGACAAACTTAAATTAATATTTTATTTGGGACGGGTGTGGGGCAGTGGCGAATCCAAAAATTTTGTATAATGGATGCTCAACTATTTTTATCTCTGAAATTGCTACATTTAATGGTTGCTCAGTTAATATATTTCAATGAATTACTAAATTTTGTACATAAATAATAATGTTGTCACAAAAGGCAGTGGGTGTCATAAGTCACTACATAGGTCCGCCACTGAGGTGGGGGTGGGGTGGCTGATAGTGGAGGTAGTAATTGGGGGGGGGGTCAATGGTAAAGGTGAAAAAAATAAAATTTTGAAGTTGTAAATATTTTTTTTTAAAAATAAACTTAAATTGTTCTAGGGGTAGGAGGTGGGGTGGGGGCTGGTAGGGTGGGTGAGAGATGGTAGGGGGTGGGATGGGTAGGGGAGGTTGGAAGATAATTTTGAAAAATATTTTTCTTAAGTTTTGAAAGGAAATCACTTTTCTTAAATTTGAGAAAAAATAAGTTGATTTGAAAAATATTTCACCCAATCAAACATGAGAAAATTGAAAAATGTTCTCTTTCGTACCAAACACACCCTGAATCTTATCTTTTTGGTACTTTTTATTGATGATATAATGTGCCAAAATAAAGTTTATAAACAAATAATATTTCATTTTTCAATTTGATATGTTAGTAAGAGAAGCTAACTACACAAATATAATGTCAAAAATGAAAGAGCAAGAAAAATAATTTCATAAATTCATTACATTTTGATTTACCATACAAGTAAATAAACTTATATTTATTTAATAATACAATTTATTGTGTTTGATGTATTCACGTGAATCATATAAATAGTTTATCTCTTTTGTTCATTACTTCCATTCTTTTATAAATAAATGAAATTGATAAAACTAATCATAATTTTATTTTGATTTTGTGTATAATTCTTTTGTTTCGTACGTAGACTCAATTGGTACAGTGTACACCAACAGGTAAATGCGAGAGCAACCCTGTGAAGTTTTATTTCATAAAAAAACTTTTATTTAGTTCTAATAAATTGTTTATATGCATCAATTGAATTTTTCAATACGAATATAGAGTATAAATTAAAATCAAAGAAAGTTATTGAACTGTAACTAGAGTTATAACACCAAACAAATGTGTGTAACAAATATCAACGGGAGATCGCGCGATAAAAAAGAGAAATTAATATATAATAAAATATATATTTTGATATCTGTTACATCATATCAATAACGTGACTATATAACTCTATTGCATTTTATTTGGCAGTAGCTCACACCCTTAAATATTTTATTAATATATATTTTGATCAGTTTTACGTGTATCTTGACTAATTTCATGAAATATATGCTCCCTCGTACAATAATAAGTACTAGATAACTCTATTCACAAGACTAGAAGATAGAAAAAAATCATAGATAACGTGATTTTTAACAACTTTATTGATGACTAGGTCATAACACCCTTAAATATTATATATAAAATATTAAAATTAAATAAAAATAAAATAACTTGAATGCTTCAAGTGAAAGAAAGTTATTATTAATAATTGAAATATCCTATTAAGTAATTTGTATTATTATTAATTTTACTCGTCTCGATTATAATATATCTAGTCATGGCTATAACTCATAGAGAGTATAAATGTATGATATCTTCATAATATAAATCGTGTAAGTGTTTATATTTTAAAATACCAGAGATGTATTTAGAAATTAAATTATATTAGAGGAATATTTAATCTAATAAATCTTTAATCCCATGGATACCTTTAATCAAAAATAAGTTTGAGATTTTGATTTGGTTGCTATAAATAATATTTTGATATTTTAACTATTGTTCCTTCCAATTACATTTTAATTTGCTAATCATAACCTAGTAATCCAAAAGTAAGAAAATTATATTTGAAAAAAATAATTAGAAAAGAAATGGTTCTAGTTTTTGTCATATAACTGGTTATTCCAAGTTCCCAAGTTCTCGAAAAACATTAAATTTGAGCGAGATTTTAGTATTCGATTTTTTTTTTAAAAAAGAATTATCCTAAACTTTATATTTTATAAAATACCTAACATTTATAATTTTAGACTAAATTTCGTTCCTAGTTTTTTGTACAAAATTTATAGTGTTATATACATATTTTATATAATTTTAATCCGAGCTTATTCTCTGAAGTCACTTGCAATTACAAATAGTAATAGTAGTTTTTCAAGTACAAATCAATGGTCGTTTTTTTTTCCGAATTCATATTAATTATATTCGTTGTCATTGCTTTCACGAAAAATGACAATACAAATGTATGAGTATTTTAATAAATTTTTAGAACTTATAAGTATTAGTCATATTTTTTATAAATAAAAGTCAAATATATCTCCCAAAAAAATCTATGATCAAACGCATAGCAACACTTCACGCAATAATGACTTGCCAAAATATTTTTGTAAATTTGTAGCCAAACACATGGCAAAACTTCACCAATAAATAACTTGCCAAAAAAAGTTAAAAGTTTGTGGTTAAACACATGGCAAAATTTTACCCACAAAATATTTGGTGAAATGCTAGCCTAGCATTATGTGACGTCTCGCCACGATTTTAGCCCAATTCCGCGTCCAGAAAAGGGTAGAATGCTCTAGAGTTGTGTGGAGAACTCTAGAACATTCTAGAATTCTCAAGAAGGCTAGAGAGGGTCCCGAAATAGTGTAGAATTCTCTAGAAGAGGGACCAAAAGTGTAAATATTAGGGACTTGTAAAGTAAATACTAATTGTACTTTAGTCCCTAGGAAGTAGTATAAATAGGGGGTGCCTCTCATTTGCAAAGGCATCAAGCAAAGTGTAAGCATTCTCCAAGCAATACACTAAGCCTTCTTCAAAGATCTCTTCTTTGTTCTTTCTAAGTTCTTTTTCAAGCATTCTCTTAGCGGTCATAGTATAAAGGGCATACTTGAGCTTACAAGATCGTGAAAGATTCGTGAGTAAGTTGTCAAGTGCCGCACGGAGTCTTAGTAAATACTCTAAGTCCGTGACATCGTGGTATCAGAGCCAGGCTCGATACTAAGGGAATGGCTACCGAAGGAGACATGAACGCCGCCAGCACCACAACATCCGCCTTGATGGTGGTAAGAAGATTCGAAAGGGGAAGAAACAACAAAAGGGTAACGAGGAGATGCTGCCCGAACCTAGCGAGGCACTAACATCTAATCCACCTTCGACTGCCAGGTTAAGTGACGACGAGTGGAGACGGCAAGACAGGCCGTAGAGATATTAGGCCGGCGCATGAACGTGGCAGATGGCAAATTCAAGACCCTTGAGGAGACCGACAATATCCGTAAGGAGTTGGAAGGTCGCCAGCGGGCCGAGTTCGAGATGAAGGAGGCCATCACTTCCTTGGAGTGCCGGCTTATGGACGCGCTTAGCACGATTGAGGCGCTGAAGGCCGAGATGAAAACACTCAAGGAAGGCGTGGAGGTTGGAGGATCAGCATCACCTGACCGTGATAGGGAGGCCAGGGTCGAGGCTCCCAAGCCACCAATATTCAAAGGCGTCCGCGACGCTCAAGAGGTGGAAAACTTTCTATGGCACTTAGAGAATTACTTCAAGTGTAGTCGGGTGAGAAGCGATGAGAACAAGATCAACACTGCCGTGTTGTACTTGTCCGAGATGGCTATGCTATGGTGGAGGCGCAAAGAGACTGAGATTGGGAAAGGGACGTGCACCATCAACACGTGGGAACAATTCCGCGAAGAATTCAAGAAAGCCTTCTTCCCCAGTAATGTCGTGTATGAGGTCAAGCGCAAATTCAGGGAATTGAAGCACACGGGAAGCATTCGAGCATACGTGAGGGAGTTCACAACTCTAATGCTTCAAATTCCCAGCCTCACAGACGAGGACATGCTGTTCCATTTCATGGACGGACTGCAGAGTTGGGCCAAGACGGAGCTGGAGCGGCGACAAGTCAAGACCATAGACAAAGCCATCACACAAGCCGAGTCCTTAACGGACTTCAAACAGGAACGGCATGACAAAGCGAAGGGTAAGGATACAAGGAGTAGTCATGCCAAAGGTGGGGGAGACCGTGGCCGGAGCAGGGAGCAGCACCCTAAGCAACACGACCCCCACAAGCCAGAAAACAAGCGGTTCTCGCGCCAGAATTACACAGACAAGCGGGCGCAGACCGGCAGAGGAGATGGGTGCTACATATGCGGTGGACCACACGGCTATGCCAGGTCCCCTGAAATGAAGAACCTTGGTTCCATCCTACGCGAACGGAAGGAGAAGGATGCACAAGATCAAGGGCATGACTCGGGCACGACGCAGTTGGGCATGGTTGGATTGTGCGGTGCGATAGCCAAGCAGACCCAGAAGCCAGGAGATTTCAGCACGCAGTATGTAGACATCTCCATAAATGGAAGACCAGCTCGTGCCATGGTAGACTCCGGGGCAGAAGCCAACATCATGACCAAGTCAGCAGCAGAGAGGTTAGGGCTGAACTACGTACCAAGCAACAACTGCCTCAAAACTGTCAACGCCCCACCGACTCCCGTGTGCGGAGTCGCCCAAGGAGTAAGCATCACGTTGGGGAGATAGCAAGGAAAGACAAGCTTTACTGTCGCTCCTCTGGACATATTCGATATCATTCTCGGACAAGAGTTCTTCCAGCGTTGCCACACGATGATCGACCCCTACCCCCAGCAACTCATGGTCATGGAGCAGGAAGGGTCATGTATGGTACCTTTAGTCAATGTGCCAAGGAAGGAAGGATTCGCCCACTTATCGGCCATGCAGATTGAGAAGGGCCTAAAGAAAGGAGAGCCGATGTTCCTAGCTACCATTGCAAGTTCAGGAGGAGACAATGGTACTATGAAGTCCTTGCCACCGCTCGTAGAGAAGGTCCTTGAGGAGAACGAGGACGTGATGCCGGACGAGCTGCCGAAGACTCTACCTCCGAGGCGCGAGGTAGATCACAAGATAGAGTTGGAGGTCGGAGCCAAGCCACCCACACATGCACCTTACCGTATGGCTCCACCCGAGTTAGAGGAGCTAAGGAAGCAGTTGAAGGAGCTCCTCGAGGCCGGTCACATCCGTCCATCCAAGGCACCTTATGGCGCGCCAGTACTATTCCAGAAAAAGAAAGACGGGTCGTTGCGCTTATGCATCGACTATCGGGCGCTCAATAAGGTCACGATCAAAAACAAATATCCTATCCCGCTGATTGCAGACTTATTCGATAGACTTGGGCAGGTCAAGTACTTCACCAAGATGGATCTCCGGAAAGGCTACTACCAAGTGCGCATCGCAGAGGGGGATGAGCCAAAGACAGCCTGCGTGACTAGATACAGAGCATACGAGTGGTTGGTGATGCCGTTCGGCTTAACCAATGCACCCGCCATCTTTTGCACGCTGATGAACGAAATTCTCCATCCTTACTTGGATCAGTTCGTGGTGGTGTACTTGGATGACATAGTCATATATAGCAACACCTTGGAGGAACACGTGGAGCACCTGAGGAAAGTCTTCCAAGTCTTATGGGAGAACCAGCTCTACGTCAAGCGGGACAAGTGCGAGTTTGCCCAGTCCGAGGTGCACTTCTTGGGCCATGTTATCAGCCATGGCAAACTCCGGATGGCCGAGGCGAAGATTAGGGCGATCCAAGAGTGGGAGGCGCCCACGAAGGTGATCGAGCTACGATCATTTCTTAGGCTTGCGAATTATTATCGCAGGTTCATCAGTGGTTACTCTGCTAAAGCCGCTCCACTGACCGAGTTGTTGAAGAAGAATAAGCCGTGGGTTTGGAGCGAGGAGTGCCAAAGAGCGTTCGAAGGTCTCAAGGCCGCAGTGACAGAAGAACCAGTCTTGATGCTGCCCAACTTCTCAAAGACCTTCGAATTACATACGGATGCCTCAGATTTTGCCATTGGGGGAGTCTTAATGCAAGATAGACACCCAATAGCATTCGAAAGCCGCAAACTAAACGAGGCCGAACGACGGTACACCGTGCAGGAAAAAGAGATGACGGCCATTGTACATTGCCTACGCACATGGAGACACTACTTGTTAGGCTCCAAGTTCGTGGTCAAGACCGACAATGTTGCCACTAGATACTTCCAATCACAAAAGAAGATCACCCCGAAGCAAGCTAGATGGCAAGACTTTTTGGCAGAATTTGACTACGTCCTGGAGTACAAGCTGGGAAGGGGCAATGTCGTTGCCAACACACTTAGTAGGAAGGCCGAGCTTGCTGCCATCACTACAGCCCACTGTAACATTCAAGATGCGATCAAGGATGGCATGCAACACGATCCAGAGGCCAAGAAGATAATAGAGTTGGCTGCCCAAGGCAAAACCAGGCGCTTTTGGGTAGAAAATGGCTTCTTGCTCACTACGGGTCGAAGGGTCTATGTACCTAAGTTCGGGTCTATCAGGCGGCGCATCATAAAGGAAAGCCACGACACACCGTGGGCTGGACATCCGGGGCAACGACGTACGAGGGCGCTGATCGAGGCTATTTACTTCTGGCCACGCATGCGGGACGACATCGAGTGTAATGTGCAGACTTGTCTTGTGTACCAACAAGATAAGGTGGAGCAAAGGCAACGGGGAGGGTTACTAGAGCCAATACCCGTAGCAGAACGCCCATGGGAGAGCGTGACCATGGACTTCATCACCTCCTTGCCGAAGTCCAACGGGTTTGGTACTATCATGGTCGTGGTGGACAGGTTCTCAAAGTATGCTACTTTCATGCCTGCCACAGCCGGTTGCACCGCCAAAGAGGCCGCTCAATTGTTCTTTAAGAACGTGGTGAAATATTGGGGGTTGCCGAGACATATCATTAGCGACCGAGACCCCCGCTTTACCGGGAACTTTTGGAAAGAGTTGTTCGAAGTACTTGGAACGAAGCTTCACTTCTCCACAAGTTTCCACCTTCAGACCGACGGCCAGACAGAACGCGTCAACGCTCTACTGGAGTGCTATCTAAGGCACTATGTTAGTGCGCATCAGAAAGATTGGGCCAGACTCCTAGACATGGCGCAAATTTCCTATAATCTGCAGAATAGTAAGTCCACTGGGCGCACGCCATTTGAGTTGGCAACAGGCCAACAACCCCAAACTCCGCATTCGTTGCCGACTGCTTTCGAGGGAAAGAGTTTGGGTGCCTACCATCTTGCCAAAGGATGGGAAGAGCAGCTTGACACCGCCAAATCCTACTTGGACAAGGCGGCCAAAAGGATGAAAAAGTTCGCCGACCGCAAGCGTCGTCCCACGGACTATAAAGAAGGCGACATGGTCTTGGTAAAATTCAATCCAAGACAGTTCAAGGCACTAAGAGGCGTTCATCAAAACTTAGTGCGTAAATATGAGGGTCCGTTCAAGATCATTGCCAAGGTGGGCAGGATCTCATACAAGTTGGAGTTGCCTCCAAACTTCAAGATCCACCCGGTATTTCATGCGAGCGTCCTCAAGCCGTGCTATGAGGACAAGGAAGATCCTAACCAGAACCGATCGCAACGGGCTCCCATTACTGTCACTGCCTCGCACGACCGAGAAATTCAAGCTATCATAGATTATCAAGCCAATCGGAAGCGAGGTCAACAAGCCAGCGCCATGTTCCTAGTGCATTGGAAGGGACAAACTCCAAAAGATGCCACCTGGGAGAAATATGAAGACTTGTGGCAATTCAAGGACAAAGTCCAGGAGTTTTTGCAGCAATGCGCCGCGGTCGTCGCATCATCAGGTGGGGGAGCGTGTGACGTCCCGCCACGATTTCAGCCCAATTCCGCGTCCGGAAAAGGGTAGAATGCTCTAGAGTTGTGTGGAGAACTCTTGAACATTCTAGAATTCTCAAGAAGGCTAGAGAGGGTCCCGGAATAGTGTAGAATTCTCAAGAAGAGGGACCAAAAGTGTAAATATTAGGGACTTGTAAAGTAAATACTAATTGTACTTTAGTCCCTAGGAAGTAGTATAAATAGGGGGTGCCTCTCATTTGCAAAGGCATCAAGCAAAGTGTAAGCATTATCCAAGCAATACACTAAGCCTTCTTCAAAGATCTCTTCTTTGTTCTTTCTAAGTTCTTTTTCAAGCATTCTCTTAGCGGTCTTAGTATAAAGGGCTTACTTGAGCTTACAAGATCGTGAAAGGTTCGTGAGTAAGTTGTCAAGTGCCGCACGGAGTCTTAGTAAATACTCTAAGTCCGTGACAATTAGGTAAGTTAATCAACAATATTTTACCTATTTAAATTTGAAGTTCATATCTCATTACAAATATCATATCAATTTCATGTTCCTTCTATAACTTATTTCATGAAAATGATTTTATTTAACTACAATATTAGGTTAGAAAATCAATGTTGCGTCGTAAAGAAAAATTGAAATGCTTACAAATAATCGTGATATTCCTTTTTTTATAAAATTCTTTTCTTCAAAAATATTGACCAAGTTTATATAAATGAAGGTGTTTATATGTCATATTTCAAAACTTGTTCATGCTTGTTCAAAAAGCTAGTGAATTTGATGTTTATGATGAAATAATGTTATTTTCCTCAAATAGTATTATTTATAAGTAGTTATTGATCAATTTTTTGAATCTTGGTATAATATTAGTATGTGAAAGTACTCATTTTATTATGTCTGATTTCAAAATTCTTAAGGTTATTGTTGATCTTTCTCACTTTGTTTCAACTCAACAAGATGAGTACTTTTATTAAAATTATATTACGTTTTGAAAAATCAATCGATAGTATTGTTTGATGAAAATCATATTATTCAGATATTAACATTACATTGTGATTTACTAGCTTTTTTGAACAAGCCTGAATGATGTTTTGAAATGTGACATATTAATCTTCTTCTATCAACGAGGTTGTTGGCGTCCTTTCATCTATATCCAGGTATGGATTTTGCTTCTTTAAAAATAAAATTTCTTGGAATTTTGATAATACCCAATTATAGTTAGGTATGTGAACTTTCACCCTGTTGGTGAGGATCCTAACTATTTTGCACCTTATAATTATTCCGTCCTCAATTTTTGCTTTACCTATTGCCTATTTAATAAAAATATTGATTGGCTATAACTCATAGAGAGTATAAATGTATGATATCTTCATAATATAAATCGTGTAAGTGTTTATATTTTAAAATACAAGAGATGTATTTAGAAATTAAATTATATTAGAGGAATATTTAATCTAATAAATCTTTAATCCCATGGATACCTTTAATCAAAAATAAGTTTGAGATTTTGATTTGGTTGCTATAAATAATATTTTGATATTTTAACTATTGTTCCTTCCAATTACATTTTAATTTGCTAATCATAACCTAGTAATCCAAAAGTAAGAAAATTATATTTGAAAAAAATAATTAGAAAAGAAATGGTTCTAGTTTTTGTCATATAACTGGTTATCCCAAGTTCCCAAGTTCTCGAAAAACATTGAATTTGAGCGAGATTTTAGTATTCGATTTATTTATTTACTTTTTTTAAAAAATAATCCTAAACTTTATATTTTATAAAATACCTAACATTTATAATTTTAGACTAAATTTCGTTCCTAGTTTTTTGTACAAAATTTATAGTGTTATATACATATTTTATATAATTTTAATCCGAGTTTATTCTCTTAAGTCACTTGCAATTACAAATAGTAATAGTAGTTTTTCATATACAAATCATTGGTTTTTTCGTTTTTTTTTTTCAAATTCATATTAATTATATTCGTTGTCATTGCTTTCACGAAAAATGACAATACAAATGTATGAGTATTTTAATAAATTTTTAGAACTTATAAGTATAAATCATATTTTTTTAAAATAAAAGTCAAATATCTCTCCCAAAAAAATCTATATCAAACGCATAGCAACACTTCACGCAATAATTACTTGCCAAAATATTTTTGTAAATTTGTAGCCAAACACATGGCAAAACTTCACCAATAAATAACTTGCCAAAAAAAGTTAGAAGTTTGTGGTTAAACACATGGCAAAATTTTACCCCAAAAATATTTGGTGAAATGCTAGCCTAGCATTAGGTAAGTTAATCAACAATATTTTACCTATTTAAATTTGAAGTTCATATCTCATTACAATTATTATATCAATTTCATGTTCCTTCTATAACTTATTTCATGAAAATGATTTGATTTAACTACAATATTAGGTTAGAAAATCAATGTTGCGTCGTAAAGAAAAATTGAAATGCTTACAAATAATCGTGATATTCCTTTTTATAAAATTCTTTTCTTCAAAAATATTGACCAAGTTTATATAAATGAAGGTGTTTATATGTCATATTTCAAAACTTGTTCATGCTTGTTCAAAAAGCTAGTGAATTTGATGTTTATGATGAAATAATGTTATTTTCCTCAAATAGTATTATTTATAAGTAGTTATTGATCAACTTTTTGAATCTTGGTATAATATTAGTATGTGAAAGTACTTATTTTATTATGTCTGATTTCAAAATTCTTAAGGTTATTGTTGATCTTTCTCACTTTGTTTCAACTCAACAAGATGAGTACTTTTATTAAAATTATATTACGTTTTGAAAAATCAATCGATAGTATTGTTTGATGAAAATCATATTATTCAGATATTAACATTACATTCTGATTTACTAGCTTTTTTGAACAAGCCTGAATGATGTTTTGAAAATGTGACGTATTGATCATCTTCTATCAACGAGGTTGTTGGCGTCCTTTCATCTATATCCAGGTATGGATTTTGCTTCTTTAAAAATAAAATTTCTTGGAATTTTGATAATACCCAATTATAGTTAGGTATGTGAACTTTCACCCTGTTGGTGAGGATCCTAACTATTTTGCACCTTATAATTATTCCGTCCTCAATTTTTGCTTTACCTATTGCCTATTTAATAAAAATATTGATTGGCTATAACTCATAGAGAGTATAAATGTATGATATCTTCATAATATAAATCGTGTAAGTGTTTATATTTTAAAATACAAGAGATGTATTTAGAAATTAAATTATATTAGAGGAATATTTAATCTAATAAATCTTTAATCCCATGGATACCTTTAATCAAAAATAAGTTTGAGATTTTGATTTGGTTGCTATAAATAATATTTTGATATTTTAACTATTGTTCCTTCCAATTACATTTTAATTTGCTAATCATAACCTAGTAATCCAAAAGTAAGAAAATTATATTTGAAAAAAATAATTAGAAAAGAAATGGTTCTAGTTTTTGTCATATAACTGGTTATCCCAAGTTCCCAAGTTCTCGAAAAACATTGAATTTGAGCGAGATTTTAGTATTCGATTTATTTATTTACTTTTTTTAAAAAATAATCCTAAACTTTATATTTTATAAAATACCTAACATTTATAATTTTAGACTAAATTTTGTTCCTAGTTTTTTGTACAAAATTTATAGTGTTATATACATATTTTATATAATTTTAATCCGAGTTTATTCTCTGAAGTTTCGATCACAGACAGCTTCTAAAAGAAGAGAAAAGAGAAGAGGGGCAAGGGCGGCAAGACCAGAGAAGGAGCTAAGACCGCTTAGGCCTTTTACTAATGCCCCGCGGCTTTCAATCCTATGATTTGACTCGAATAGCTAATATCAGAGTAGCAGATATGATTTTATTGGAAGCTGCTTGTCACTTGCAATTACAAATAGTAATAGTAGTTTTTCATATACAAATCATTGGTTTTTTCGTTTTTTTTTCCAAATTCATATTAATTATATTCGTTGTCATTGCTTTCACGAAAAATGACAATACAAATGTATGAGTATTTTAATAAATTTTTAGAACTTATAAGTATAAATCATATTTTTAAAAAATAAAAGTCAAATATCTCTCCCAAAAAAATCTATATCAAACGCATAGCAACACTTCACGCAATAATGACTTGCCAAAATATTTTTGTAAATTTGTAGCCAAACACATGGCAAAACTTCACCAATAAATAACTTGCCAAAAAAAGTTAGAAGTTTGTGGTTAAACACATGGCAAAATTTTACCCCAAAAATATTTGGTGAAATGCTAGCCTAGCATTAGGTAAGTTAATCAACAATATTTTACCTATTTAAATTTGAAGTTCATATCTTATTACAATTATTATATCAATTTCATGTTCCTTCTATAACTTATTTCATGAAAATGATTTGATTTAACTACAATATTAGGTTAGAAAATCAATGTTGCGTCGTAAAGAAAAATTGAAATGCTTACAAATAATCGTGATATTCCTTTTTATAAAATTCTTTTCTTCAAAAATATTGACCAAGTTTATATAAATGAAGGTGTTTATATGTCATATTTCAAAACTTGTTCATGCTTGTTCAAAAAGCTAGTGAATTTGATGTTTATGATGAAATAATGTTATTTTCCTCAAATAGTATTATTTATAAGTAGTTATTGATCAATTTTTTGAATCTTGGTATAATATTAGTATGTGAAAGTACTCATTTTATTATGTCTGATTTCAAAATTCTTAAGGTTATTGTTGATCTTTCTCACTTTGTTTCAACTCAACAAGATGAGTACTTTTATTAAAATTATATTACGTTTTGAAAAATCAATCGATAGTATTGTTTGATGAAAATCATATTATTCAGATATTAACATTACATTCTGATTTACTAGCTTTTTTGAACAAGCCTGAATGATGTTTTGAAATGTGACATATTAATCTTCTTCTATCAACGAGGTTGTTGACATCCTTTCATCTATATCCAGGTATGAATTTTGCTTCTTTAATAATAAAATTTCTTGGAATTTTGATAATACCCAATTATAGTTAGGTATGTGAACTTTCACCCTGTTGGTGAGGATCCTAACTATTTTGCACCTTGTAATTATTCCGTCCCCAATTTTCGCTTTACCTATTGCCTATTTAATAAAAATATTGATTGGGATTAAAAAAATCATTTAAAAAAGAGTATAACAATAGTCATATAAATTAATCACCAAATTTTCACACGGATTGGGTGAGTTTAAAGAGCGCATATCAATGATTAGTTTAATTTGTTCAAAAAATTCAAACGGTTAGTAATTTTTACTGCTAACAAATAAATTAGCTTTTAGTATTACACGAAAATTATAATTCTAACTTTTATATTCAGAGTCGATCCTAAAGAGAATTTTTTTTGTCATACTTTCTGATGACAAGTCAATATTCAACCAAAACAATTTTTGATGATTGACAAAGCAGTTTAGATTCTAAAAATGATTAGCAAAGTATAGTCGTGTGAGAATAAATTAGAATCCACGTAAGGTTCTATAAAAGGAGTAGTCGACCTATTGAAGAGTCACTTTCGAACTCACTTAAGATTTTCTAGACGCGCAAAACAGATTTCTATAAAAAAAGAAAGTTGAATAATGAAACTTTAGATTTTGCGCACAATGAATATCGTGGTAGATTTTTTTTTCTTTCATTAGATAGTACCGAATATTTGTTTTTCAAAAAAATAAATCATTAAGAATAAAACCATAAAAAGAAACGAAACTAAACCTATAAGGGAAAAAAGTAATATAAGTAGAAACATTATAATTCAATTAGATTGCTCCACTTCAACTAGACAATTACAAGGTATCGACTACATATTCTTTTGATGATTAAAAACTTGAAAAGGCTATTATTATTTTTTGTAAGAAAATTAATTATAAAGTATTTATAATTCTTTTTCTTAGTTATTATCCCATGGCTAAAATTAAGTTAACTAACAATGTCTTTGTCTGAGCTTATTCATTATGGAGTACTAGAGATAAACTCTATAAATATCTTTTATTTTTTCTTCACATGTGTGTCTCGCGATGTGAGGTCCTAGTCATCTTTCATTAAACGTTTCTTTGCTTCAAAAGAAGTCAAAATCGCCTCTTTTTCGATCTTGTGCACATTCGACACATTTTTTGTGCACATAAAATTAATAATAAGCTCAAAACACTAAAAAAATGATGTAACAATATAAGTATATATAGAATATAAAGTAATAACTTAATATATATATACTTTCAAGCGCCACAATTTTGACATATATAATTAAAGGTAATTTCAAAGAGAAAGAAATAATGCTTTATTGTAAGCACTACTCAGATACTCCTTGATATCACTAGAGTATATATACTCTGATGGCATCAAGGATGAAGAGACAGTGTTTGAGTGAAAAAATTGTTCAATCACTGCTTGATACTATCAGAGTATATAAATATGTTTAACCCTCTCATCTTCGATATTTGGAACTTCTTGCTAGTCATATTTATCATTTGGGACTTGTTTGAGCGATTCAAAGTGAGATTTGAATTCAAAAATTCGTTAAGCGATGTTAAATTTTATTTCTTTCTAGTATTAGAACCCGTTTGGATTGACTTAAAAAGATAGCTTTCAAAATTAAGCTAATACCTTTTATCACAACTTAAATGACTTTTAAGTCGAAAAAAAGGTAGAGAGACCTATACTTTCAACTTTTAACTTATTTTAAAATTTGTCTAAACACTCACAGAAGCTAAAAATAACTAGCAAGTTACAAGTGAATTTGACCAACTTTTAAGTCAATCCGAACAGACTCTTAGTGCACCCCTTCGCTTTAAGGAGGACAAGGGTCATATTTGTCCTTATTCAACTTCTCATTATGACCTTATTATGGTCACTAACCTCTCATCTGGCACAACTTGACCAATTATGCTTGCTCATTAGTCTGTCATAGCCATAGGTCAATCAACAATCAACATTACAAATTGAATACTTCACTAAGATGACATCTCTATTATTATTATAGGTAAAGGCCACAAGAGCTTTTTTCTTCCTTTCTGAATGGTTTATTTGTCTCTCCAAGTCCTAGACGTGGTAATTGGGTCTGTAAAGTTTAGTAAAATGTTTTTCTTAAGTTTTGAAAGGAAATTATTTTTCTTAAATTTGAGAAAAATAAGTTGATTTGAAAAATATTTGACCTAACCAAACATGAGAAAATTGAAAAATGTTTTTGTTGAATATAAGGTTGAGCTGCCTATAACTAACTATTAGTTAGCTGACTGACGTGTATTAATTAGTTAGCTAATAATGTAGTTAAATAATAATAACAATTAGTTTGATAGTTAATGTACAAATTGTATATAAGTAGTTTGTACATCTGTAATTCTCATTCATTCAATAATATCTTCTCTCTTCCTTCTTCATCTTTCTCTCAAGCTCCATTGTCATGGAGTAGTATCAAATCAATGGAATAATGTTAGTTTACATGGTATCAGAGCGAGTGTGGATCTAGGGATTCTCTGAGGAAAAATACAGAGGATCGTGAGATTTATTTTTTTTCTTATCATTCATTGTTGTGTATATGAAGAAGATTCAGATCTATGGGGAGCAATATCGATTACAATCATCCATTGTTTTTGCATCCTTCTGATGCACCAGGTTCACTTTCAATTGAAATTCAGCTTAAAGGCATGGAGAATTACATGCTTTGGAGTCGAGCTATGAAATTAGCACTTTTGGGAAGGAACAAATTGGGATTCATCGATGGATTTGTTACAAGAAACATCTATGAAGGAGATCTACAGAGAAGATGGGATAGATACAATGCCATTGTGGTTTCCTGGTTAATGAGTAGTGTACAATGAGACCTTCTTAGAGGAATCCTTTTTAGATCTGATGCTTATATCGTTTGGAACGATCTTAAAGAGAGATTTGACAAGGTAAACAATTCTCGAGCTTACCATTTACATAAGGAAATAGCAACTGTAGTTCAAGGTGTATCCTCTGTTTCAGTATATTATTCTAAACTGAAAGATCTTTGGGATGAACACAATTCGATTATTCCATTTCCTACATGTGCTTGTGAGAGATCGAAAGATTTTGTAGAACATTTAGAGAGGCAGAAGTTATTTTAGTTCCTTATGGGGTTAAACGATGGTTATGCTCAGGCTAGATCTCAAATTTTAATGATGAGTCTTGAACCTAGTGTGAATCAGGCGTATGCTATGATCATACAGGATGGAAGTCAAAAAATGCTTAATAGAGGGAATGTGTTGTTGCAAGTCGAATGGAATCTTCAGTTTTTTGTGCTGCAGAAAAGGATGCCACAACCATGTATTCAACTAGAGGTTCAGGACCAGGACAATCATCTAGTTTGGGAGGTCATCAATATCAGAAGAAATATTGTGATTTCTACAATATGAAAGGTCATACTAGGGCTGATTGTTACAAATTGATGCAATGTGAACATTGCTTACAGAAGGGACATGTTAAGAAGACTTGCTATAAGCTAATTGGATATCCAGAGAACTTCAAAGGGAATAATTGAGTCAATGTTGCTACACATCCTCTTGCAGGATTAAATTTAGGATATAATCATGGGCCTCAAGCTGGATCTGCTGGTCCTGCACCTGCTCTTACTCAGAATCAATACAATTAGATTGTCCAAATGTTGAGCAAATGTTCCATAGGAGATTCAACTGCAAACATGGAAGGCAATTCAAACTATGCTGCCAACACTGCCAATGCGAACAGTGCATGTATCCTTTTTTCTCATAATGATGATAGTATGAAATGGGTTGTTGATATTGGAGCTACTAATCATATGATAGGTGATAAAGCTGTGTTTCAAACTTAGTATATTAGTAGATGATGCAGGAAAGGTTCAATTACCAACAGGAGAATCTGCAAATATATCTCACATAGGGAACTGTCAATTGTCAGGAGGTGATTTCATTAAAAATGTGTTGTGTGTGCCAACATTTAAATTCAACCTTTTGTCCGATCCAATTTGACAAAAGAATTGAAATGTTGTGATGTGTTCTTCCCTGATTTCTTTTTATTTCAGGATCTCTCCTCTGGGAAGGTGAACGAGATTGGTAAAGAACAAGATGGACTATATGTAATGTACTCAAAGAGGGGGACAGAAAACCAACAAAAATCTTTGACAGTACAAAAGGAGGTTGATGCAGTATTATGGCATAAAAGGATGGGACATGCTCCCATGTCAGTTTTAAGAAGATTTAGAGTTTTTCAGAATAAATCATGTTTAAAAATAGACAAATGTGCTATATATCCTTTGGCAAGACAAACTAGAGTTCCTTTTCCTGTAAGTGTCACTAAGAGTAGTCGACAATTTGAGTTATTACATATTGATGTGTGTGGTCCTTACAAAACAACCACATATGATGGTATGCAGTATTTTTTTACTATAGTTGATAACTATTCTAGATGGACATGGGTATTTTTTATGAGAGTTAAGTCTGATGTTTTTTATTTTGCTAAAAAACTTCATTGCTATGGTTCATACTCAATTCAATAAGAAAATTCAAGTTTTTAGATCAGACAATGGTTCTGAATTTTTTAATCAGCATTGTGCAAATATTTTTCAATCCCATGGTACTATTCAGCAAAGTTCTTGTCCATATATTCCTCAACAAAATGATGTAGTAGAGAGGAGACATAGACATATACTTGAAACAGCTCGAGCTATTAAGTTTCAAGGTTGTTTGCCTGACAAATTTTGGGGGGTTTGTATTGAAGCTGCTGTCTACATTATTAACCGAATTCCATCTATTATTTTAGCCAAGAAGACTCCATATGAACTTGTTTATCATAAGGTTCCATATTTGAAACATATGAGGGTGATTGGTTGTTTGTGCTATGCGACTAACTTGGTCAAACAAGATAAGTTTGGGCCACGAGCAATCGGGGTTCTTATGATGGGTTATGGAGTTCATCAAAAGGGCTATAGATTGTTAGATTTGGAAAACAAGAAATTTTTTGTTTGTAGAGATGTTCACTTTAATGAACACGTTTTTCCATTTCAGAGTAAGTTGACACATTCAAATATGAGGAACCAAGTTCCAGTAGAAGATTCATTTTTTGATTTTGAGTCTATAATTTTCCCTGTAAGACAGTCGACTGATGCTTTTATACAGTCAACTAATGATGTTGTACAAGAAAATACTGATGATATTATCGTACCAATTGAGCAGAATGTAGCACCTGATAATAGCAGACCACATAGATCCATTAGACCACCTCTTTGGCACAAAGATTTTGTGATGACTAATAACAAAAGGAGTGGCCATTATCCTATATCAAATGTTGTGAGCTACACAGGTTTATCTGTTCAATACAAGGATTTTTTTATGTAATTTTTGAGCTTCAACTTCACTGAACCTAGTACTTATTCAGAAGCAGTCAAAGTACCACAGTGAATAGATGCCATGAAGGCAGAAATTAGTGCCTTAGAAAATAACAAGACGTGGGAGGTAGTTCCATTACCTTAAGGAGAAAAAGCTATTGGTTGTAGATGGGTGTATAAAGTCAAGTACAGGGCAGATGGAATATAGAGAGATATAAAGCAAGATTGATAGCAAAAGGTTATAGTCAAAGAGAGGGACTAGATTACCAAGAGACTTTTTCACCTGTAGTGAAAATGGTGACAGTTAGATCAGTTATTGCTTTGGCTGCAGTTCAAAAATGACATATTCATCAGATGGATGTATACAATGCTTTTCTTCAAGGAGATTTACAAGAAGAGGTATACATGGAGTTGCCTTAAGGTTTTAATAATCCAGCAACAGATGGTCAAGCAAGAAGTGTTTGTAAATTGCTTAAATCATTGTATGGGCTCAAATAAGCTTCTAGACAATTATTCATCAAATTGACTACAACCTTGATAGAATCAGGTTTTACTCAAAGTCACTTGGACTATTCTTTGTTCATTAAACATGCAGATGGACAGAAGGTTTTTGTTTTGATCTATGTAGATGATCTGTTGATAACAGGAAGTGATATGAGACTCATACAAGAGACTAAAAACATTTTGCAAATCAATTTCAATATTAAAGATCTAGGAGAACTTAGATTCTTCTTGGGCATTGAATTTGCTAGAAGTAGTGAAGGCATCTTGATGCATCAAAGGAAGTATTCCCTTGCTCATTTAAGATTTGGGTCTAGGAGGTACTAAGCCAGTTGGAGCACCTGTGGAAGTCAATCAAAAGTTAACTTCAGTTGTATTTGATCAACATGTTCACTCACAACATGATCCTGTGTTGAATGATCCGGGTCCATATCAAAGACTAGTAGGGAGATTACTTTATTTGACTGTAACTAGGCCAGAAATCTCACTTGCGATCCAAAATCTTAGTCAATTTATGCATTCACTTAAATAGTCTCACATGGAAGCTGCTACCACAGTGGTAAAATACATAAAACAAGCACCAGGAGTGGGAATTCTCATGTCATCTACTGTTTCTTCTAAGCTACAGGCTTATTGTGATGATGATTGGGGTTCATGTCTTACAACTAGGAAATCAGTGACTGGGTATGCAGTGAAGATAGGTGATTCACTTATCTCTTGGAAGTCAAAGAAGCAGTCTACTGTTTCAAGAAGTTCAGCGGAGGCAGAGTATAGAAGTCTTGCTTTAATAATTGTTGAAGTTGTTTGGCTCATTGGTTTGTTTAAGGAATTGAGACTATCCATTCAGTTGCCAGTGGATATATCATGTGATAGTAAGTCTGCAATTCAAATAGCAGTCAATCCAGTATTTCATGAGCGTACAAAGCACATTGATATTCACTATCATTTTATTCCTGAAAAGATCTAGTTGGGGTTGATCAATACAGTCTATTTGGCATTTGCAGAGAAGCCTGCAGACATACTTACTAAGGGATTGCTTACTTTTCAACATGCTTATTTGATATCCAAGCTAGGTCTTAAGGATATCTTCATACCACCTAGCTTGAGGGGGGTGGGTGGGTGTTGAATATAGTGCAGGTTGAGCTGGCTGTAACTAACTATTAGTTAGCTGACTGACGTGTATTAATTAGTTAGCTAATAATGTAGTTAAATAATAATGATAATTAGTTTGATTGTTAGTTAACTAATCTACAAATTGTATATAAGTAGTTTGTACAGCTGTAATTCTCATTCATTCAATAATATCTTCTCTCTTCCTTCTTCATCTTTCTCTCAATCTCCATTTCATGGAGTAGTATCAAATCAATGGTATATTGTTAGTTTACAGTTTTCTTTCATAACAAACACACCCTGAATCTTATCTTTTGGTACTTTTTATTGATGATATATATGTGCCAAAATAAAGTTAATAAACAAATAACATTTCATTTTTCAATTTGATATGTTGGTAAGAGAAGCTAATTGCACAAATATAATGTCAAAATAAAAGAGCAAGAAAAATAATTCCATAAATTCATTACATTTTGATTTACCATACAAGTAAATAAACTTATATTTATTTTATAATACGATTTATTGTGTTTGATGCATTCACATGAATTATAAAAATATTTTATCTCTTTTGTTCATTACTTTCATTCTTTTATAAATAAATGTAATTGATAAAATTAATCACAATTTTATTTTTATTTTATGTATAATTCTTTTTGTTTCGTACGTAGACTCAATGGGTGTACAGTGTACACCAACAGGTAAATGCGAGAGCAACCCTGTGAAGTTTTGATTCAGAAAAAAACTTTTATTTAGTTCTAATAAATTGTTTATATGCATCAATTGAATTTTCTAATACGAATATAGAGTATAAATTAAAATCAAAGAAAGTTATTGAACTGTAACTAGAGTTATAACACCAAAACAAATGTGCGTAACAAATTTCAACTGGAGATTGCGCGGTAAAAATGAGAAATCAATATATAATAAAATATATATTTTGATAGCTGTTACATCATATCAATAACATGACTATATAACTCTATTGCATTTTATTTGGCAGTAGCTCACACCCTTAAATATTTTATTAATATATACTTTGATCAGTTTTACGTGTATCTTGACTAATTTCATGAAATATATGCTCCCTTGTAGAATAATAAGTACTAGATAACTCTATTCACAAGACTAGAAGATAGAAAAAAATCATAGGCAACGTGATTTTTAACAACTTTATTGATGACTAGGTCATAACACCCTTAAATATTATATATAAAATATTCAAATTAAATAAAAATAAAATAACTTGAATGCTTCAAGTGAAAGAAAGTTATTAACAATAATTGAAATATCCTATTAAGTAATTTGTATTATTAATAATTTTACTCGTCTCGATTACTAATATATCTAGTCATGGCTATAACTCATAGAGAGTATAAATGTATGATATCTTCATAATATAAATCGTGTAAGTGTTTATATATTAAAATACAAGAGATGTATTTAGAAATTAAATTATATTAGAGGAATATTTAATCTAATAAATCTTTAATCCCATGGATACCTTTAATCAAAAATAAGTTTGAGATTTTGATTTGGTTGCTATAAATAATATTTTGATATTTTAACTATTGTTCCTTCCAATTACATTTTAATTTGCTAATCATAACCTAGTAATCCAAAAGTAAGAAAATTATATTTGAAAAAAATAATTAGAAAAGAAATGGTTCTAGTTTTTGTCATATAACTGGTTATCCCAAGTTCCCAAGTTCTCGAAAAACATTGAATTTGAGCGAGATTTTAGTATTCGATTTATTTATTTATTTTTTTAAAAAGATTATCCTAAACTTTATATTTTATAAAATACCTAACATTTATAATTTTAGACTAAATTTCGTTCCTAGTTTTTTGTACAAAATTTATAGTGTTATATACATATTTTATATAATTTTAATCCGAGTTTATTCTCTTAAGTCACTTCCAATTACAAATAGTAATAGTAGTTTTTCATATACAAATCATTGGTTTTTTCGTTTTTTTTTCCAAATTCCTATTAATTATATTCGTTGTCATTGCTTTCACGAAAAATGACAATACAAATGTATGAGTATTTTAATAAATTTTTAGAATTTATAAGTATAAATCATATTTTTTAAAAATAAAAGTCAAATATCTCTCCCAAAAAAATCTATATCAAACGCATAGCAACACTTCACGCAATAATGACTTGCCAAAATATTTTTGTAAATTTGTAGCCAAACACATGGCAAAACTTCACCAATAAATAACTTGCCAAAAAAAGTTAGAAGTTTGTGGTTAAACACATGGCAAAATTTTACCCCCAAAATATTTGGTGAAATGCTAGCCTAGCATTAGGTAAGTTAATCAACAATATTTTACCTATTTAAATTTGAAGTTCATATCTCATTACAATTATTATATCAATTTCATGTTCCTTCTATAACTTATTTCATGAAAATGATTTGATTTAACTACAATATTAGGTTAGAAAATCAATGTTGCGTCGTAAAGAAAAATTGAAATGCTTACAAATAATCGTGATATTCCTTTTTATAAAATTCTTTTCTTCAAAAATATTGACCAAGTTTATATAAATGAAGGTGTTTATATGTCATATTTCAAAACTTGTTCATGCTTGTTCAAAAAGCTAGTGAATTTGATGTTTATGATGAAATAATGTTATTTTCCTCAAATAGTATTATTCATAAGTAGTTATTGATCAATTTTTTGAATCTTGGTATAATATTAGTATGTGAAAGTACTTATTTTATTATGTCTGATTTCAAAATTCTTAAGGTTATCTTTGATCTTTCTCACTTTGTTTCAACTCAACAAGATGAGTACTTTTATTAAAATTATATTACGTTTTGAAAAATCAATCGATAGTATTGTTTGATGAAAATCATATTATTCAGATATTAACATTACATTCTGATTTACTAGCTTTTTTGAACAAGCCTGAATGATGTTTTGAAATGTGACATAGTAATCATCTTCTATCAACGAGGTTGTTGGCATCCTTTCATCTATATCCAGGTATGAATTTTGCTTCTTTAATAATAAAATTTCTTGGAATTTTGATAATACCCAATTATAGTTAGGTATGTGAACTTTCACCCTGTTGGTGAGGATCCTAACTATTTTGCACCTTGTAATTATTCCGTCCCCAATTTTCGCTTTACCTATTGCCTATTTAATAAAAATATTGATTGGGATTAAAAAAATCATTTAAAAAAGAGTATAACAATAGTCATATAAATTAATCACCAAATTTTCACACGGATTGGGTGAGTTTAAAGAGCGCATATCAATGATTAGTTTAATTTGTTCAAAAAATTCAAACGGTTAGTAAGTTTTACTGCTAACAAATAAATTAGCTTTTAGTATTACACGAAAATTATAATTCTAACTTTTATATTCAGAGTCGATCCTAAAGAGAATTTTTTTTGTCATACTTTCTGATGACAAGTCAATATTCAACCAAAATAATTTTTGATGATTGACAAAGCAGTTTAGATTCTAAAAATGATTAGCAAAGTATAGTCGTGTGAGAATAAATTAGAATCCACGTAAGGTTCTATAAAAGGAGTAGTCGACCTATTGAAGAGTCACTTTCGAACTCACTTAAGATTTTCTAGACGCGCAAAACAGATGACTGTAAAAAAAGAAAGTTGAATAATGAAACTTTAGATTTTGCGCACAATGAATATCGTTGTTTTCAGCAAAAGGCAAGAAGTGGCAGCAAAGAGCATAATGGCAGAAGAAAGAAGAACTACAGTCATGTTTTCATTCTAAATAAGTTTATTGTTAAAGTAGTTTGGAATCATTATTGAGTTGTAATAATTCTAAGTTTGAAAAAGAGTCTGTGAGAGTAATAACAAGAAGTTGTTGTGACTTCTTAGAGAGTAAATACAACGGTTATAGCTAATCGTTGGAGTTGAGGTACTAGAGTTATTTCATTTGAATATAGAGTTGTAATCTGAAAACACTCTTCGAAGTTAGTGAGAAGTTACTGAAAATTCAACACGATGTAGGTCGTGGTTTTTCTTTCCTTGAGTAAAGAAGCTTTTCCCAATAAAATTTTGTTATTTTGTGTTACGAAGTTATGTTAAAGTGTTACAAAAACCAGGTTCTTCTATCGAATTGGTGATACAAATTCCTTCACTTTCATATCACCAAGAACAATTTCATCAAATTTTTCGAGTTATAATATTTTTATTTTGTAAATTAGACAAACAAATCATAAATATAAGGAGTAATAAATTAAAGTTATTGGTAAATAAAATAAAGTTCTTTCGATAATAAAAATTATAGGATAATGATTTGCTCATGTTTCAAAACAAATTCCTGATGTGTTAATTATAATCTTGTTGAGTTATTTTCTATCCACCATGAATCTTAACTCATTACTAAAACTATCTCTCGATCAATTATTTTAATTTTCTGAAATCATCCTCCCGAACTAACCAAAATTAGCTACTTAACCTACTCACAACATCACATCAAAGCTTCATCATCTCTAATACAATTTTTAAATTTAAGTAACTAATCTTTTAATAACTTAATAAGTGATTTTGTTCAAATAAAATTCTAATCCTATAATATTTCTCAAACAATACAAGGTATATTGACAATGTTACTTGAGGACCTTCAACTAACAATAATAAACACATAGTTGAACAAATAGAGAAGAAAACATATCCACATTAATCAATTTTGAAAATATTTTTGAAATACAAATTTTGTCAAACAAATTACATAAAACTCTTCATGTTTACGCGTAAAAAGCAATTATAAATATTCATGAAATCCTTATCATATAAATAAAAATTAGAGTTAAATGAATATTATTCTTTTTATTTTTAAATCTTCTTTAAAAGTAAAACATATAAAAATATTTTCATTTTTAAATATGAATTTGTGTATGGCATTTTAATAGTGGTAGATTTTTTTTTCTTTCATTAGATAGTACCGAATATTTGTTTTTCAAAAATAAAATAATCATTAAGAATAAAACCATAAAAAGAAACGAAACTAAAACTATAAGGGAAAAAAGTAATATAAGTAGAAACATTATAATTCAATGTGATTGCTCCACTTCAACTAGACAATTACAAGGTATCGACTACATGTTCTTTTGATGATTAAAAACTTGAAAAGGCTATTATTATTTTTTTGCAAGAAAATTAATTATAAAGTATTTATAATTCTTTTTCTTAGTTATTATCCCATGGCTAAAATTAAGTTAACTAACAATGTCTTTGTCTGACCTTATTCATTATGGAGTACTAGAGATAAACTCTATAAATATCTTTTGTTTTTTCTTCACATGTGTGTCTCGCGATGTGAGGTCCTAGTCATCTTTCATTAAACGTTTCTTTGCTTCAAAAGAAGTCAAAATCACCTCTTTTTCGATCTTGTGCACATTCGACACATTTTTTGTGCACATAAAATTAATAATAAGCTCAAAACACTAAAAAAATAATGTAACAATATAAGTATATATAGAATATAAAGTAATAACTTAATATATATATACTTTCACGCGCCACAATTTTGACATATATAATTAGAGGTAATTTCAAAGAGAAAGAAATAATGCTTTATTGTAAGCACTACTCAGATACTCCTTGATATCACAAGAGTATATATACTCTGATGGCATCAAGGATGAAGAGACAGCGTTTCAGTGAAAAAATTGTTCAATCACTGCTTGATACTATCAGAGTATATAAATATGTTTAACCCTCTCTACTTCGATACTTGGAACTTCTTGCTAGTCATATTTACCATTTGGGACTTGTTTGAGCGATTCAAAGTGAGATTTGAATTCAAAAATTCGTTAAGCGATGTCAAATTTTATTTCTTTCTAGTATAAGAACCCGTTTGGATTGACTTAAAAAGATAGCTTTCAAAATTAAGCTAATACCTTTTATCACAACTTAAATGACTTTTAAGTCGAAAAAAAGGTAGAGAGACCCATACTTTCAACTTTTAACTTATTTTAAAATTTGTCAAAACACTCACAGAAGCTAAAAATAACTAGCAAGTTACAAGTGAATTTGACCAACTTTTAAGTCAATCCGAACAGACTCTTAGTGCACCCCTTCGCGTTAAGGAGGACAAGGGTCACATTTGTCCTTATTCAACTTCTCATTATGACCTTATTGTGGTCACTAACCTCTCATCTGGCACAACTTGACCAATTATGCTTGCTCATTAGTCTGTCATAGCCATAGGTCAATCAACAATCAACATTACAAGTTGAATACTTCATTAAGATGACATCTCTATTATTATTATAGGTAAAGGACCACAAGAGCTTTTTTCTTCCTTTTTGAATGGTTTATTTGTCTATCCAAGTCCTAGACGTGGTAATTGGGTCTGTAAAGTTTAGTAAAATGTTTTTCTTAAGTTTTGAAAGGAAATAATTTTTCTTAAATTTGAGAAAAATAAGTTGATTTGAAAAATATTTGACCCAACCAAACATGAGAAAACTGAAAAATGTTTTTGTTGAATATAAGGTTGAGCTGCCTGTAACTAACTATTAGTTAGCTGATTGACGTGCATTAATTAGTTAGCTAATAATGTAGTTAAATAATAATAACAATTAGTTTGATAGTTAATTAATCTACAAATTGTATATAAGTAGTTTGTACATCTGTAATTCTCATTCATTCAATAATATCTTCTCTCTTCCTTCTTCATCTTTCTCTCAAGCTCCATTGTCATGGAGTAGTATCAAATCAATGGAATAATGTTACTTTACATGGTATCAGAGCGAGTGTGGATCTAGGGATTCTCTGAGGAAAAATACATAGGATCGTGAGTTTTCTTTTTCTTATCATTCATTGTTGAGTATATTGAAGAAGATTCAGATCTATGGGGAGCAATATCGATTACAATCATCCATTGTTTTTGCATCCTTCTGATGCACCAGGTTCACTTTCAATTGAAATTCAGCTTAAAGGCATGGAGAATTACATGCTTTGGAGTCGAGCTATGAAATTAGCACTTTTGGGAAGGAACAAATTGGGATTCATCGATGGATCTGTTACAAGAAACATCTATGAAGGAGATCTACAGAGAAGATGGGATAGATACAATGCCATTGTGGTTTCCTGGTTAATGAGTAGTGTACAATCAGACCTTCTTAGAGGAATCCTTTTTAGATCTGATGCTTATCTCGTTTGGAACGATCTTAAAGAGAGATTTGACAAGGTAAACAATTCTCGAGCTTACCATTTACATAAGGAAATAGCAACTGTAGTTCAAGGTGTATCCTCTGTTTCAGTGTATTATTCTAAACTGAAAGATCTTTGGGATGAACAGAATTTGATTATTCCATTTCCTACATGTGCTTGTGAGAGATCGAAAGATTTTGTAGAACATTTAGAGAGGCAGAAGTTATTTTAGTTCCTTATGGGGTTAAACGATGGTTATGCTCAGGCTAGATCTCAAATTTTAATGATGAGTCCTGAACCTAGTGTGAATCAGGCGTATGCTATGATCATACAGGATGAAAGTCAAAAAATGCTTAATGGACGGAATTGTGTTGTTGCAAGTCGAATGGAATCTTCAGTTTTTTGTGCTGCAGAAAAGGATGCCACAACCATGTATTCAACTAGAGGTTCAGGACCAGGACAATTATCTGGTTTGGGAGGTCATCAATATCAGAAGAAATATTGTGATTTCTGCAATATAAAAGGTCATACTAGGGTTGATTGTTACAAATTGATGCAATGTGAACATTGCTTACAGAAGGGACATGTTAAGAAGACTTGCTATAAGCTAATTGGATATCCAGAGAACTTCAAAGGGAATAATTGAGTCAATGTTGCTACACATCCTCTTGCAGGATTAAATTTAGGATATAATCATGGGCCTCAAGTTGGATCTGTTGGTCCTGCACCTGCTCTTACTCAGAATCAATACAATCAGATTGTCCAAATGTTGAACAAATGTTCCATAGGAGATTCAGCTGCAAACATGGAAGACAATTCCAACTATGCTGCCAACACTGCCAATGCGAACAGTGCAGGTATCCTTTTTTCTCATAATGATGATAGTGTGAAATGGGTTGTTGATATTGGAGCTACTAATCATATGATAGGTGATAAAGCTGTGTTTCAAACTTCGTATATTAGTAGATGATGCAGGAAAGGTTCAATTACCAACAGGAGAATCTGCAAATATATCTCACATAGAGAACTATCAATTGTCAGGAGGTGATTTCATTAAAAATGTGTTGTGTGTGCCAACATTTAAATTCAACCTTTTGTCCGTATCCAATTTGACAAAAGAATTTAAATGTTGTGATGTGTTCTTCCCTGATTTCTTTTTGTTTCAGGATCTCTCCTCTGGGAAGGTGAGCGAGATTGGTAAAGAACATGATGGATTATATGTAATGTACTCAAAGAGGGGGACAGAAAACCAACAAAAATCTTTGGCAGTACAAAATGAGGTTGATGCAGTATTATGGCATAAAAGGATGGGACATGCTCCCATGTCAGTTTTAAGAAGATTTAGTGTTTTTCAGAATAAATCATGTTTGAAAATAGACAAATGTGCTATATGTCCTTTGGCAAGACAAACTAGAGTTCCTTTTCCTGTAAGTGTCACTAAGAGTAGTCGACAATTTGAGTTATTACATATGGATGTATGTGGTCCTTACCAAACAGCCACATATGATGGTATTGATACGCTCAAACTTACTTCTCAAATAAGAAGTAAAAGCGGTCGTATCAAGTAGAAAACCCAACTAATGAGGTTAGGGTCGATCCCACGAGGAAAATGGTTCAGACTTAACTTTATTCAATTATTACTACTATTTAGTCAACTATTTTCCGAGAAAACAAATGACTAAAAGGGGGGTTTCTTAAATTAATAAAAATGATTAACTAAATTAAAATAAACAACTAACATATTCAAATCTTGGAGTTTAATCAATTAATAAAAGTAACTAGGGCTTAAGTGTTCCCCACAGGTTTCTAACTCGGTAATTCTAACTATAACTATTCTTTCCTAGTATCTTGCATGCAAAGCGACAGAAGTTATGTATCTCTAAATCCTTGGTCCGGCATCTAGAGAATTTCACTCCGCACCTTGGTCCAGCTACGTGTGTTGCTTTACTAAACCTTATCTTTACCTCATATTAAGCATCGTAATCGATATTTGACGAAGTTGTTACTACGTACCAACCAACACTAGTCTATTAGATAGTATACACTAAATCTACGTTGATAATTCTTTTCCTATTATCTACCTCCTTGGTCCGGCAAGTAGCATTAAGGCGAGTTCTAACGTTGGCCATCCGTTAAAAAGACTTCTACACGAAAGAATTATCAATACATGCAAGACACCATTCTAGAATTGTTATTTTAGTTAGATTTTCCCTTGTTATTTATCCATGGTTCCCACAACCCTAGTTATGGAGTTTAGTTACCCATGGTCATAGTCACATAATTCATATTTATAATGTAAGAATTCATGCACTTACTTCAATGAGAATGAATAAAATCCAGAAATTCACTTGATTAATCAACAAAAACACCAACAATTGATTCCGGAAAAAGTATATCAAATACCAAAATCAATAGTTCAACACTAAAACAAGAGTACTGAAAAATATCCAAGAGTCAAACCCCCAAAATGAGGTTTTTCGAACTATTTATAATAAAAAACAAAACCTAATAAAAGAAGGATTCTAATTAATGAAAATCTGTCCAAACGCGTCTGGGTCGACGAGCCTCGTGACGGACCGTCGTGGGCACGACGGACCGTCATGGCCTCCGTCGTCCCATACTTCACAATTTCTTCTGCTGCTTTCTTCATTACCCTCGACGGACAGGTCTGACGGACCGTTGCAAGGACGACGGTCCATCGAGGGGCTTCGTTCCACAATACTTAAACTTTTTGAAATTTGGGTACTGGACTACTCTCTGATAATTATGACGAACAAGCAGGACGGACGAACGTCATGAACTTCCGTAGTCCCACACTTGGTCAGACTTCCCCATCTTCCTTCAGCAGCTACTCTTCTTACTACGATGCCACCTACGGACCGTCACAGTCGTGACGGACCGTCGTGAACTCCGTAGGTGGTCTCTTCTGCAATTCTTGCTCAAAAAATCCCGCGTTCACCTTTGGACAGATTTCCTACAAATAAAGAGAAACCTACATAAAAATCAATACAAAAAGGCTTTAGACACACACTAAACTTAAGAAAAAAGCATTAAAAGTACCGTGAAACCACGGTACATCAGGTATGCAGTATTTTCTTACTATAGTTGATGACTATTCTAGATGGACATGGGTATTTTTTATGAGAGTTAAGTCTGATGTTTTTTTTTTTTTTGCTAAAAAACTTCATTGCTATGGTTCATACTCAATTCAATAAGAAAATTCAAGTTTTTAGATCAGACAATGGTTCTGAATTTTTTAATCAGCATTGTGCAAATATTTTTCAATCCCATGGTATTATTCAGCAAAGTTCTTGTCCATATATTCCTCGACAAAATGATGTAGTAGAGAGGAGACATAGACATAAACTTGAAACAACTCGAGCTATTAAGTTTCAAGGTTTTTTGCCAGACAAATTTTGGGGGGTTTGTATTGAAGCTGCTGTCTACATTATTAACCGAATTCCATCTATTGTTTTAGCCAAGAAGACTCCATATGAACTTGTTTATCATAAGGTTCCATATTTGAAACATATGAGGGTGATTGGTTGTTTGTGCTATGCGACTAACTTGGTCAAACAAGATAAGTTTTGGCCACGAGCAATCAGGGTTCTTATGATGGGTTATGGAGTTCATCAAAAGGGCTATAGATTGTTAGATTTGAAAAACAAGAAGTTTTTTGTTTGTAGAGATGTTCACTTTAATGAACACGTTTTTCCATTTCAGAGTAAGTTGACACATTCAAATATGAGGAACCAAGTTCCAGTAGAATATTCATTTTTTGATGTTGAGTCTGTAATTTTCCCCATAAGACAGTCGACTGATGCTTTTATACAGTCAACTAATGATGTTGTACAAGAAAATACTGATGATATTATCGTACCAATTGAGCAGAATGTAGCACCTGATAATAGCAGACCACATAGATCCATTAGACCACCTCATTGGCACAAAGATTTTGTGATGACTAACAACAAAAGGAGTTGCCAGTATCCTATATCAAATGTTGTGAGCTACACAGGTTTATCTATTCAATACAAGGATTTTTTTATGTAATTTTTCAGCTTCAACTATCACTGAACCTAGTACTTATTCAGAAGCAGTCAAAGTACCACAGTGAATAGATGCCATGAAGGCAGAAATTAGTGCCTTAGAAAATAACAAGACGTGAGAGGTAGTTCCATTACCTTAAGGAGAAAAAGCTATTAGTTGTAGATGGGTGTATAAAGTCAAGTACAGGGCAGATGGAATATAGAGAGATATAAAGCAAGATTGGTAGCAAAAGGTTATAGTCAAAGAGAGGGACTAGATTACCAAGAGACTTTTTCACCTGTAGTGGAAATGGTGACAGTTAGATCAGTTATCGCTTTGGGTGCAGCTCAGAAATGACATATTCATCAGATGGATGGATACAATGCTTTTCTTCAAGGAGATTTACAAGAAGAGGTATACATGGAGTTGCTTCAAGGTTTTAATGATCCAGCAACAGATGGTCAAGCAAGAAGTGTTTGTAAATTGCTTAAATCATTGTATGGGCTCAAACAAGCTTCTAGATAATTATTCATCAAATTGACTACAACCTTGATTGAATCAGGTATTACTAAAAGTCACTTGGACTATTCTTTGTTCATTAAACATGCTGATGGACAAAAGGTTTTTGTTTTGATCTATGTAGATGATCTGTTGATAACAGGAAGTGATATGAGACTCATACAAGAGACTAAAAACATTTTGCAAATCAATTTCAATATTAAAGATCTAGGAGAACTTAGATTCTTCTTGGGCATTGAATTTGCTAGAAGTAGTGAAGGCATCTAGATGCATAAAAGGAAGTATGCCCTTGAACTCATTTAAGATTTGGGTCTAGGAGGTACTAAGCCAGTTGGAGCACCTGTGAAAGTCAATCAAAAGTTAACTTCAGTTGTATTTGATCAACATGTTCACTCATAGCATGATCCTGTGTTGAATGATCCGGGTCCATATCTAAGCTACAAGCTTATTGTGATGCTTATTGGGGTTCATGTCTTACAACTAGGAAATCAGTGAGTGGGTATGCAGTGAAGATAGGTGATTCACTTATCTCTTGGAAGTCAAAAAACCAGTCTACTGTTTCAAGAAGTTCAGCAGAGGCAGAGTATAGAAGTCTTGCTTTAACAATTGTTGAAGTTGTTTGGCTCATTGGTTTGTTTAAGGAATTGGGACTATCCATTCAGTTGCCAGTGGATATATGATGTGATAGTAAGTCTGCAATTCAAATAGCAGTCAATCCAGTATTTCATGAGCGTACAAAGCACATTGATATTGGCTGTCATTTTATTCCTGAAAAGATCTACTTGGGGTTGATCAATACAGTCTATTTGGCATTTGCAGAGAAGCCTGCAGACATACTTACTAAGGGATTGCTTACTTTTCAACATGCTTATTTGATGTCCAAGCTAGGTCTTAAGGATATCTTCATACCACCTAGCTTGAGGGGGGGTGTTGAATATAGTGCAGGTTGAGCTGGCTGAAACTAACTATTAGTTAGCTGACTGACGTGTATTAATTAGTTAGCTAATAATGTAGTTAAATAATAATGACAATTAGTTTGATAGTTAGTTAACTAATCTACAAATTGTATATAAGCAGTTTGTACAGCTGTAATTCTCATTCATTCAATAATATCTTCTCTCTTCCTTCTTCATCTTTCTCTCAAGCTTCATTTCATGGAGTAGTATCAAATCAATGGTATAGTGTTAGTTTACAGTTTTCTTTCATAACAAACACACCCTGAATCTTATCTTTTTGGTACTTTTTATTGATGATATATATGTGCCAAAATAAAGTTTATAAACAAATAACATTTCATTTTTCAATTTGATATGTTGGTAAGAGAAGCTAATTGCACAAATATAATGTCAAAAATAAAAGAGCAAGAAAACTAATTCCATAAATTCATTACATTTTGATTTACCATACAAGTAAATAAACTTATATTTATTTTATAATACGATTTATTGTGTTTGATGCATTCACATGAATTATAAAAATGTTTTATCTCTTTTGTTCATTACTTTCATTCTTTTATAAATAAATGTAATTGATAAAATTAATCACAATTTTATTTTTATTTTATGTATAATTCTTTTTGTTTCGTACGTAGATTCAATGGGTGTACAGTGTACACCAACAGGTAAATGCGAGAGCAACCCTGTGAAGTTTTGATTTAGAAAAAAACTTTTATTTAGTTCTAATAAATTGTTTATATGCATCAATTGAATTTTCTAATACGAATATAGAGTATAAATTAAAATCAAAGAAAGTTATTGAACTGTAACTAGAGTTATAACACCAAACAAATGTGCGTAACAAATTTCAACGGGAGATTGCGTGGTAAAAATGAGAAATCAATATATAATAAAATATATATTTTGATATCTGTTACATCATATCAATAACATGACTATATAACTCTATTGCATTTTATTTGGCAGTAGATCACACCCTTAAATATTTTTATTAATATATACATTGATCAGTTTTACGTGTATATTGACTAATTTCATGAAATATATGCTCTCTTGTACAATAATAAGTACTAGATAACTCTATTCACAAGACTAGAAGATAGAAACAAATCATAGGTAACATGATTTTTAACAACTTTATTGATGACTAGGTCATAACACCCTTAAATATTATATATAAAATATTAAAATTAAATAAAAATAAAATAACTTGAATGCTTCAAGTGAAAGAAAGTTATTAATAATAATTGAAATATCCTATTAAGTAATTTGTATTATTAATAATTTTACTCGTCTCGATTACTAATATATCTAGTCATGGCTATAACTCATAGAGAATATAAATGTATGATATCTTCATAATATAAATCGTGTAAGTGTTTATATTTTAAAATATAAGAGATGTATTTAGAAATTAAATTATATTAGAGGAATATTTAATCTAATAAATCTTTAATCCCATGGATACCTTTAATCAAAAATAAGTTTGAGATTTTGATTTGGTTGCTATAAATAATATTTTTGATATTTTAACTGTTGTTCCTTCCAATTACATTTTAATTTGCTAATCATAACCTAGTAATCCAAAAGTAAGGAAATTATCTTTGAAAAAAAAATAGAAAAGAAATGGTTCTAGTTTTTGTCATATAACTGGTTATTCCAAGTTCCCAAGTTCTCGAAAAACATTGAATTTGAGCAAGATTTTAGTATTCGATTTATTTATTTATTTTTACAAAAATTTATCCTAAACTTTATATTTTATAAAATACCTAACATTTATAATTGTCGACTAAATTTCATTCCTAGTTTTTTGTACAAAATTTATAGTGTTATATACATATTTTATATAATTTTAATCCGAGTTTATTCTCTTAAGTCACTTGCAATTACAAATAATAATAGTCGTTTTTCATATACAAATCATTGGTTTTTCCTTTTTTTTTTCTGAATTCATATTAATTATATTCGTTGTCATTGCTTTCACGAAAAATGACAATACAAATGTATGAGTATTTTAATAAATTTTTAGAACTTATAAGTATAAATCATATTTTTTAAAAATAAAAGTCAAATATCTCTCCCAAAAAAATCTATATCAAACGCATAGCAACACTTCACGCAATAATGACTTGCCAAAATATTTTTGTAAATTTGTAGCCAAACACATGGCAAAACTTCACCAATAAATAACTTGCCAAAAAAAGTTAGAAGTTTGTGGTTAAACACATGGCAAAATTTTACCCCCAAAATATTTGGTGAAATGCTAGCCTAGCATTAGGTAAGTTAATCAACAATATTTTACCTATTTAAATTTGAAGTTCATATCTCATTACAATTATTATATCAATTTCATGTTCCTTCTATAACTTATTTCATGAAAATGATTTGATTTAACTACAATATTAGGTTAGAAAATCAATGTTGCGTCGTAAAGAAAAATTGAAATGCTTACAAATAATCGTGATATTCCTTTTTATAAAATTCTTTTCTTCAAAAATATTGACCAAGTTTATATAAATGAAGGTGTTTATATGTCATATTTCAAAACTTGTTCATGCTTGTTCCAAAAGCTAGTGAATTTGATGTTTATGATGAAATAATGTTATTTTCCTCAAATAGTATTATTTATAAGTAGTTATTGATCAATTTTTTGAATCTTGGTATAATATTAGTATGTGAAAGTACTCATTTTATTATGTCTGATTTCAAAATTCTTAAGGTTATTGTTGATCTTTCTCACTTTGTTTTAACTCAACAAGATGAGTATTTTTATTAAAATTATATTACGTTTTGAAAAATCAATCGATAGTATTGTTTGATGAAAATCATATTATTCAGATATTAACATTACATTCTGATTTACTAGCTTTTTTGAACAAGCCTGAATATGTTTTGAAAATGTGACATATTGATCATCTTCTATCAACGAGGTTGTTGGCATCCTTTCATCTATATCCAGGTATGGATTTTGCTTCTTTAATAATAAAATTTCTTGGAATTTTGATAATACCCAATTATAGTTAGGTATGTGAACTTTCACCCTGTTGGTGAGGATCCTAACCATTTTGCACCTTGTAATTATTCCGTCCCCAATTTTCGCTTTACCTATTGCCTATTTAATAAAAATATTGATTGGGAATAAAAAAATCATTTAAAAAGAGTATAACAATAGTCATATAAATTAATCACAAATTTTCACACGGATTGAGTGAGTTTAAAGAGCACATATCAATGATTTGTTTAATTTGTTCAAAAAATTCAAACGGTTAGTAATTTCTACTGCTAACAAAGAAATTAGCTCTTAGTATTACACGAAAATTATAATTCTAACTTTTATATTCAGAATCGATCCTAAAGAGAAATATTTTTGTCATACTTTCTGATGACAAGTCAATATTCAACCAAAACAATTTTTGATGATTGACAAAGCATATTAGATTCTAAAAATGATTAGCAAAGTATAGTCGTGTGAGAATAAATTAGAATCCACGTAAGGTTCTATAAAAGGAGTAGTAAACCTATTGAAGAGTCACTTTCGAACTCACTTAAGATTTTCTAGACGCGCAAAACAGATGACTATAAAAAAAGAAAGTTGAATAATGAAACTTTAGATTTTGCGCACAATGAATATCGTTGTTTTCATCAAAAGGCAAGAAGTGGCAGCAAGAGCATAATGGCAGAAGAAAGAAGAACTACAGTCATGTTTTCATTCTAAATAAGTTTATTGTTAAAGTAGTTTGGAATCATTATTGAGTTATAATAATTCTAAGTTTGAAAAAGAGTCTGTGAGAGTAATAACAAGAAGTTGTTGTGACTTCTTAGAGAGTAAATACAACGGTTATAGCTAATCGTTGGAGTTGAGGTACTAGAGTTATTCCATTTGAATATAGAGTTATAATCTGAAGACACTCTTCGAAGTTAGTGCGAAGTTACTGAAAATTCAACACGATGTAGGTCGTGGTTTTTCTTTCCTTGAGTAAAGAAGCTTTCCCCAATAAAATTTTGTTATTTTGTGTCACGAAGTTATGTTAAAGTGTTACAAAAACCAGGTTCTTCTATCGAATTGGTGATACAAATTCCTTCACTTTCATATCACCAAGCACTACAAGAAAACTGTGAATTACATGGGGATTTCCGTGGGGATTAGTATGAATTTTTCCATGAAACTTATTTTCCTGCAAATCTTCATACTAATTCCCAGAAAAATTTCCATGTAATTTACAGTTTTCTTGTAGTGAAGAACAATTTCATCTAATTTTTCAAGTTATAATATTTTTATTTTGTAAATTAGACAAACAAATCATAAATATAAGGAGTAATAAATTAAAGTTATTGGTAAATAAAATAAAGTTCTTTCGATAATAAAAATTATAGGATAATGATTTGTTCATGTTTTAAAACAAATTCCTGATGTGTTAATTATAATCTTGTTGAGTTATTTTCTATCCACCATGAATCTTAACTCATTACTAAAATTATCTCTCGATCAATTATTTTAATTTTCTGAAATTATCCTCCCGAACTAACCAAAATTAGCTACTTAACCTACTCACAACATCACATCAAAACTTCATCATCTCTAATACAATTTTTAAATTTGAGTAACTAATCTTTTAATAACTTAATAAGTGATTTTGTTCAAATAAAATCTAATCCTATAATATTTCTCAAACAATACAAGGTATATTGACAATGTTACTTGAGGACCTTCAACTAACAATAATAAACACATAGTTGAACAAATAGAGAAGAAAACGTATCCACATTAATCAATTTAGAAAATTTTTTGAAATACAAATTTTGTCAAACAAATTGCATAAAACTCTTCATGTTTACGCATAAAAAGCAATTATAAATATTCATGAAATCCTTATCATATAAATAAAAATTAGAGTTAGATGAATATTATTCTTTTTATTATTATATCTTCTTTAAAAGTAAAACATATAAAAAGATTTTCATTTTTAAATATGAATTTGTGTATGGCATTTTAATAGTGGTAGATTTTGTTTTCTTTCATTAGATAGTACCGAATATTTGTTTTTCAAAAAAAAATAATCATTAAGAATAAAACCATAAAAAGAAACGAAACTAAAACTATAAGGGAAAAAAGTAATATAAGTAGAAACATTATAATTCAATGTGATTGCTCCACTTCAACTAGACAATTACAAGGTATCGACTACATATTCTTTTGATGATTAAAAACTTGAAAAGGCTATTATTATTTTTTTGCAAGAAAATTAATTATAAAGTATTTATAATTCTTTTTCTTAGTTATTATCCCATGGCTAAAATTAAGTTAACTAACAATGTCTTCGTCTGACCTTATTCATTATGGAGTACTAGAGATAAACTCCATAAATATCTTTTGTTTTTTCTTCACATGTGTGTCTCGCGATGTGAGGTCCTAGTCATCTTTCATTAAACGTTTCTTTGCTTCAAAAGAAGTCAAAATCACCTCTTTTTCGATCTTGTGCACATTCGACACATTTTTTGTGCACATAAAATTAATAATAAGCTCAAAACACTAAAAAAATGATGTAACAATATAAGTATATATAGAATATAAAGTAATAACTTAATATATATATATACTTTCAAGTGCCACAATTTGATATATATAATTAGAGGTAATTTCAAAGAGAAAGAAATAATGCTTTATTGTAAGCACTACTCAGATTCTCCTTGATATCAGTAGAGTATATATACTCTGATGGCATCAAGGATGAAGAGACAGTGTTTCAGTGAAAAAATTGTTCAATCACTTCTTGATACTATCAGAGTATATAAATATGTTTAACCCTTTCTGCTTCGATATTTGGAACTTCTTGCTAGTCATATTTACCATTTGAGACTTGTTTGAGCGATTCAAAGTGAGATTTGAATTCAAAAATTCGTTAAACGATGTCAAATTTTATTTCTTTCTAGTATTAGAACCCGTTTTGATTGACTTAAAAAGATAGCTTTCAAAATTAAGCTAATACCTTTTATCACAACTTAAATGACTTTTAAGTCGAAAAAAAGGTAGAGAGACCCATACTTTCAACTTTTAACTTATTTTAAAATTTGTCAAAACACTCACAGAAGCTAAAAATAACTAGCAAGTTACAAGTGAATTTGACCAACTTTTAAGTCAATCCGAACAGACTCTTAGTGCACCCCTTCGCGTAAAGGAGGACAAGGGTCACATTTGTCCTTATTCAACTTCTCATTATGACCTTATTGTGGTCACTAACCTCTCATCTGGCACAACTTGACCAATTATGCTTGCTCATTAGTCTGTCATAGCCATAGGTCAATCAACAATCAACATTACAAATTGAATACTTCACTAAGATGACATCTCTATTATTATTATAGGTAAAGGACCACAAGAGCTTTTTTCTTCCTTTCTGAATGGTTTATTTGTCTCTCCAAGTCCTAGACGTGGTAATTGGGTCTGTAAAGTTTAGTAAAATGTTTTTCTTAAGTTTTGAAAGGAAACCATTTTTCTTAAATTTGAGAAAAATAAGTTGATTTGAAAAATATTTGACCCAACCAAACATGAGAAAATTGAAAAATGTTTTTGTTGAATATAAGGTTGAGCTGCCTGTAACTAACTATTAGTTAGCTGACTGACGTGTATTAATTAGTTAGCAAATAATGTAGTTAAATAATAATAACAATTAGTTTGATAGTTAATTAATCTACAAATTGTATATAAGTAGTTTGTACATCTGTAATTCTCATTCATTCAATAATATCTTCTCTCTTCCTTCTTCATCTTTCTCTCAAGCTCCATTGTCATGGAGTAGTATCAAATCAATGGAATAATGTTACTTTACATGGTATCAGAGCGAGTGTGGATCTAGGGATTCTCTGAGGAAAAATACAGAGGATCGTGAGATTTTTTTTTTCTTATCATTCATTGTTGAGTATATTGAAGAAGATTCAGATCTATGGGGAGCAATATCGATTACAATCATCCATTGTTTTTGCATCCTTCTGATGCACCAGGTTCACTTTCAATTGAAATTCAGCTTAAAGGCATGGAGAATTACATGCTTTGGAGTCGAGCTATGAAATTAGCACTTTTGGGAAGGAACAAATTGGGATTCATCGATGGATCTGTTACAAGAAACATCTATGAAGGAGATCTACAGAGAAGATGGGATAGATACAATGCCATTGTGGTTTCCTGGTTAATGAGTAGTGTACAATCAGACCTTCTTAGAGGAATCCTTTTTAGATCTGATGCTTATCTCATTTGGAACGATCTTAAAGAGAGATTTGACAAGGTAAACAATTCTCGAGCTTACCATTTACATAAGGAAATAGCAACTGTAGTTCAAGGTGTATCCTCTGTTTCAGTGTATTATTCTAAACTGAAAGATCTTTGGGATGAACACAATTTGATTATTCCATTTCCTACATGTGCTTGTGAGAGATCGAAAGATTTTGTAGAACATTTAGAGAGGCAGAAGTTATTTCAGTTCCTTATGAGGTTAAACGATGGTTATGCTCAGCCTAGATCTCAAATTTTAATGATGAGTCCTGAATCTAGTGTGAATCAGGCGTATGCTATGATCATACAGGATGAAAGTCAAAAAATGCTTAATGGAGAGAATTGTGTTGTTGCAAGTCAAATGGAATCTTCAGTTTTTTGTGCTGCAGAAAAGGATGCCACAACCATGTATTCAACTAGAGGTTCAGGACCAGGACAATTATCTGGTTTGGGAGGTCATCAATATCAGAAGAAATATTGTGATTTCTTCAATATGAAAGGTCATACTAGGGTTGATTGTTACAAATTGATGCAATGTGAACATTGCTTACAGAAGGGACATGTTAAGAAGACTTGCTATAAGCTAATTGGATATCCAGAGAACTTCAAAGGGAATAATTGAGTCAATGTTGCTACACATCCTCTTGCAGGATTAAATTTAGGATATAATCATGGGCCTCAAGCTGGATCTGCTGGTCCTGCACCTACTCTTACTCAGAATCAATACAATCAGATTGTCCAAATGTTGAACAAATGTTCCATAGGAGATTCAGCTGCAAACATGGAAAGCAATTCCAACTATGCTGCCAACACTGCCAATGCGAACAGTGCAGGTATCCTTTTTTCTCATAATGATGATAGTGTGAAATGGGTTGTTGATATTGGAGCTACTAATCATATGATAGGTGATAAAGCTGTGTTTCAAACTTAGTATATTAGTAGATGATGTAGGAAAGGTTCAATTACCAACAGGAGAATCTGCAAATATATCTCACATAGGGAACTGTCAATTGTCAGGAGGTGATTTCATTAAAAATGTGTTGTGTGTGCCAACATTTAAATTCAACCTTTTGTCCGTATCCAATTTGACAAAAGAATTGAAATGTTGTGATGTGTTCTTCCCTGATTTCTTTTTGTTTCAGGATCTCTTCTCTGGGAAGGAGAGCGATATTGGTAAAGAACAAGATGGACTATATGTAATGTACTCAAAGAGGGGGACAAAAAACCAACAAAAATCTTTGGCAGTACAAAAGGAGGTTGATGCAGTATTATGGCATAAAAGGATGGGACATGCTCCCATGTCAGTTTTAAGAAGATTTAGAGTTTTTCAGAATAAATCATGTTTCAAAATAGACAAATGTGCTATATGTCCTTTGGCAAGACAAACTAGAGTTCCTTTTCCTGTAAGTGTCACTAAGAGTAGTCGACAATTTGAGTTATTACATATGGATGTATGGGGTCCTTACAAAACAGCCACATATGATGGTATGCAGTATTTTCTTACTATAGTTGATGACTATTCTAGATGGACATCGGTATTTTTTATGAGAGTTAAGTCTGATTTTTTTTTTTTGCTTAAAAACTTCATTGCTATGGTTCATACTCAATTCAATAAGAAAATTCAAGTTTTTAGATCAGACAATGGTTCTGAATTTTTTAATCAGCATTGTGCAAATATTTTTCAATTCCATGGTATTATTCAGCAAAGTTCTTGTCCATATATTCCTCAACAAAATGATGTAGTAGAGAGGAGACATAGACATATACTTGAAACAGCTCGAGCTATTAAGTTTCAAGGTTGTTTGCCTGACAAATTTTGGGGGGTTTGTATTGAAGCTGCTTTCTACATTATTAACCGAATTCCATCTATTGTTTTAGCCAAGAAGACTCCATATGAACTTGTTTATCATAAGGTTCCAGATTTGAAACATATGAGGGTGATTGGTTATTTGTGCTATGCGACTAACTTGGTCAAACAAGATAAGTTTGGGCCACGAGCAATCAGGGTTCTTATGATGGTTTATGGAGTTCATCAAAAGGGCTATAGATTGTTAGATTTGGAAAACAAGAAGTTTTTTGTTTGTAGAGATGTTCACTTCAATGAACACGTTTTTCCATTTCAGAGTAAGTTGACACATTCAAATATGAGGAACCAAGTTCCAGTAGAAGATTCATTTTTTGATGTTGAGTCTGTAATTTTCCCCGTAAGACAGTCTACTGATGCTTTTATACAGTCAACTAATGATGTTGTACAAGAAAATACTGATGATATTATCGTACCAATTGAGCAGAATGTAGCACATGATAATAGCAGACCACATAGATCCATTAGACCACCTCTTTGGCACAAAGATTTTGTGATGACTAACAACAAAAGGAGTTGCCAGTATCCTATATCAAATGTTGTGAGCTACACAGGTTTATCTGTTCAATACAAGGATTTTTTTATGTATTTTTTCAGCTTCAACTATCACTGAACCTAGTACTTATTCAGAAGCAGTCAAAGTACCACAGTGAATAGATGACTTGAAGGCAGAAATTAGTGCCTTAGAAAATAACAAGACGTGGGAGGTAGTTCCATTACCTTAAGGAGAAAAAGCTATTGGTTGTAGATGGGTGTACAAAGTCAAGTACAGGGCAGATGGAATAAAGAGAGATATAAAGGAAGATTGGTAGCAAAAGGTTATAGTCAAAGAGGGGGACTAGATTACCAAGAGACTTTTTCACCTGTAGTGAAAATGGTGACAGTTAGATCAGTTATCGCTTTGGCTGCAGCTCAGAAATGACATATTCATCAGATGGATGGATACAATGCTTTTCTTCAAGGAGATTTACAAGACGAGGTATACATGGAGTTGCCTCAAGGTTTTAATGATCCAGCAACAGATGGTCAAGCAAGAAGTGTTTGTAAATTGCTTAAATCATTGTATGGGCTCAAACAAGCTTCTAGACAATTATTCATCAAATTGACTACAACCTTGATTGAATCAGGTTTTACTCAAAGTCACTTGGACTATTCTTTGTTCATTAAACATGCAGATGGACAGAAGGTTTTTGTTTTGATCTATGTAGATGATCTGTTGATAACAGGAAGTGATATGAGACTCATACAAGAGACTAAAAACATTTTGCAAATCAATTTTAATATTAAAGATCTAGGAGAACTTAGATTCTTCTTGGGCATTGAATTTGCTAGAAGTAGTGAAGGCATCTTGATGCATCAAAGGAAGTATGCCCTTGAACTCATTTAAGATTTGGGTCTAGGAGGTACTAAGCCAGTTGGAGCACCTGTGGAAGTCAATCAAAAGTTAACTTCAGTTGTATTTGATCAACATGTTCACTCACAGCATGATCCTGTGTTGAATGATCCGGGTACATATCAAAGACTAGTAGGGAGATTACTTTATTTGACTGTAACTAGGCCAGACATCTCACTTGCGATTCAAAATCTTAGTCAATTTATGCATTCACCTAAACAGTCTCACGTGGAAGCTGCTACCACAGTGGTGAAATATATAAAAAAAAAAACAGGAGTGGGAATTCTCATGTCATCTACTGTTTCTTCTAAGCTACAGGCTTATTGTGATGATGATTGGGGTTCATGTCTTACAACTAGGAAATCAGTGAATGGGTATGCAGTGAAGATAGGTGATTCACTTATCTCTTGGAAGTCAAAGAAGCAGTCTACTGTTTCAAGAAGTTCAGCAGAGGCAGAGTATAGAAGTCTTGCTTTAACAATTGTTGAAGTTGTTTGGCTCATTGGTTTGTTTAAGGAATTGGGACTATCCATTCAGTTGCCAGTGGATATATGATGTGATAGTAAGTCTGCAATTCAAATAGCAGTCAATCCAGTATTTCATGAGCGTACAAAGCACATTGATATTGGCTGTCATTTTATTCCTGAAAAGATCTACTTGGGGTTGATCAATACAGTCTATTTGGCATTTGCAGAGAAGCCTGCAGACATACTTACTAAGGGATTGCTTACTTTTCAACATGCTTATTTGATGTCCAAGCTAGGTCTTAAGGATATCTTCATACCACCTAGCTTGAGGGGGGGTGTTGAATATAGTGCAGGTTGAGCTGGCTGAAACTAACTATTAGTTAGCTGACTGACGTGTATTAATTAGTTAGCTAATAATGTAGTTAAATAATAATGACAATTAGTTTGATAGTTAGTTAACTAATCTACAAATTGTATATAAGCATTTTGTACAGCTGTAATTCTCATTCATTCAATAATATCTTCTCTCTTCCTTCTTCATCTTTCTCTCAAGCTCCATTTCATGGAGTAGTATCAAATCAATGGTATAGTGTTAGTTTACAGTTTTCTTTCATAACAAACACACCCTGAATCTTATCTTTTTGGTACTTTTTATTGATGATATATATGTGCCAAAATAAAGTTTATAAACAAATAACATTTCATTTTTCAATTTGATATGTTGGTAAGAGAAGCTAATTGCACAAATATAATGTCAAAAATAAAAGAGCAAGAAAAATAATTCCATAAATTCATTACATTTTGATTTACCATACAAGTAAATAAACTTATATTTATTTTATAATACGATTTATTGTGTTTGATGCATTCACATGAATTATAAAAATGTTTTATCTCTTTTGTTCATTACTTTCATTCTTTTATAAATAAATGTAATTGATAAAATTAATCACAATTTTATTTTTATTTTATGTATAATTCTTTTTGTTTCGTACGTAGACTCAATGGGTGTACAGTGTACACCAACAGGTAAATGCGAGAGCAACCCTGTGAAGTTTTGATTCAGAAAAAAAGTTTTATTTAGTTCTAATAAATTGTTTATATGCATCAATTGAATTTTTCAATACGAATATAGAGTATAAATTAAAATCAAAGAAAGTTATTGAACTGTAACTAGAGTTATAACACCAAACAAATGTGCGTAACAAATTTCAAAGGGAGATTGCGCGGTAAAAAAGAGAAATCAATATATAATAAAATATATATTTTGATATCTGTTACATCATATCAATAACATGACTATATAACTCTATTGCATTTTATTTGGCAGTAGATCACACCCTTAAATATTTTTATTAATATATACTTTGATCAGTTTTACGTGTATCTTGACTAATTTCATAAAATATATGCTCTATTGTACAATAATAAGTACTAGATAACTCTATTCACAACACTAGAAGATAGAAACAAATCATAGGTAACATGATTTTTAACAACTTTATTGATGACTAGGTCATAACACCCTTAAATATTATATATAAAATATTAAAATTAAATAAAAATAAAATAACTTGAATGCTTCAAGTGAAAGAAAGTTATTAATAATAATTGAAATATCCTATTAAGTAATTTGTATTATTAATAATTTTACTCGTCTCGATTACTTATATATCTAGTCATGGCTATAACTCATAGAGAGTATAAATGTATGATATCTTCATAATATAAATCGTGTAAGTGTTTATATTTTAAAATACAAGAGATGTATTTAGAAATTAAATTATATTAGAGGAATATTTAATCTAATAAATCTTTAATCCCATGGATACCTTTAATCAAAAATGAGTTTGAGATTTTGATTTGGTTGCTATAAATAATATTTTGATATTTTAACTATTGTTCCTTCCAATTACATTTTAATTTGCTAATCATAACCTAGTAATCCAAAAGTAAGAAAATTATATTTGAAAAAAAAATTAGAAAAGAAATGGTTCTAGTTTTTGTCATATAACTGGTTATTCCAAGTTCCCAAGTTCTCGAAAAACATTGAATTTGAGCGAGATTTTAGTATTCGATTTATTAATTTATTTTTACAAAAATTTATCCTAAACTTTATATTTTATAAAATACCTAACATTTATAATTGTCGAGTAAATTTCATTCCTAGTTTTTTGTACAAAATTTATAGTGTTATATACATATTTTATATAATTTTAATCCGAGCTTATTCTCTGAAGTCACTTGCAATTACAAATAGTAATAGTAGTTTTTGATATACAAATCATTGGTTTTTTCGTTTTTTTTTCGAATTCCTATTAATTATATTCGTTGTCATTGCTTTCACGAAAAATGACAATACAAATGTATGAGTATTTAAATAAATTTTTAGAACTTATAAGTATAAATCATATTTTTTAAAAATAAAAGTCAAATTTATCTCCCAAAAAAATCTATATCAAACGCATAGCAACACTTCACGCAATAATGACTTGCCAAAATATTTTTGTAAATTTGTAGCCAAACACATGGCAAAACTTCACCAATAAATAACTTGCCAAAAAAAGTTAGAAGTTTGTGGTTAAACACATGGCAAAATTTTTCCCCCAAAATATTTGGTGAAATGCTAGCCTAGCATTAGGTAAGTTAATCAACAATATTTTACCTATTTAAATTTGAAGTTCATATCTCATTACAATTATTATATCAATTTCATGTTCCTTCTATAACTTATTTCATGAAAATGATTTGATTTAACTACAATATTAGGTTAAAAAATCAATGTTGCGTCATAAAGAAAAATTGAAATGCTTACAAATAATCGTGATATTCCTTTTTATAAAATTCTTTTCTTAAAAAATATTGACCAAGTTTATATAAATGAAGGTGTTTATATGTCATATTTCAAAACTTGTTCATGCTTGTTCCAAAAGCTAGTGAATTTGATGTTTATGATGAAATAATGTTATTTTCCTCAAATAGTATTATTTATAAGTAGTTATTGATTTTTTGAATCTTGGTATAATATTAGTATGTGAAAGTACTCATTTTATTATGTCTGATTTCAAAATTCTTAAGGTTATTGTTGATCTTTCTCACTTTGTTTTAACTCAACAAGATGAGTATTTTTATTAAAATTATATTACGTTTTGAAAAATCAATCGATAGTATTGTTTGATGAAAATCATATTATTCAGATATTAACATTACATTCTGATTTACTAGCTTTATTGAACAAGCCTGAATGATGTTTTAAAAATGTGACATATTGATCATCTTTTATCAACGAGGTTGTTGGCATCCTTTCATCTATATCCAGGTATGGATTTTGCTTCTTTAATAATAAAATTTCTTGGAATTTTGATAATACCCAATAATAGTTAGGTATGTGAACTTTCACCCTGTTGGTGAGGATCCTAACTATTTTGCACCTTGTAATTATTCCGTCCCCAATTTTCGCTTTACCTATTGCCTATTTAATAAAAATATTGATTGGGATTAAAAAAATCATTTAAAAAGAGTATAACAATAGTCATATAAATTAATCACCAAAATTTCACACGGATTGAGTGAGTTTAAAGAGCGCATATCAATGATTAGTTTAATTTGTTCAAAAAATTCAAACGGTTAGTAATTTTTACTGCTAACAAAGAAACTAGCTCTTAGTATTACACGAAAATTATAATTCTAACTTTTATATTCAGAATCGATCCTAAAGAGAAATGTTTTTGTCATACTTTCTGATGACAAGTCAATATTCAACCAAAACAATTTTTGATGATTGACAAAGCATATTAGATTCTAAAAATGATTAGCAAAGTATAGTCGTGTGAGAATAAATTAGAATCCACGTAAGGTTCTATAAAAGGAGTAGTCGACCTATTGAAGAGTCACTTTCGAACTCACTTAAGATTTTCTAGACGCGCAAAATAGATGACTATAAAAAAAGAAAGTTGAATAATGAAACTTTAGATTTTGCGCACAATGAATATCGTTGTTTTCATCAAAAGGCAAGAAGTGGCAGCAAGAGCATAATGGCAGAAGAAAGAAGAACTACAGTCATGTTTTCATTCTAAATAAGTTTATTGTTAAAGTAGTTTGGAATCATTATTGAGTTAAAATAATTCTAAGTTTGAAAAAGAGTCTGTGAGAGTAATAACAAGAAGTTGTTGTGACTTCTTAGAGAGTAAATACAACGGTTATAGCTAATCGTTGGAGTTGAGGTACTAGAGCTATTCCATTTGAATATAGAGTTATAATCTGAAGACACTCTTCGAAGTTAGTGCGAAGTTACTGAAAATTCAACACGATGTAGGTCGTGGTTTTTCTTTCCTTGAGTAAAGAAGCTTTCCCCAATAAAATTTTGTTATTTTGTGTTACGAAGTTATGTTAAAGTGTTACAAAAACCAGGTTCTTCTATCGAATTGGTCTTACAAATTCCTTCACTTTCATATCACCAAGCACTACAAGAAAACTGTGAATTACATGGGAATTTCCGTGGGGATTAGTATGAATTTTTCCATGAAACCTATTTTTCTGCAAATCTTCATACTAATTCCCAGAAAACTTTTCATGTAATTCACAGTTTTCTTGTAGTGAAGAACAATTTCATCAAATTTTTCGAGTTATAATATTTTTATTTTGTAAATTAGACAAACAAATCATAAATATAAGGAGTAATAAATTAAAGTTATTGGTAAATAAAATAAAGTTCTTTCGATAATAAAAATTATAGGATAATGATTTGCTCATGTTTCAAAACAAATTCCTGATGTGTTAATTATAATCTTGTTGAGTTATTTTCTATCCACCATGAATCTTAACTCATTACTAAAATTATCTCTCGATCAATTATTTTAATTTTCTGAAATTATCCTCCCGAACTAACCAAAATTAGCTACTTAACCTACTCACAACATCACATCAAAGCTTCATCATCTCTAATACAATTTTTAAATTTAAGTAACTAATCTTTTAATAACTTAATAAGTGATTTTGTTCAAATAAAATCTAATCCTATAATATTTCTCAAACAATACAAGGTATATTGACAATGTTACTTGAGGACCTTCAACTAACAATAATAAACACATAGTTGAACAAATAGAGAAGAAAACGTATCCACATTAATCAATTTAGAAAATATTTTTGAAATACAAATTTTGTCAAACAAATTACATAAAACTCTTCAGGTTTACGCATAAAAAGCAATTATAAATATTCATGAAATCCTTATCATATAAATAAAAATTAGAGTTAGATGAATATTATTCTTTTTATTATTATATCTTCTTTAAAAGTAAAACATATAAAAAGATTTTCATTTTTAAATATGAATTTGTGTATGGCATTTTAATAGTGGTAGATTTTTTTTTCTTTCATTAGATAGTACCGAATATTTGTTTTTCAAAAAAAATAATCATTAAGAATAAAACCATAAAAAGAAACGAAACTAAACCTATAAGGAAAAAAAAGTAATATAAGTAGAAACATTATAATTCAATGAGATTGCTCTACTTCAACTAGACAATTACAAGGTATCGACTACATATTCTTTTAATGATTAAAAACTTGAAAAGGCTATTATTATTTTTTTGCAAGAAAATTAATTATAAAGTATTCATAATTCTTTTTCTTAGTTATTATCTCATGGCTAAAATTAAGTTAACTAACAATGTCTTTGTCTGAGCTTATTCATTATGGAGTACTAGAGATAAACTCTATAAATATCTTTTGTTTTTCCTTCACATGTGTGTCTCGCGATGTGAGGTCCTAGTCATCTTTCATTAAACGTTTCTTTGCTTCAAAAGAAGTCAAAATCACCTCTTTCGATCTTGTGCACATTCGACACATTTTTTGTGCTCATAAAATTAATAATAAGCTCAAAACACTAAAAAAATGATGTAACAATATAAGTATATATAGAATATAAAGTAATAACTTAATATATATATATACTTTCAAGTGCCACAATTTGATATATATAATTAGAGGTAATTTCAAAGAGAAAGAAATAATGCTTTATTGTAAGCACTACTCAGATACTCCTTGATATCAGTAGAGTATATATACTCTGATGGCATCAAGGATGAAGAGACAGTGTTTCAGTGAAAAAATTGTTCAATCACTTCTTGATACTATCAGAGTATATAAATATGTTTAACCCTTTCTGCTTCGATATTTGGAACTTCTTGCTAGTCATATTTACCATTTGAGACTTGTTTGAGCGATTCAAAGTGAGATTTGAATTCAAAAATTCGTTAAACGATGTCAAATTTTATTTCTTTCTAGTATTAGAACCCGTTTTGATTGACTTAAAAAGATGCATTCAAAATTAAGCTAATACCTTTTATCACAACTTAAATGACTTTTAAGTCGAAAAAAAGGTAGAGAGACCCATACTTTCAACTTTTAACTTATTTTAAAATTTGTCAAAACACTCACATAAGCTAAAAATAACTAGCAAGTTACAAGTGAATTTGACCAACTTTTAAGTCAATCCGAACAGACTCTTAGTGCACCCCTTCGCGTAAAGGAGGACAAGGGTCACATTTGTCCTTATTCAACTTCTCATTATGACCTTATTGTGGTCACTAACCTCTCATCTGGCACAACTTGACCAATTATGCTTGCTCATTAGTCTGTCATAGCCATAGGTCAATCAACAATCAACATTACAAATTGAATACTTCACTAAGATGACATCTCTATTATTATTATAGGTAAAGGACCACAAGAGCTTTTTTCTTCCTTTCTGAATGGTTTATTTGTCTCTCCAAGTCCTAGACATGGTAATTGGGTCTGTAAAGTTTAGTAAAATGTTTTTTTTAAGTTTTGAAAGGAAATCATTTTTCTTAAATTTGAGAAAAATAAGTTGATTTGAAAAATATTTGACCCAACCAAACATGAGAAAATTGAAAAATGTTTTTGTTGAATATAAGGTTGAGCTGCCTGTAACTAACTATTAGTTAGCTGACTGACGTGTATTAATTAGTTAGCAAATAATGTAGTTAAATAATAATAACAATTAGTTTGATAGTTAATTAATCTACAAATTGTATATAAGTAGTTTGTACATCTGTAATTCTCATTCATTCAATAATATCTTCTCTCTTCCTTCTTCATCTTTCTGTCAAGCTCCATTGTCATGGAGTAGTATCAAATCAATGGAATAATGTTACTTTACATGGTATCAGAGCGAGTGTAGATCTAGGGATTCTCTGTCACGACTGGAATCTAGACCCCAGACGAGACCGGCGTCGTTGACCTCTCAGAGGTCGCAAACAAGCCTACTTACGTCATACTTACTTTACATAGGTTAATTTTAGCGGAAAATTTGAAACTTTTTGTTCTTTAAACATGCTTGCTAAACATTCTTGAAACTTTATAATCCTTCATCATCAACCATCTAACAGTAAAGAGATAAACAACTGAAAGAAATGGTTCATAAGTCTTAATTGTATAATTGCCAAAATGGCCCAAATACAAAATCTGAATAAAGAGCAGGAAAGAAACGCTAGTGGAACATGTTCCACTAGCTCAACTCTAAAGCTACGCTAGAATATAAAACAGTAGCATCCTCGAAGCATGAGGACCTACCCAACTCCGGATGAATGCTGACGTTCGGAAAGCTGCAACGATGATCCTGCAACTCTATCGTCCACCTGTACCTGCACCTAAAATAGTATAGATGTATAGGGTTAGTACACACTTGTACTAAGTACGGGTACATGCAAGCACACAACACGGACATGATGAGAAAGGATAGCTCTTTCCTAACAACATGATTTTTGGAAGTCAAGTCAGTGGACTTGCCAATTTGAGATTAGGAAGGTCATGCCATGAGAGTAACCTGCATCATATTAAATATCGCATTGCGCACAACACATATCATCTTCATATAGCACATATCATAACACATATCATGGACTTAATATTAAGACTTTCCAAAATGAGGGCTCAACATATGGGACCTCAACTAGGGAGTCTTCATTAGCAAACACAGAGTCTGTTTCACTCATTCATACGTACTTCATTGCATTTCATTCATAGGCCAGTGTGAACACCAGTTATACCTAGGGTGTAGTTTAAGACTTTCGTCGGGTTTGCTGTGCAATGATCAGGAATAACCTAATGTCATTACCTGAGTCTAGCTCACCTCTTAATTATCCTATCCTAACACCTTCGGTACCATTCAATTCTTTATGTGCTTCATTTGAGGCTGACCTCATTCATTCATTGGGAACTTTAACTTTAACCGACATAGATCATGTGAGCATCATGAAATCCAGTGTCTCCCCCACACCGAAAAGAGGTGGAATCACCGGCCAAAGTGACCCAATAACATGCTAGCGTACATGGAATTTAACCCCGCCAGATCCCTATGTTGGCAGTATAGGTTCAAAGACTAGGAGATATATGGAGACCCATACCCGGCAGGCCGGACAGTCTCATCTCATGAGAGTTACGTGAAACTTCGCCCTTCCCAAAAGAAGGCATCACCGCTCATAGCTAGTCTATCGGTGCTCAGTATAAAGTTCCATTTCATTCATCTCATACGTCATGGAAGCTGGCTTCTAGTATAAGGACATTATAGCTCATTAGATGATTCCTCATCTCATAATTAGTATTAAGTGTGTTAAGCTCAATACTTTCATTAGAGTGTTCATAGAGACTGGTCTCTTCATTAGCTTACACTCTCATAGGTGAGTCCGCTTTAATAACATTCACTTAGACTCGTTTGAGATTGCTCTCATCATTTACATTAGCCTCACATCATGTTGTCACCACATTCTTCATTATTAGCACCTTACTTTTCATAGCTACTCACCTCTTATTACGAATATTTATTTCATCATATGCCAATGCACTTGGCCTTTTAGTGTATCTTACACTCATACTTAACCCTTCTTGGGTTCGTCATTTCATTACATACCTCTTAGGTTCACTTACTTTTGAACGTATGTTAGACTTATGTGTCTATACATACAAGCCATGGGCTTCATTCATAATTCGTTAAGTGATTCTTACTTTCCTAAAATTATGTAGTACAATACTTACGTATCTTGTATATATGCCAAGATCTTAATTATTATTATTTTTATCTAAGTAGATGTCATTATTTTTGGATAATTTACTCACGTATGACTTATGCATCAATACGGAATTTTGGACAAGGAAACCCAAATCTTGCATCACTTGTATATCATTTATATATTTTTTTTTATTAATTTTATTTCTAATATTCATAACATTAAACTTTAAATTAAATCTCAACATTTGTAGAAAAGGATAAATTTTCTAGTTTAATTTCCCTCTTAATTAATCAAAGGGTTGAGGGTTCAAGCCCCCACAACCTCTTAAATTTTTAACTTAATAAAAAATTCAATACTATGGGGAGGTTGTGGGTTCGAACCCCCACAGCCCCCTTTATTATTTTTTTTTTCAATTTTCGCTGAAGGGGGACTGTGAGGTGGTGGGTTCGAACCCCCACAGCCCCCTTTAATTTTTGTTTGTTTTAAAATCGCTGAAAGGGGGAGCTGGTCGCGAGTTCGACTCCCCCAGCCCCCTCTTATTTTTTTTATTGTTTTCCTCTTCGCGCGCACTGGGAGGTCGTGGGTTCGAATCCCACGCCTCCCCTTTAAGTTTTCTTTTCTTTTCGCGATGGGGAGTTGGTCGCGAGTTCGAACCTCCAGCTCCCCATATATTTTATTTATTTATTTATTTTTTCGCGAGGGGAGCTGGTCGCGAGTTCGAACCCCCAGCTCCCCATATATTTTTTTTTTCTTTTCGTTTCTTTCACAGGTGAGGTCTTGGGTTCGATTCCCATTGACCTCACTTAATTTATTTTATTTTAAAAACTCAGAATTTGACACTTTTGAAGGGTACAAAAATCTGGAAATTTTTGTCCTTCTCCAACCATTTTTAGATGCATTTTTTCATAAGTTTAAATAGCTATAAGAGGATTATTCAATTCACTATCCTTCATCATAATGAACATCACATTGTACACCCATTACATACATAAAATACACAATAAATACACAACTTATACACCCAAAAACAGTGACTAAAACACTGCCCTATACATGCCTCTACATCAACTTCTCCGGTCATATTTTGATGATCATTATCGTGATTTTTCGCACATAAACACATTCGTATTTAATTTAAACACATCATTCATGCAAAAATCTAGCAGCACAACATACCCATCCTACAAATTCGTTAGGGATCTAAGGACAAGGACATACGAAGGGGAACAACCTTAGTTTCAAGAGTTTAAGAAGCGTTCGAAAGAAAGTACTCTTGGAGAAAGAATTCCATGAGAGAAACCCATACCTTTTGACGTTATTCAAGCTTGAAGCTGCTGCCCGGAAACTCCAAACCACGCCAAATTTACTTCAACGCACACCCTACTCGATGAACCTCTCTTAGCCTTGTCGTTTTGATTCCTTTGTCTTTACTTAAAAAAATTCTAGTGAGTTCTTCAAGTGTGAAGAACTCTTGATGTATTTTTTTCTGCTTTTCTAGTTGTTCTTGGCAGAACTAACGTGAGAAAGAGGTTGAGAACGTGAGAGAGTTGAGAAACGTGAGGAAGAGAGTTGTCTTAGGATTAGGAGACTAAATTTAAGACTTAGTCAAAAGTTAGGATTTTAATTAACTAAAAATAAATAAAGAAAATCTGATTTTCCTTTTTATTAATCAAATTAATAATTATCAATTAATTAAGTTAATTTATCAACCTTAGATCTTGACACCCCTAAGTCTTGATCCTATTCATTTTTTTTTTTTTGGATTGTTACATTACCCCCCCCCCCCTTAGGAACATTCGTCCCCGAATGACACTACCACTTCACATTGTAATTCCCGTCAGATCATAACACAATCACTATACATAGTCAATCAATAGCAGCAAAATACGGAGAGATAAGGAAACATTGGTTTAAGAGTAGGAAGTCTAACCTCAAGAGCTGAACAGGTGAGGGTAGCGGGCTCTCATGTCGGCCTCAGCCTCCCACGTAGCACCCTCAACAAGATGATTTCTCCACAATACTTTCACTGTGGCAATCTCCTTGTTCCTCAGCCGCTTGACCTGTCTGTCTAAGATCTCAACAGGTACCTCCTCATAAGACAAGTCCTCACCAACTCCCAAACCTTCAACAGGTAAAATTGATGCTGGATCACCTAAGCACTTCTTCAACATAGAGACATGAAAGACTGGATGAACAGAAGCTAGCTCTGCAGGCAATGCTAACTCATAGGCCACCTCACCCACACGCTGTAGGATCTCATATGGCCCAACATACCTCGGACTCAGCTTCCCTTTTCTACCAAATCTCATTACCCCTTTCATAGGCGATATTTTCAAGTAAACCTGGTCACCAACATCAAACTCTAAGGGCCGTTTTCTGTTATCAGCATAGGATTTATGCCAACTGTAAGCAGTAGTCAACCTGTCCCTAATCATTCTGACCTTCTCTAAGGCCTCCTGAATGATCTCCGGACCCAAAATGAATGACTCTCCAACCTCGAACCACCCAACTGGAGATCTACACCTCCTACCATACAGTGCCTCAAACGGTGCTATCCCAATGCTGGAGTGATAGCTATTATTATACGAGAACTCTATCAAAGGCAGATGGTCATCCCAGTTACCTCTGAAGTCAATCACACACGCTCTCAACATATCCTCCAATGTCTGTATGGTGCGCTCGACCTGCCCATCTGTCTGAGGATGAAAGGCAGTGCTAAGCTTCACCTGCGTGCCCAAGCTCTTCTGGAAAGATCTCCAGAAATGAGAAGTAAACTGAGCTCCTCTGTCTGAAATAATAGACAAGGGAATCCCATGACATCTCACAATCTCATCAATGTAGAGTCTCGCATAATACTCGGCTCTGTAGGTAGACTTCACAATAAACAGTGTAATTCTCACCACACTTAGGCAAAGTAAGCACCGGGGCTGACGTGAGTCTGTCCTTGAGCTCCTGGAAACTCTTCTCACAAGTCTCCGTCCATTCAAACTTGGCTTTCTTTTTAGTCAAAGCTGTCAATGGGGCAGCAATGGAAGAAAAACCCTCCACAAACCTGCGGTAGTAACCAGCCAATCCCAAAAAGCTACGGATGTCATTGGGAGTAAGAGGCTTTGGCCAGTTCTTTACAGCCTCAGTCTTCCTGGGATCCACCTCCACGCCCTGATCGGACACAACATGACCCAGGAAGGTCACTGATCTCAGCCAGAATTCACATTTGCTGAATTTGGCATATAACTGATGCTGTCTAAGTACCTGCAAGGTTAGTCTCAAATGTTGTTCATGCTCTTCCTTGGTCTTAGAGTAGATGAGAATGTCATCAATGAATACTATGACGAAAGAGTCAAGGTATTCACGGAAGACCCTGTTCATGAGATCCATAAATGCAGCAGGTGCATTCGTGAGACCAAATGACATGACTAAAAACTCATAGTGACCATAGCGGGTACGAAAGGCTGTCTTTGGGATATCTCCATCCCTAACCCTAAGTTGATGATACCCTGAACGAAGATCAATCTTAGAGAAGAAACTAGACCCTTGGAGTTGATCGAACAAATCATCTATTCTGGGGAGTGGATACTTATTCTTTATAGTGACTTTGTTGAGCTGCCGATAATCGATACACATTCTAAGGGTTCCATCTTTCTTTTTTACAAACAACACTGGAGCGCCCCAAGGGGATATGCTCGGCTGAATGAAACCCTTGTCAGTGAGATCTTTTAACTGCAGTTTCAACTCTTTGAGTTCAGCTGGAGCCATTCTGTAAGGAGGAATTGAGATTGGTTTAGTATCGGGTTCTAAATCGATACCAAAGTCAATCTCTCGAAGGGGAGGGACTCCAGGTAAATCATCAGGAAACACATCTAAGAACTCATTCACTACAGGTACTGAGTCTATGAAAGGAATGTCATGATCTAAATCATTAACACTCACAAGATGACACAATAACCCCTTGGACATCATTTTATTGGCTTTAAGGTTAGAAATCAAGGAGTTAGGACGACTCGAATTGTACCCCTCCCAGACTAACTCTTCTTCATTAGGAAAGCGAAATCTCACCACTCTACTACGACAGTCCAAGCAAGCATAACAACTGTGAAGCCAATCCATGCCAAGAATAACATCAAAATCATGCATGGGTAACTCAACCAGGTTTGCACACATAGTTTTACCACTCACAACTATTGGGCAATCCTTGTATACTCTATCAGTTCTTACATTCTCTCCTAAAGGTGTACTAACCACTATAGGATCATGTATAACTTCAGGCAATATCTCAAAAGTAAGAGCAAGCAGAGGAGTTACAAAGGAAAGTGTAGACCCTGGATCAAGTAAAGCATGAACAGAAGTTGAGAACACTTGCAGCATACCTGTGACCACATCAGCGGACTTCTCCTGCTCCTCCCTGCCCTTCAGGGCATAGAACCGGTTCCTCTTAGGAGGCTCGGCTGCTGCTGCACCCTGTGGATTAGGCCTAGGCTGAGCATTACCTCCAGCCTGACCTCTGTTCTGTGGACAGTCTCTGACCATGTGTCCACTCTTACCACAACCGAAGCAGGCATTAGTGCCCTGTCTGCACTCTCCACTGTGAGCTCGGCCACACTTAGCACAATTCTTCTTAGGACGCTGCATCTCACCTCCATTGCCCCTCTTGGGCTCAGGTCTGCCTCCTGTAGTTGTAGCACCTCTCTGAGGATTAAAATTCCCAGAACTCTGCTGCCCCCTTTTGAACCTTGGCTGCTCACGGACTCCAAAGTTGTTCCTGTGGCCTCCATGACTGGGTCCTGCCTGATCTTGAGGCCTAGGCCTCCTAGCATCACGAACACCTCTCTTTCTGCGGCTGTCCTCTACCTGCTGGACATGCACCATCAACCTGGAAAGATCCATATTATCATGGAGCATCGCAGATCGACACTCCTCCTCCAGGTCCCCATTGATTCCTGTGAGAAACCTGTTCATCTCATCCCTGTTGTGAGCAATCAGGGAAGTAGCATACCTGGATGATTTCAACAAAGTTCAGTATTCTCCTCATTCTTGCTATGTAATACTAGGGAAGATAACATACCTTGACAGCTTAACAAACTTCAGGGAATACTCCCTGACTGTCATAGAGCCTTGTTTAGGGTTGATGAATTCCTCAACCTTGGCCTCCCTCATCTCCCTGGGGAAGAATCTCTCCAGAAATGCTGTCTTGAACAGCTCCCATGTGACTAGCACTCCACCTAATACACGACTATCTTGCCACATCTTGCACCAAGTCTGTGCAACATCCTTGAGCTGATAGGAAGCCAGCTCAGCCTTCTCAATGTCAGTGGCCCCCATAGCCACCAGGATCTGAAACAACAAAGATTGATGTTAGATACGCTCATAACACCAAGAAATCAGACATTCAGAAAAGCACGATAAGATCAGAAGAAGGGAAATTTCCTACGCATCATGCAGTCTCTAATTCAGGATAGTCGTGACGGTCAGAGACCCCTGTCCTAAGGGTCTCAATACTTTTTCTAACTGTCCACTGACGGACATCCACGACGGACCGTCGTGCCCACGACGGTCTGTCCTGCTCAACCGTCGTACCAGTCAGAGACTTTCCTTCTGAGAGTCTATATTGTTAAGTATTACATGACAGACCCCATGATGGTACGTCATACTCACCACGGGCCGTTACCTGGTCCGTCGTGCCTCACTGCTACTACAGAGCTGTCATTACTGCTTTAATTTTATGTGTATTTTGTCTCATTTTTGCTTGTCATGTTTGCTCCTTCTAATACTAATGATGATTCTTTACATGTAATACCTCTCACGGCACCAAAAAAAGATCGCGTTTACGCACGTGGGCGTTCCAAGTCTGTCACCCCGTCTGCCCGACTGGTGATAGGCTCTGATGATGAGCATGATCCCGAGTACGTGCCCCCAGGCACTGCCACTCCAGCACGAGCTCCACGTGCAACCAGAGCGACGCCCAAAAAGGTGGCGTCCGGCATAGTCACTGCCTCCCAATCTGATGAGGAGCGCACACTGACCGGCACACCTTCTGGGTCAGCTTCCCAAGACGAAGGAGAGTCTGGCTCCTTAGGAGTTTCTTGGTCGGAGGAAGCCTCCGGGTACGCAGAAGCCTCTGCACACACCACAGCTACACAGTCTACCTTGGCGGATGAGGCTGACAGTACTGATTCCACCCCAGGCTCACCGACTGGAGTTCCTGCCTCGATTGCCGACCAACCCAACCGGTGGTGTGTCGACGGGCAATACCAAGTGTATTTAGACGCCAAGCTGCTAAATAATAAGGGCGTCATGACACGGACCATTACACTGGTGAGGGGGGTCCTTACGGGTAGTCTTCCCACCATGCCGGATATCCACACCCTCTTCGCCAGACACCGACTAGAGTGGACGGCTCGTGCTTTGGGCTAGTACAGTGAGGAGTTGGTCCGAGAGTTTTACGCCTCCTATATGGCTACTCTCCGATCACAGATCGACAGACGGGCTGCCCCCGCTAAACAGTCCCCACTTGATCATGTCAGAGTCCGCGGCATACAGGTCGATATATCCCTGCTAGCCATCCGACGGTATCTGTACGGCGAGGATGTTGACGCCACCAGGACCCCTCTTACCGCCGAGTTTGACTACCGGTGACAAATTGTTAAAGAGAGACGGTTCTTGCGTGAGCCATCGCTGAGAGAGACCACCAAGAGGTGGATGGCCCAGCACTTATCCATTGATGGAGAGGCTGCCGACTGGGTTATGGAGCCGAAGGGAGCCATCAGGAAGGCTAACTTGACCTTCACGGCCAAGTTTCTATGGTTGATTGTCCGCCACTGCCTATCCCCCACTGCTGCAGATAATATAGTTATATGGGATCGCGCAGTTCTGATAGCAGCGATGATGGCAGGGTTTGAGGTTGATTTCGCTTGGCTTCTACAGGCGGTCATGCACGAGAGGGCCTTCAAGGTCACCACTACTTACCCTTTTCCGTGCATGGTTTTCTCTTTATGCAGGTCCGCAGGTGTGCCCATCTGGCATATTGATCAGCTCAAGACCCCGCAGGGCAATGTTGACATCGGCCTCATCAGGGATGAGGCTAATGAGTTGGCTCCATGAAGAGGGCCCCGCTCGGAGGTGGCCTCACTTGGTGAGAACCTGGCAGATACTATAGAGCATGCTCAAGCAGCTTCCCAGGCTGCTTCTGCACCCACTGACACTACCCCGGTCGATTCTATCCCGAGTAGTAGCACTGCCCCGAGCTCCTCTCGCTCGGCTCCTTTCGCCATTCTGGTCCCACTTGCTAGGGTCCAGAAACTCAAGGCGCAGATGGCCACACTTCTGCATCACATCCAGCCTTGGATACAGATGTCTATTGCTGAGGCAGAGGAGCGCATGGAGCGCAAGATGGCACAGCACACTAAGAGAAAGATCGCAGAGGTTCATCAGCGCTTAGACACTTTTGAGTTGCGGGTGCTAGCCCGACCAGCCTCCGGTGGACATGTCGACCATTCAGGCTACGGTTGAGAGTTTGCGGGCTGATCTTGATACGATCTTAGAGGCTAGGGTACCTGAGTCTGAGGCCCCTTCTGCAGAGCCTGCTGAGGACACAATGATGGCTGCTCTATTTGCCACTTCTGATGATCCACCACCTCCCCCACGAGAGCATGCCAAGAGGCGCAGGGGTCGAGAGGAGGATGAGGCTAGGGCGAGGAAGAAGTAGCACCGCAAGATGGAGGCTGCGAGGAGAGCCTCGATTGCTGACGAGGAGGCCCGTACGTTGAGGGCTGTAGAGTTAGCTGCCGGGGCGTCTAGCTCCAGAGTTGTGGATACAGTGAGAGGCACTACTGATAGTGTTGTTGCTGCTGAGGACACTACTGAGGGTGTCCAGACTACGGAGGTAGTGGGTTCTGGGGAACCGGACCCACCAGCTTATTGATCGCCGGCGCTTTGTGCCTCAGGTTTGCTTCACCGACCATTCACATACTTTAGTTTTTTTTTTATGCATTGGGGACAATTGCATATCTTTTTTTGTTGGGGGTGGGGTAAATGGAAAGTGAATGTTAGGGTGAAGTCTGAGTAGCCCAATTCACGATCCTCTTGGGGTTTTCTTGCCTGTGTTCTTTTTCCCCAAGAGACTGATTACTTTTATTGTTGAACCGGCATGTTTATATCTTGTGTACATAGTATAACTCTGAAGCATGATGGCTAAAACTAAAATGATATCCCGATGTAATGAATATGATGCAATGACTAGGCATAGCAATTGATAAATGTGTGGCCCTAAGCATGACATAGAGATACACTACTGCATGACCCTAAATCTAAGACTCGAACTAGGTGTCTGATAATCTGGTAGTGTAACGAGATGTCAAGTGAGTGTGAGGAAAATTTGAATGATCCACCATTGATACTGAGCTAGAACTTGCCTGGTTAGTCTTGCTGAAAGTAAGCCAAAATAAACAATTAGGAAAGGATCATAGACCCTTGTTCGAAATAGTCAATCTTGAGCCTTAAAATAACAGAAAACCAAATAAAGTTAATCCCTTTTTGATCCAAATGAATTGAGCTTAAAATAGATCTTTCTTTTTCACCCCAAAGGATCTTCTCTGGGAACGTGTTGGCCTTGGTCCCTCCTTGGACATGTGCACCTCAGTTTATGCCAAAAACATAAGTTGAGGGTGGCTAAAAAGCAACCTTGTCGTGGCCCTGACCCAACCATGGGTATTGTGAACCTTAACTCATGGCAAAGTCATGAGTTGAGGGTGGCTGTTATAAGGAATACTCCGGAAAATTGGGATTGAAAGTATAAAGAGGAAGAAAGAACAAAACAGAAGTGACTAAAAAAAAATATATATATATATATATAATGATAATAGAACACAAGAAAAGAGAAAAGTCACTTACATATCAGGATGAGAAAGGGAAAACAGCAAGGTAAAAAGAAAATTGAGAAATTGGGCGAAATAGAATGATAGAAAGGTGGTGCGTTTAGTCGATACGTCAAGGAGGGCAACAAGTCACTAAAGGATACCTAAATATACCCTACCTGACCCTGAGCCTATGTTACAAGCTAAAAGTCCTATTGTGATCCTAAGAGTTGTATGGCGAACTTAAAGTAGTGAAAATAAGGGCAAGCCTATGGCAATATGTATAAATGAGTTGTGGATTTGTTCTGAGAGTGAGTGTCGAAAAGTAATCCTTATACTCAAACTGAAATCATTGTGTGAAAAATGAGGATGTTATTTGAAGTGAGTACAGTAGTTGCAATACTGGAAATATTAGCACCTCGGTGAGAAATTGAAGAGGATAGGTGTCATTGCGTAGTGAATTTGTGTCATGGTCTGATTCTACATAAGTCAATGCCTAATAGTGATAACATGCATGAACATAATGAGAATGATCGGGATTGATAGTCAAATGATTGCGAAAGCTAAAAAGCGAATACTCGTGTACAAAGATTTTGTAGTGAGTCATAGTGCGTCGCTTGAGGACAAACAACGAATTTAAGTTGAGGGTGTTGATGTACCGTGGTTTCACTGTACTTTTAATGCTTTTTCCTTAAGTTTATTATGTGTCGAAAGCCTTTTTGTGTTGATTTTTATATAAGTTTCTCTTTGTTTGCAGAAAATTTGTCTAAGGATGAACGCGGAAGTATTTGAGCAAGAAATGCAGAAGAGACCACCTACGGAGCTCATGACGGTCCGTCGAGGCTGTGACGGTCCGTAGGTGGCATCATAGTGACAAGAAAAACTGCTGATGGAAGATGGGGAAGTCTGACCAAGTGTGGGATTACGGAAGTCCATGACGTACCGTCATAGCCACGATGGTCCGTCCTGCTTGTTCGTCGTGATGATCAGAGAAGTAGTCCCAGTACCCAAATTCCAAGAAGTTCAAGTGTTTTGGAATGGAGACCCTCGACGGACCGTCGTGCTTAAAACGGTCCGTCATACTTGTCCGTCGGGGGGATGAAGAAAGCAGCAGAAGAATGTGTGAAGTATGGGACGACGGAGGCCATGACAGTCCGTCATGTCCATGACGGTCCGTCGACCCAGACGCGTTTGGACAGATTTTCAGTAAATAGAATCCTTCTTTGATTAGGTTTTGTTTTTATTATAAATAGTTCGAAAAACCTCGTTTTTGGGGTTAGACTTTTTGATAATTTTTAGTTCTCTTGTTCAAGTATTGAAGAATTAATTTCAGTAATTGATACACTTTTTCTGGAATTGATTGTTGGTGTTTTGTGTTGATTAATCAAGTTAAATTCTGGATTTTATTCTTTTCTCATTAAAGTAAGTACATGAATTCTTCCATTAAAAATATGAATTGTGTAATTATGACCATGGGTAACTAAACTCCATAGCTAGGGTTGTGGGAACCATGGGTGAATAACAAGGTAAACTCTAACTAAAATAACAATTCTAGAATGGTGTCTTGCAAGTATTGATAATTCTTTAGTGTAGAAGTCTTTTTAGCGGATGGCCAACGTTAGAACTCGCCTTAATGCTGCTTGCCGGAACAAGGAATTAGATAATAGGAAAAGAATTATCAACAGAGATTTAGTGTAGACTATCTAATAGGCTAGTATTGGTTGGTACGAGGTAATAACTTAGTCAAATACCGAATAAAATGCTTAATATGAGGTAAAGATAAGGGTTAGTAAAGCAACACACGTAGCCGGACCAAGGTGCGAAGTGAAATTTTCTAGATGCCGGACCAAGGATTTAGAGATACATAACTTATCACTTTACATGCAAGATACTAGGATTGAATTGTTATAGTTAGAGTTATCAAGTTAGGAACCTGTGAGGAACACTTAAGCACTAGTTACTTTTATTAATTGATTAAACTCCGAAGTTTGAATCTGTTAGTTGTTTACTTTAATTTAGTTAATCATTTTCTTTAATTCAGAAATAAAAAAACCCCTTTTTGTCTTTTGTTTTCTTGGAAAATAGTTGGCTAAATAGTAGTAATAATAGAATAAGTTAAGTCTGAACTATTTTCCTCGTGTGACCGATCCCAAACTCATTAGTTGGGTTCTTTACTTGATACGACCGCTTTACTTCTTATTTGAGAAGTAAGTTTGAGCGTATCAACTATATAACTCTATTGCATTTTATTTGGCAGTAGATCACACCCTTAAATATTTTATTAATATATACTTTGATCAGTTTTACGTGTATCTTGACTAATTTCAAGAAATATATGCTCTCTTGTACAATAATAAGTACTAGATAACTCTATTCACAAGACTAGAAGATAGAAAAAAATCATAGGTAACATGATTTTTAACAACTTTATTGATGACTAGGTCATAACACCCTTAAATATTATATATAAAATATTAAAATTAAATAAAAATAAAATAACTTGAATGCTTCAAGTGAAAGAAAGTTATTAATAATAATTGAAATATCCTATTAAGTAATTTCTATTATTAATAATTTTAGTCTCGATTAGTAATATATCTAGTCATGGCTATAACTCATAGATAGTATAAATGTATGATATCTTCATAATATAAATCGTGTAAGTGTTTATATTTTAAAATACAAGAGATGTATTTAGAAATTAAATTATATTAGAGGAATATTTAATCTAATAAATCTTTAATCCCATGGATACCTTTAATCAAAAATGAGTTTGAGATTTTGATTTGGTTGCTATAAATAATATTTTGATATTTTAACTATTGTTCCTTCCAATTACATTTTAATTTGCTAATCATAACCTAGTAATCCAAAAGTAAGAAAATTATATTTGAAAAAAAAAATAGAAAAGAAATGGTTCTAGTTTTTGTCATATAACTGGTTATTCCAAGTTCCCAAGTTCTCGAAAAACATTGAATTTGAGCGAGATTTTAGTATTCGATTTATTAATTTATTTTTACAAAAATTTATCCTAAACTTTATATTTTATAAAATACCTAACATTTATAATTGTCGAGTAAATTTCATTCCTAGTTTTTTGTACAAAATTTATAGTGTTATATACATATTTTATATAATTTTAATCCGAGCTTATTCTCTGAAGTCACTTGCAATTACAAATAGTAATAGTAGTTTTTGATATACAAATCATTGGTTTTTTTGTTTTTTTTTTCGAATTCATATTAATTATATTAGTTGTCATTGCTTTCACGAAAAATGACAATACAAATGTATGAGTATTTTAATAAATTTTTAGAACTTATAAGTATAAATCATATTTTTTTTAAATAAAAGTCAAATATATCTCCCAAAAAAATCTATATCAAACGCATAGCAACACTTCACGCAATAATGACTTGCCAAAATATTTTTGTAAATTTGTAGCCAAACACATGGCAAAACTTCACCAATAAATAACTTGCCAAAAAAAGTTAGAAGTTTGTGGTTAAACACATGGCAAAATTTTACCCCCAAAATATTAGGTGAAATGCTAGCCTAGCATTAGGTAAGTTAATCAACAATATTTTACCTATTTAAATTTGAAGTTCATATCTCATTACAATTATTATATCAATTTCATGTTCCTTCTATAACTTATTTCATGAAAATGATTTGATTTAACTATAATATTAAGTTAGAAAATCAATGTTGCGTCGTAAAGAAAAATTGAAATGCTTACAAATAATCGTGATATTCCTTTTTATAAAATTCTTTTCTTCAAAAATATTGACCAAGTTTATATAAATGAAGGTGTTTATATGTCATATTTCAAAACTTGTTCATGCTTGTTCCAAAAGCTAGTGAATTTGATGTTTATGATGAAATAATGTTATTTTCCAAATAGTATTATTTATAAGTAGTTATTGATCAATTTTTTGAATCTTGGTATAATATTAGTATGTGAAAGTACTCATTTTATTATGTCTGATTTCAAAATTCTTAAGGTTATTGTTGATCTTTCGCTCTTTGTTTCAACTCAACAAGATGAGTACTTTTATTAAAATTATATTACGTTTTGAAAAATCAATCGATAGTATTTTTGATGAAAATCATATTATTCAGATATTAACATTACATTCTGATTTACTAGCTTTTTTGAACAAGCCTGAATGATGTTTTAAAAATGTGACATATTGATCATCTTCTATCAACGAGGTTGTTGGCATCCTTTCATCTATATCCAGGTATGGATTTTGCTTCTTTAATAATAAAATTTCTTGGAATTTTGATAATACCCAATTATAGTTAGGTATGTGAACTTTCACCCTGTTGGTGAGGATCCTAACTATTTTGCACCTTGTAATTATTCCGTCCCCAATTTTTGCTTTACCTATTGCCTATTTAATAAAAATATTGATTGGGATTAAAAAAATCATTTAAAAAAGTGTATAACTATAGTCATATAAATTAATCACCAAATTTTCACACGGATTGGGTGAGTTTAAAGAGCGCATATCAATGATTAGTTTAATTTGTTCAAAAAATTCAAACGGTTAGTAATTTTTACTGCTAACAAAGAAATTAGCTCTTAGTATTACACGAAAATTATAATTCTAACTTTTATATTCAGAATCGATCCTAAAGAGAAATTATTTTGTCATACTTTCTGATGAAAAGTCAATATTCAACCAAAACAATTTTTGATGATTGACAAAGCAGATTAGATTCTAAAAATGATTAGCAAAGTATAGTCGTGTGAGAATAAATTAGAATCCACGTAAGGTTCTATAAAAGGAATAGTCGACCTATTGAAGAGTCACTTCGAACTCACTTAAGATTTTCTAGACGCGCAAAACAGATGACTATAAAAAAAAAGTTGAATAATGAAACTTTAGATTTTGCGCACAATGAATATCGTTGTTTTCAGCAAAAGGCAAGAAGTGGCAGCAAGAGCATAATGGCAGAAGAAAGAAGAACTACAGTCATGTTTTCATTCTAAATAAGTTTATTGTTAAAGTAGTTTGGAATAATTATTGAGTTGTAATAATTCTAAGTTTGAAAAAGAGTCTGTGAGAGTAATAACAAGAAGTTGTTGTGACTTCTTAGAGAGTAAATACAACGGTTATAGCTAATCGTTGGAGTTGAGGTACTAGAGTTATTCCATTTGAATATAGAATTGTAATCTGAAAACACTCTTCGAAGTTAGTGAGAAATTACTGAAAATTCAATACGATGTAGGTCGTGGTTTTTCTTTCCTTGAGTAAAGAAGCTTTCCCCAAAAATATTTTGTTATTTTGTGTTACGAAGTTATGTTAAAGTGTTACAAAAACCAGGTTCTTCTATCGAATTGGTGATACAAATTCCTTCACTTTCATATCACCAAGAACAATTTCATCACATTTTTCGAGTTATAATATTTTTATTTTGTAAATTAGACAAACAAATCATAAATATAAGGAGTAATAAATTAAAGTTATTGGTAAATAAAATAAAGTTCTTTCGATAATAAAAATTATAGGATAATGATTTGCTCATGTTTCAAAACAAATTCCTGATGTGTTAATTATAATTTTGTTGAGTTATTTTCTAACCACCATGAATCTTAACTCATTACTAAAATTATCTCTCGATCAATTATTTTAATTTTCTGAAATTATCCTCCCGAACTAACCAAAATTAGCTACTTAACCTACTCACAACATCACATCAAAGCTTCATCATCCCTAATACAATTTTTAAATTTAAGTAACTAATCTTTTAATAACTTAATAAGTGATTTTGTTCAAATAAAATCTAATCCTATAATATTTCTCAAACAATACAAGGTATATTGACAATGTTACTTGAGGACCTTCAACTAACAATAATAAACACATAGTTGAACAAATAGAGAAGAAAACGTATCCACATTAATCAATTTAGAAAATATTTTTGAAATAAAAATTTTGTCAAACAAATTACATAAAACTCTTCATGTTTACGCATAAAAAGTAATTATAAATATTCATGAAATCCTTATCATATAAATAAAAATTAGAGTTAGATGAATATTATTCTTTTTATTATTATATCTTCTTTAAAAGTAAAACATATAAAAAGATTTTCATTTTTAAATATGAATTTGTGTATGGCATTTTAATAGTGGTAGATTTTTTTTTCTTTCATTAGATAGTACCGAATATTTGTTTTTCAAAAAAAAAATCATTAAGAATAAAACCATAAAAAGAAATGAAACTAAACCTATAAGGGAAAAAAGTAATATAATTAGAAACATTATAATTTAATGAGATTGCTCCACTTCAACTAGACAATTACAAGGTATCGACTACATATTCTTTTGATGATAAAAAACTTGAAAAGGCTATTATTATTTTTTTGCAAGAAAATTAATTATAAAGTATTTATAATTCTTTTTCTTAGTTATTATCCCATGGCTAAAATTAAGTTAACTAACAATGTCTTTGTCTGAGCTTATTCATTATGGAGTACTAGAGATAAACTCTATAAATATCTTTTGATTTTTCTTCACATGTGTGTCTCGCGAGGTGAGGACCTAGTCATCTTTCATTCTACGTTTCTTTGCTTCAAAAGAAGTCAAAATCGCCTCTTTTTCGATCTTGTGCACATTCGACACATTTTTTGTGCACATAAAATTAATAATAAGCTCAAAACACTAAAAAATAATGTAACAATATAAGTATATATAGAATATAAAGTAATAACTTAATATATATATACTTTCAAGCGCCACAATTTTGACATATATAATTAGAGGTAATTTCAAAGAGAAAGAAATAATGCTTTATTGTAAGCACTACTCAGATACTCCTTGATATCACTAGAGTATATATACTCTGATGGCATCAGGATGAAGAGACAGTGTTTCAGTGATAAAATTAATCAATCACTGTTTGATACTATCAGAGTATATAAATATGTTTAACCCTCTCTGCTTCGATATTTGGAACTTCTTGCTAGTCATATTTACCATTTGGGACTTGTTTGAGCGATTCAAAGTGAGATTTGAATTCAAAAATTCGTTAAGCGATGTCAAATTTTATTTCTTTCTAGTATTAGAACCCGTTTGGATTGACTTAAAAAGATAGCTTTCAAAATTAAGCTAATATCTTTTATCACAACTTAAATGACTTTTAAGTCGAAAAAAGGTAGAGAGACCGATACTTTCAATTTTTAACTTATTTTTAAATTTGTCAAAACACTCACAGAAGCTAAAAATAACTAGCAAGTTACAAGTGAATTTGACCAACTTTTAAGTCAATCCGAACAGACTCTTAGTGCACCCCTTCGCGTTAAGGAGGACAAGGGTCACATTTGTCCTTATTCAAATTCTCATTATGACCTTATTGTGGTCACTAACCTCTCATCTGGCACAACACTTTGACCAATTATGCTTGCTCATTAGTTTGTCATATCCCATAGGTCAATCAACAATCAACATTACAAATTGAATACTTCACTAAGATGACATCTCTATTATTATTATAGGTAAAGGACCACAAGAGCTTTTTTCTTCCTTTCTGAATGGTTTATTTGTCTCTCCAAGTCCTAGACGTGGTAATTGGGTCTGTAAAGTTTAGTAAAATGTTTTTCTTATGTTTTGAAAGGAAATCATTTTTCTTAAATTTGAGAAAAATAAGTTGATTTGAAAAATATTTGACCCAACCAAACATGAGAAAATTAAAAAATATTTTTGTTGAATATAGTGCAAGTTGAGCTGGCTGTAACTAACTATTAGTTAGCTGACTGACGTGTATTAATTAGTTAGCTAATAATGTAGTTAAATAATCATGATAATTAGTTTGATAGTTAATTAATCTACAAATTGTATATAAGTAGTTTGTACATCTGTAATTCTCATTCATTCAATAATATCTTCTCTCTTCCTTCTTCATCTTTCTCTCAAGCTCCATTGTCATGGAGTAGTATCAAATCAATGGAATAATGTTAGTTTACATGGTATCAGAGCGAGTGTGGATCTAGGGATTCTCTGAGGAAAAATACAGAGGATCGTGAGATTCTTTTTTTCTTATCATTCATTGTTGAGTATATTGAAGAAGATTCAGATCTATGGGGAGCAATATCGATTACAATCATCCATTGTTTTTGCATCCTTCTGATGCACTAGGTTCACTTTCAATTGAAATTCAGCTTAAAGGCATGGATAATTACATGCTTTGGAGTCGAGCTATGAAATTAACACTTTTGGGAAGGAACAAATTAGGATCCATCGATGGATCTGTTAGAAGAAACATCTATGAAGGAGATCTACAGAGAAGATGGGATAGATACAATGCCATTGTGATTTCCTGGTTAATGAGTAGTGTACAATCAGACCTTCTTAGAGGAATCCTTTTTAGATCTGATGCTTATCTCGTTTGGAACGATCTTAAAGAGAGATTTGACAAGGTAAACAATTCTCGAGCTTACCATTTGTAACAACCCTAAAAATGAATAGGATCAAGACTTAGGTTGTCAAGAATGCTTGCGATTAGACCAAGGTTCACACAGACTGATACGCGTAGAACCAGACCTCAGAACCCTTACTACGACTAAGCCAACTAACTTCGGGAGTTAGTTGAGCTTGTTAAGGTTGGAACCAACCAAGTAAGGCTCTCGAAAATAAAGATTTAATCGAAGGAGTCTTTACCGGACTTAAAAAAAAAAGAAATTTTAAGTTTTGAGGGTCTATGGGTAAAATTGTCTTTTACCAGGCTAAGGGTAATATCGTAATTACCCTAAATATATAAATAATTAATTATTTAATAAAATGGAGGGACAATTTTGAGAGAGAGAGCCGAATTTGAGCTCTAAGAGTGAAGTCTTGCTCCACTCGGGTTCGAACCTAGGTGGAAGCAATGATTTAAATTGTTTTTATTTAAATTGATAAATTTATTTAATTAATTAATATTTATTAGCTGATTTAAGAAAAAGAAAAAAATCAGATTTTTATTTAAAGGTTTGAAAGAGTCCTAGTTGACTAAGTCCTTACCTAAGCCTAAACCACCTTGCTCGTTTAACTCTCTCTATCTCTCACGTCAAAATCTCTCTTCTATTTCACGTTTTCTCTCTGCCAAGAACACAAGAGCTGATCAGCAACTAAAAGTTCTTCACACTTGAAGAACTTTCACGTTAAAAATTTATTCATGGCATATGAATGAATGATATGAAAGAAGTTATGTGCTACATGCAAAATGTACTGTGTGTTATATGATATGTGCTATGTGTAAATGTTATGTGCTGTGTGCAAATGTGAAAAGTATGATGATGTATGTTATTCTCATGGCATCATTTTCCTATTCCAAATCTGGAAAGCTCACTGACTTTCCTAATCCAAATTTGGAAAGCTCATTTACTTTCCTAATCCAAATTTGGAAACTTTCCAAATCTCAATTTGGCAAGTCCACTGACTTGACTTCCAAAAATCACGTTGTTAGGAAAGAGCTATTCTTTCTCATGCATGTCCTTGGTGTGTGCTTGCATATACCCATACTTAGTACAAGTGTGTACTAACCCTATACAAACTCTACTATTTTAGGTGCAGGCACAGGTGGGCGATAGAGCTACAGGATCATCGCTGCAGTTATCCGGACGTCCAGCATTCATCCGGTTTTGGTAGGTCCTCATGCTTTCGAGGGTGCTACTGTTTTATATTCTAGTTTAGTTTTAGAGTTGAGCTAGTGGAGCATGTTCCACTAGCGTTTCTTTTCTATTTTTATTCAGACTATGTATTGGTGCCATTTTGGCAAATATACTTAATAAGAATTGAACTATTTCTTTCAGTTGCTTATCTCTTAATGTTAGATGGTTGATGGTGAACAATTACGTATTAATGAGAATGTTTTTATAAGTACGTTAAGAAACAAAAAGTTTCAAATTTTCCGCTAAAATTAACCTAGATGAAGTAAGAATGACGTAAGTAGGCTTGTCTGCGACCTCTGAGAGGTCAACGACGCCGGTCTCGTCTGGGGTCTAGATTCCAGTCGTGACAAAGTTGGTATCAAAGCACTAGGCTAAATTACAAAAATAATAAGTTCACATCAACCACATTGAGTAGTTTCTAAGTCATGGTAGTGAAGTGCACCACTATCCTGAATTAGAGACTGCATGATGCGTAGGAAAATTTCCCTTCTTCTGATCTTGTCGTGCTTTTCTGAATGTCTGATTTCTTGGTGATATGAGCATATCTAACATCAATCTTTGTTGTTTTCAGAGAATGGACCCTAGGAGGGCTATTGGTCAGAGGAGAGGAAGACCAGCTTCTGGAGGCAACCGAGTTCCACCCCAGGCTCCAGCTGCAGGAGTGGCTGTGCCAGTTAATCCAGCTGGGTTGACTGATGCTGAGGTGAGGGCATCTCTGGACCAGATGGCACAGGCCATTACTATGCAGGTCCAGGCTATGACTGCCCAGGTCAACCGACAGGATGTTCAGAGGGAGAAACCACCGGTTCGTAGCATGGCTGACAGGCTGAGGGATTTCACGAGGATGAATCCTCCTATTTTCACAGGGTCTAGGACTGCAGAAGATCCCCAGGAGTTTGTGGATGAGGTGCATAAGATCCTGGTGGCTATGGGGGCCACTGATATTGAGAAGGCTGAGTTGGCTTCCTATCAGCTCAACGATGTTGCACAGACTTGGTGCAAGATGTGGCAAGATAGCCGTGTCTAAGGTGGAGTGCCAGTCACATGGGAGCTGTTCAAGACAGCATTTCTGGAGAGATTCTTTCCCAGGGAGATGAGGGAGGCCAAGGTTGAGGAATTCATCAACCTTAAACAAGGCTCTATGACAGTCAGGGAGTATTCCCTGCAGTTTGTTCAGCTGTCAAGGTATGTTATTTTCCCTAGTATTTAATAGCAAGAATGAGGATAATACTGAACTTTGTTGAAATCATCCAGGTATGCTACTTCCCTTGTTTCTAACAGCAGGGATGAGATGAGCAGGTTCCTCACAGGAATCAATGGAGACCTGGAGGGGGAGTGTCGATCTACAATGCTCCATGATAATATGGATCTTTCCAGGTTGATGGTGCATGTCCAGCAGATAGAGGACAGCCGCAGAAAGAGAGGTGTTCGTGATGCTAGGAGGCCTAGGCCTCAAGATCAGGCAGGACCCAGTCATGGAGGCCACAGGAATAACTTTGGAGTCCGTGAGCAGCCAAGGTTCAAAAAGGGGCAACAGAGTTCTGGGAATTCTAATCCTCAGAGGAGTGCTACACCTAGAGGAGGCAGACCTGAGCCCAAGAAGGGCAATGGAGGTGAGATGCAGCGTCCTAAGAAGAATTATGCTAAGTGTGGCCGAGCTCACAGTGGAGAGTGCAGACAGGGCACTAATGCCTGCTTCGGTTGTGGTAAGAGTGGACACATGGTCAGAGACTGTCCACAGAACAGAGGTCAAGCTGAAGGTAATACTCAGCCTAGGCCTAATCCATAGGGTGCAGCAGCAGCCGAGCCTCCTAAGAGGAACAGGTTCTATGCCCTGAAAGGCAGGGAGGAGCAGGAGAAGTCCGCTGATGTGGTCACAGGTATGCTGCAAGTGTTCTCAACTTCTGTTTATGCTTTACTTGATCCAGGGTCTACACTTTCCTTTGTAACTCCTCTGCTTGCTCTTACTTTTGAGATATTGCCTGAAGTTTTGCATGATCCTATAGTGGTTAGTACACCTTTAGGAGAAAATGTAAGAACTGATAGAGTATACAAGGATTGCCCAATAGTTGTTAGTGGAAAAACTATGTGTGCAAACTTGGTTGAGTTACCCATGCATGATTTTGATGTTATTCTTGGCATGGATTGGCTTCACAGTTGTTATGCTTGCTTGGACTGTCGTAGTAAAGTGGTGAGATTTTGCTTTCCTAATGAAGAAGAGTTAGTCTGGGAGGGGTACAATTCGAGTCGTCCTAACCCCTTGATTTCTAACCTTAAGGCCAATAAAATGATGTCCAAGAGGTTATTGTGTCATCTTGTGAGTGTTAATGATCTAGATCATGACATTCCTTCCATAGACTCAGTATATGTAGTGAATGAGTTCTTAGATGTGTTTCCTGATGATTTGCCTGGAGTCCCTCCCCTTCGAGAGATTGACTTTGGTATCGATTTAGAACCCGATACTAAACCAATCTCAATTCCTCCTTACAGAATGGCTCCAGCTGAACTCAAAGAGTTGAAGCTGCAGTTAAAAGATCTCACTGACAAGGGTTTCATTCAGCCGAGCATATCCCCTTGGGGCGCTCCAGTTTTATTTGTAAAGAAGAAAGATAAGACCCTTAGAATGTGTATCGATAATCGACAGCTCAACAAAGTCACTATAAAGAATAAGTATCCACTCCCCAGAATAGATGATTTTTTTGATCAACTCCAAGGTTCTAGTTTCTTCTCTAAAATTGATCTTCGTTCAGGGTATCATCAGCTTAGGGTTCGGGATGGAGATATCCCAAAGACAGCCTTTCGTACCCGTTATGGTCACTATGAGTTTCTAGTCATGTCATTTGGTCTCACGAATGCACCTGCTGCATTTATGGATCTCATGAACAGGGTCTTCCGTGAATACCTTGACTCTTTCGTCATAGTATTCATTGATGACATTCTCATCTACTCTAAGACCAAGGAAGAGCATGAACAGCATTTGAGACTAACCTTGCAGGTACTTAGACAGCATCAGTTGTATGCCAAATTCAGCAAATGTGAATTATGGCTGAGATCAGTGACCTTCCTAGGTCATGTTGTGTCCAATCAGGGCGTGGAGGTGGATCCCAGGAAGACTGAGGCTGTGAAGAACTGGCCAAAGCCTCTTACTCCCACTGACATCCATAGCTTTTTGGGATTGGCTGGTTACTACCGCAGGTTTGTGGAGGGCTTTTCTTCCATTGTTGCCCCATTGACAGCTTTGACTAAGAAGAAAGCCAAGTTTGAATGGACGGAGACTTGTGAGAAGAGTTTCCAGGAGCTCAAGGACAGACTCACTTCAGCCCCGGTGCTTACTTTGCCTAAGTGTGGTGAGAATTACACTATTTATTATGATGCATCTAGGGTTGGTTTGGGTTGTGTTCTTATGCAGGTTTGTAAGGTGATAGCCTATGCGTCCAGATAGCTCAAGGTTCATGAGAAGAATTATCCCACTCATGACCTGGAGTTGGCAGCTGTGGTGTTTGCACTGAAGATGTGGAGGCATTATCTGTATGGAGTGCATGTGGATGTGTTCACAGATCATAAGAGTCTCCAGTACGTGTTCACATAGAGGGAGTTGAATCTACGTCAGCGGAGATGGTTGGAGCTGTTGAAGGATTATGACATGAATGTGCACTACCATCCAGGTAAGGCTAATGTTGTAGCCGATGCTTTGAGCAGGATGAGCATGAGAAGTACAGCCCACGTTGATGATGAGAAGAAGGAGCTGGTGAAAGATGTACACAGACTGGCTAGACTGGGTGTGCTTTGGTTGACTCCACTAGTGGGGATGTTTCAGTTCATCCTAGTTCTGAATCATCCTTGGTAGTTGAAGTCAAGCAGGGTCAGCATCTAGATCCTGTGTTGATGGAGCTGAAGGACTCAGTGCTGATGAAGATGAATGAGTCTTTCGCTTTGGGAGGTGATGGCATACTTAGGTATCAGGACAGGCTGTGTGTGCCAGATGTAGATGATTTGCGGACCAAGATTGTTGCAGAGGCCCATGGTTCCAGATATTCCATACATCTAGGTTCCACCAAGATGTATCATGATCTCAAGTAGATTTATTGGTGGGATGGCATGAAGAAGGACATTGCAGAATATGTGGCCAAGTGTCCTAATTTTCAGCAGGTTAAGGCAGAACATCTTAAGCCTGGTGGTCTGACTCAGATTATTGAGGTTCCGACTTAGAAATGGGAGGCCATTAATATGGACTTCGTGGTTGGGCTTCCGAGGACTAGGAGACAGCATGACTCTATATGGGCTATTGTGGACAGATTGACTAAGTCTGCCCACTTTATCCCTGTGAAGTCTACTTACAGAGCCGAGGATTATGCGAGACTCTACATTGATGAGATTGTGAGATGGCATGGGATTCCCTTGTCTATTATTTCAGACAGAGGAGCTCAGTTTACTTCTCATTTCTGGAGATCTTTCCAGAAGAGCTTGGGCACGTAGGTGAAGCTTAGCACTGCCTTTCACCCTCAGACAGATGGGCAGGCAGAGCGCACCATACAGACATTGGAGGATATGTTGAGAGCGTGTGTGATTGACTTCAGAGGTAACTGGGATGACCATCTGCCTTTGATAGAGTTCTCGTATAATAATAGCTATCACTCCAGCATTGGGATGGCACCGTTTGAGGAACTGTATGGTAGGAGGTGTAGATCTTTAGTTGGGTGGTTCGAGGTTGGAGAGTCATCCATTTTGGGTCCGGAGATCATTCATGAGGCCTTAGAGAAGGTCAGAATGATTAGGGATAGGTTGACTACTGCTTATAGTCAGCAGAAGTCATATGCTGATAACAGAAAGCGGCCCTTAGAGTTTGATGTTGGTGACCAGGTTTACTTGAAAATATCGCCTATGAAAGGGGTGATGATATTTGGTAGAAAAAGGAAGTTGAGTCCGAGGTATGTTGGGCCATATGAGATCCTACAGCGTGTGGGCGAGGTGGCCTATGAGTTAGCATTGCCTACAGAACTAGCTTTTGTTCATCCAGTCTTTCATGTCTCTATGTTGAAGAAGTGCCTAGGTGATCCAGCATCAATCTTACATGTTGAAGGTTTGGGGGTTGGTGAAGACTTGTCTTATGAGGAGCTACCTGTTGAGATCTTAGACAGACAGGTCAAGCGGCTGAGGAACAAGGAGATTGCCACAGTGAAGATATTGTGGAGAAATCATCTTGTTGAGGGCGCTACGTGGGAAGCTGAGGCCGACATGAGGGCCTGTTACCCTCACCTGTTCAGCTCTTGAGGTTGACTTTATACTCTTAAACCTATGTTTCCTTATTGCCCCGTATTTTATTGCTATTGATTGACTGTGTATAGTGATTTTATTATGATCTGACTGGCATTACGACGTGAAGTAGTAGTGTCATTCGGGGACGAATGTTCCTAAGGGGGGGATAATGTAACAACCCTAAAAATAAATAGGATAAAGACTTAGGTTGCCAAGAATGCTTGCGATTAGATCAAGGTTCACACAGACTGATACGCGTAGAACCAGACCTCAGAACCCTTACTACGACCAAGCCAACTAACTTGGGGAGTTAGTTGAGCTTGGAAAGGTTGGAACCAACCAAGTAAGGCTCTCGGAAATGAAGATTTAATCGAAGGAGTCTTTACCGGACTTAAAAAGAAGAAATTTTAAGTTTTGAGGGTGTAGGGGTAAAATGGTCTTTTACCAGGCTAAGGGTAATATCGTAATTACCCTAAATATATAAATAATTAATTATTTAATAAAATGGAGGGGCAATTTTGAGAGAGAGAGCCGAATTTGAGCTCTAAGAGTGAAGTCTTGCTCCACCCGGGTTCGAACCTAGGTGGAAGCAATGATTTAAATTGTTTTTATTTAAATTGATAAATTTATTTAATTAATTAATATTTATTAGCTAATTTAAGAAAAAGAAAAAAATCAGATTTTTATTTAAAGGTTTGAAAGAGTCCTAGTTGACTAAGTCCTTACCTAAGCCTAAACCACCTTGCACGTTTAACTCTCTCTTTCTCTCACGTCAAAATCTCTCTTCTATTTCACGTTTTCTCTGCCAAAAACACAAGAGCTGATCAGCAACTAAAAGTTCTTCACACTTGAAGAACTTTCACGTTAAAAATTTATTCAAAACATAACCAAAAACGTTAGGCAAAGAGAGGAGTTTTTCCGTCGAGTTAGTGTTGAAGCTTTTGGACTTAGATGAAATTTTGGAGAGGGTTTGGGCAGCAAGTTTAAGGTTTGAACGTCAAAATAAGGTATGGGTTTTCTTCTCTCTTGGTCCCTTTCCCAAGAGACCCCTCACTATTCAAGATATTCAATCCGAAACTAAGTTGTTCCCCATTGCATGTCCTTGACCCTAACTCCCAAATGACTTCGTAGGTTGGGTATTTTGTGCTGGTAGATTTAGGCATGTATGATGTTTTATTGTTGAATGTAAATATGTATGTGCATGAGATTACGAAAATGATGACTAAGGTGTAATCGGAAAAAAAAATTGTGTGTGAGTACACGTTGGGCAGTGATGTTTAGGCACTGTTTTGGAGAGGTAAAGAGGCATGTTATTGCTTGTGTTTTGTGCTAAACTTGTACATAATATGTTGTTCATATGATGTGTGAAATGGCAAGTTTTGAGTGTAAACGTTGTGCTAAATATAATCCATAAACCACGCCTAACTTACATACTAAGTAGTTGGTGAAATGCCCTAAGAAACTAGCATGAAAAGTTGATTTGAGGAAGGTGAAAATTATGAAAAAATTCCAGATTGTGTACTCTACAATGAGGATTAAATCTGAGTTTTTAAAAGGAAATAAAATAGGTGAGGTCAATGGGAATTGAACCCAAGACCTCACATGACCAAGGGGCTGAAAAATTTAAAACAAAATGAAAAGGGGCTAAGGGGAATCGAACCCCTTAGCTGCTGTTGTCGTGAGAAAAATAAAAGGGAAAATGGGGTTGGGGGGAATCGAACACGCAATGCTGGGGAAGGAAAGAAGAGGAAAAATAAAGAAAAAAAAGTGTGAGGCGTGGGAATCGATCCCACGACCTCAAGGCTGGAAATGAAGAGGGGCGAAAATGATTAATAAAGAAAGTGAGGCTGTGGGGGTTCGATCCCACGACCTCACTGCCAAACACCCTTAGCCCCTAGCGAAATTGAATTAAAATAAGGAGGTTGTGGGGGTTCGAACCCACAACCTCCCTATCTCTGCGAATTAAATAACAAAAAAATAAAAGAGGCTGTGGGGGTTTTATCCCACAACCTCTTGGTTTAGGCGAGATTGGACAAGATGATGTTAATAAAAATAAAAAGAGGTTGTGGGGGTTTGAACCCACAACCCTTCGGCCAACTTAGGAGTAATATTAAATAGAAAATTGATCATTCGATATTAATATTGAGATTTAATTTAGAGTCATAATATTATGAATATTAGAAATAAAATCAATGAAAAATATAAATGATATCCAATTGATTCAAGACTTGGGTTCCTTTGCCCAAACTTCCCTTTGATACATAAGTCATACGTGAACAAAATATCCAAGAATAATGCCACCTATTTAGATCGAAATCAAGATCTTGGCATATATACAAGATACATAAGTCTTGTACTACATAATCTTAGGAATGTATGAATCACTTAACGAATTATGAATGAAGCCTCATGGCTTGTGTGTATAGACTCATAAGTCTAACATACGTTTAAAAATAAGTGAACCTAAGATATATGTACTGGATGATGAAATGAACAATGAAATGATGAAACCCTAGAAGGGTTAACTAAGGATATGAAACACACCAATGGCCAAGTATATTGGCATATGATGAAATGAACATCCACGTAAAATGAGGTGAGTAAATATGAGAAGTGAGTGTGCTAATGATAATGAATGTGGTGACACCATGATGCGAGGCTAATGCTAATGAGGAGAGCAATCTCAAATGAGCCTAAGTAAATGTTATCAAAACGTACTCACCTATGAGAGTGTAAGATAATGAAGAGACCAGTCTCTATGAACACTCTAATGAAAGTATTGGGATTAACACCCTTAATACTAACGATGAGATGAGAAATCATCTAATGAGCTATGATGTCCTCATACTAGAAGTCAGCTTCCATGACGTATGATTTAAATGAAATGGAACTTTATACTGAGCACCGATAGACTAGCTATGAGCGGTGATGCCTTCTTTCGGGAAGGGCGAAGGTTCACGTAACTCTCATGATATGAGACTGTCCGGCTTGCCGGGTATGGGTCTCCATATATCTCCTAGTCTTCGAACCTATACTGCCAATATAGGGATCTGGCGGGGTTAAATTCCCATGTACGCTAGCATGTTTTTGGGTCACCTTGGCCGGTGATTCCACCTCTTTTCGGTGTGGGGGAGACACTGGATTTCATGATGCTCACATGATCTATGTCGGTTAAAGTTAAAGTTCCCAATGAATGAATGAGGCCAGCCTCAAATGATGCACATGATGAAATGAATGATACCAAAGGTGTTAGGATAGGATAATCAAAGGTGAGTTAGATTCAAGTAATGACATTAGGTCATTCTTGGTCATTGCACAACGAACCTAATGAAAGTCTTAAACTACATCCTAGGTATACCTGGTGGTTACACTGGCCTATGAATGAAATGAAATGAAGTACGTATGAATGAATGAAGCAGACTTTGTGTTTGCCAATGAAGATTCCCTAGTTGAGGTCCCATCTGTTGAGCCCTCATTTCTGGGATGTCTTAATGTCAAGTCCATGATTCCAAGGTCTCATGGCATATGAATGAATGATATGAAAGAAGTTATGTGCTACATGCAAAATGTACTGTGCTATGTGTAAATGTTATGTGCTGTGTGCAAATGTGAAAAGTATGATGATGTATGTTATTCTCATGGCATCATTTTCCTATTCCAAATCTGGAAAGCTCACTGACTTTCCTAATCCAAATTTGGAAAGCTCATTTACTTTCCTAATCCAAATTTGGAAACTTACCAAATCTCAATTTGGCAAGTCCACTGACTTGACTTCCAAAAATCACGTTGTTAGGAAAGAGCTATTCTTTCTCATGCATGTCCTTGGTGTGTGCTTGCATATACCCATACTTAGTACAAGTGTGTACTAACCCTATACAAACTCTACTATTTTAGGTGCAGGCACAGGTGGGCGATAGAGCTACAGGATCATCGCTGCAGTTATCCGGACGTCCAGCATTCATCCGGTTTTGGTAGGTCCTCATGCTTTCGAGGGTGCTACTGTTTTATATTCTAGTTTAGTTTTAGAGTTGAGCTAGTGGAGCATGTTCCACTAGCGTTTCTTTCCTATTTTTATTCAGACTATGTATTGGTGCCATTTTGGCAAATATATACTTAATAAGAATTGAACTATTTCTTTCAGTTGCTTATCTCTTAATGCTAGATGGTTGATGGTGAACAATTATGTATTAATGAGAATGTTTTTATAAGTACGTTAAGAAACAAAAAGTTTCAAATTTTCCGCTAAAATTAACCTAGATGAAGTAAGAATGACGTAAGTAGGCTTGTCTGCGACCTCTGAGAGGTCAACGACGCCGGTCTCGTCTGGGGTCTAGATTCCAGTCGTGACACCATTTACATAAGGAAATAGCAACTGTAGTTCAAGGTGTATCCTCTGTTTCAGTGTATTATTCTAAACTGAAAGATCTTTGGGATGAACACAATTCGATTATTCCATTTCCTACATGTTCTTGTGAGAGATCGAAAGATTTTGTAGAACATTTAGAGAGGCAGAAGTTGTTTTAGTTCCTTATGGGGTTAAACGATGGTTATGCTCAGGCTAGATCTCAAATTTTAATGATGAGTCTTGAACCTAGTGTGAATCAGGCGTATGCTATGATCATACAGGATGAAAGTCAAAAAATGCTTAATGGAGGGAATTGTGTTGTTGCAAGTCGAATGGAATCTTCAGTTTTTTGTGCTGCAGAAAAGGATGCCACAACCATGTATTCAACTAGAGGCTCAGGACCAGGACAATCATCTGGTTTGGGAGGTCATCAATATCAGAAGAAATATTGTGATTTCTGCAATATGAAAGGTCATACTAGGGTTGATTGTTACAAATTGATGCAATGTGAACATTGCTTACAGAAGGGACATGTTAAGAAGACTTGCTATAAGCTAATTGGATATCCAGAGAACTTCAAAGGGAATAATTGAGTCAATGTTGCTACACATCCTCTTGCAGGATTAAATTTAGGATATAATCATGGGCCTCAAGCTGGATCTGCTGGTCCTGCACCTGCTCTTACTCAGAATCAATACAATTAGATTGTCCAAATGTTGAGCAAATGTTCCATAGGTGATTCAACTGCAAACATGGAAGGCAATTCAAACTATGCTGCCAACACTGCCAATGCGAACAGTGCAAATATCCTTTTTTCTCATAATGATGATAGTATGAAATAGGTTGTTGATATTGGAGCTACTAATCATATGATAGGTGATAAAGCTGTGTTTCAAACTTAGTATATTAGTAGATGATGCAGGAAAGGTTCAATTACCAACAGGAGAATCTGCAAATATATCTCACATAGGGAACTGTCAATTGTCAGGAGGTGATTTCATTAAAAATGTGTTGTGTGTGCCAACATTTAAATTCAACCTTTTGTCCGTATCCAATTTGACAAAAGAATTGAAATGTTGTGATGTGTTCTTCCCTGATTTATTTTTGTTTCAGGATCTCTCCTCTGGGAAGGTGAGCGAGATTGGTAAAGAACAAGATGGACTATATGTAATGTACTCAAAGAGGGGGACAGAAAACCAACAAAAATCTTTGGCAGTACAAAAGGAGGTTGATGCAGTATTATGGCATAAAAGGATGGGACATGCTCCCATGTCAGTTTTAAGAAGATTTAGAGTTTTTTAGAATAAATCATGTTTCAAAATAGACAAATGTGCTATATGTCCTTTGGCAAGACAAACTAGAGTTCCTTTTCCTGTAAGTGTCACTAAGAGTAGTCGACAATTTGAGTTATTACATATGGATGTATGTGGTACTTACAAAACAGCCACATATGATGGTATGCAGTATTTTTTTACTATAGTTGATGACTATTCTAGATGGACATGGGTATTTTTTATGTGAGTTAAGTCTGATGTTGTTTTTTTTTTGCTAAAAAACTTCATTACTATGGTTCATACTCAATTCAATAAGAAAATTCAAGTTTTTAGATCAGTCAATGGTTCTGAATTTTTTAATCAGCATTGTGCAAATATTTTTCAATCCCATGGTGCTATTCAGCAAAGTTCTTGTCCATATATTCCTCAAAAAAATGATGTAGTAGAGAGGAGACATAGACATATACTTGAAACAACTCGAGCTATTAAGTTTCAAGGTTGTTTGCCTGACAAATTTTTGGGGGTTTGTATTGAAGCTGCTGTCTACATTATTAACCGAATTCCATCTATTGTTTTAGCCAAGAAGACTCCATATGAACTTGTTTATCATAAGGTTCCAGATTTGAAACATATGAGGGTGATTGGTTGTTTGTGCTATGCGACTAACTTGGTCAAACAAGATAAGTTTGGGCCACGAGCAATCAGGGTTCTTATGATGGGTTATGGAGTTCATCAAAAGGGCTATAGATTGTTAGATTTGGAAAACAAGAAGTTTTTTGTTTGTAGAGATGTTCACTTTAATGAACACGTTTTTCCATTTCAGAGTAAGTTGACACATTCAAATATGAGGAACCAAGTTCCAGTAGAAGATTCATTTTTTGATGTTGAGTCTGTAATTTTCCCCGTAAGACAGTCGACTGATGCTTTTATCCAGTCAACTAATGATGTTATACAAGAAAATACTGATGATATTATCGTACCAATTGAGCAGAATGTAGCACATGATAATAGCAGACCACATAGATCCATTAGACCACCTCTTTGGCACAAAGATTTTGTGATGACTAACAACAAAAGGAGTTGCCAGTATCCTATATCAAATGTTGTGAGCTACACAGGTTTATCTGTTCTACAAGGATTTTTTTATGTAATTTTTCAGCTTCAACTATCACTGAACCTAGTACTTATTCAGAAGCAGTCAAAGCAGTGAATAGATGCCATGAAGGCAGAAATTAGTGCCTTAGAAAATAACAAGACGTGGGAGGTAGTTCTATTACCTTAAGGAGAAAAAGCTATTGGTTGTAGATGGGTGTATAAAGTCAAGTACAGGGCAGATGGAATATAGAGAGATATAAAGCAAGATTGATAGCAAAAGGTTATAGTCAAAGAGAGGGGCTAGATTACCAAGAGACTTTTTCACCTGTAGTGAAAATGGTGACAGTTAGATCAGTTATTGCTTTGGCTGCAGCTCAGAAATGACATATTCATCAGATGGATGGATACAATGCTTTTCTTCAAGGAGATTTACAAGACGAGGTATACATGGAGTTGCCTCAAGGTTTTAATGATCCAGCAACAGATGGTCAAGGAAGAAGTGTTTGTAAATTGCTTAAATCATTGTATGGGCTCAAACAAGCTTCTAGACAATTATTCATCAAATTGACTACAACCTTGATTGAATCAGGTTTTACTCAAAGTCACTTGGACTATTCTTTGTTCATTAAACATGCAGATGGACATAAGGTTTTTGTTTTGATCTATGTAGATGATCTGTTGATAACAGGAAGTGATATGAGACTCATACAAGAGACTAAAAACATTTTGCAAATCAATTTCAATATTAAAGATCTAGGAGAACTTAGATTCTTCTTGGGCATTGAATTTGCTAGAAGTAGTGAAGGCATCTTAATGCATCAAAGGAAGTATGCCCTTGAACTCATTTAAGATTTGGGTCTAGGAGGTACTAAGCCAGTTGGAGCACCTGTGGAAGTCAATCAAAAGTTAACTTCAGTTGTATTTGATCAACATGTTCACTCACAGCATGATCCTGTGTTGAATGATACGGGTCCATATCAAAGACTAGTAGGGAGATTACTTTATTTGACTGTAACTAGGCCAGACATCTCACTTGCGATTCAAAATCTTAGTCAATTTATGCATTCACCGAAACAGTCTCACGTGGAAGCTGCTACCACAGTGGTGAAATATATAAAAAAAAGCACCAGGAGTGGGAATTCTCATGTCATCTACTGTTTCTTCTAAGCTACAGGCTTATTGTGATGATGATTGGGGTTCATGTCTTACAACTAGGAAATCAGTGAGTGGGTATGCAGTGAAGATAGGTGATTCACTTATCTCTTGGAAGTCAAAGAAGCACTCTACTGTTTCAAGAAGTTCAGCGGAGGCAGAGTATAGAAGTCTTGCTTTAACAATTGTTGAAGTTGTTTGGCTCATTGGTTTGTTTAAGGAATTGGGACTATCCATTCAGTTGCCAGTGGATATATGATGTGATAGTAAGTTTGCAATTCAAATAGCAGTCAATCCAGTATTTCATGAGCGTACAAAGCACATTGATATTGGCTGTCATTTTATTCCTGAAAAGATCTAGTTGGGGTTGATCAATACAGTCTATTTGGCATTTGCAGAGAAGCCTGCAGACATACTTACTAAGGGATTGCTTACTTTTCAACATGCTTATTTGATGTCCAAGCTAGGTCTTAAGGATATCTTCATACCACCTAGCTTGAGGGGGGGTGTTGAATATAGTGCAGGTTGAGCTGGCTGTAACTAACTATTAGTTAGCTGACTGACGTGTATTAATTAGTTAGCTAATAATGTAGTTAAATAATAATGACAATTAGTTTGATAGTTAGTTAACTAATCTACAAATTGTATATAAGCAGTTTGTACAGCTGTAATTCTCATTCATTCAATAATATCTTCTCTCTTCCTTCTTCATCTTTCTCTCAAGCTCCATTTCATGGAGTAGTATCAAATCAATGGTATAGTGTTAGTTTACAGTTTTCTTTCATAACAAACACACCCTGAATCTTATCTTTTTGGTACTTTTTATTGATGATATATATGTGCAAAAATAAAGTTTATAAACAAATAACATTTCATTTTTCAATTTGATATGTTGGTAAGAGAAGCTAATTGCACAAATATAATGTCAAAAATAAAAGAGCAAGAAAAATAATTCCATAAATTCATTACATTTTGATTTACCATACAAGTAAATAAACTTATATTTATTTTATAATACGATTTATTGTGTTTGATGCATTCACATGAATTATAAAAATATTTTATCTCTTTTGTTCATTACTTTCATTCTTTTATAAATAAATGTAATTGATAAAATTAATCACAATTTTATTTTTATTTTATGTATAATTCTTTTGTTTCATACGTAGACTCAATGGGTGTACAGTGTACACCAACAGGTAAATGCGAGAGCAACCCTGTGAAGTTTTGTTTTCAGAAAAAAAACTTTTATTTAGTTCTAATAAATTGTTTATATGCATCAATTGAATTTTTCAATACGAATATAGGGTATAAATTAAAATCAAAGAAAGTTATTAACTGTAACTAGAGTTATAACACCAAACAAATGTGCGTAAAAAATTTCAACGGGAGATCGCACGGTAAAAATGAGAAATTAATATATAATAAAACAAATATTTTGATATCTGTTACATCATATCAATAACATGACTATATAACTCTGTTGCATTTTATTTGGCAGTAGGTCACACCCTTAAATATTTTATTAACATATACTTTGATAATTGTGGTGTTCAAGTCAGTTTTACGTGTATCTTGACTAATTTCATGAAATATATACTCCCTCATACAATAGTAAGTACTAGATAACTCTATTCACAAGACTAGAAGATGGAAAAAAATCATAGATAACATGATTTTCAACAACTTTATTGATGACTAGGTCATAACACCCTTAAATATTATATATAACATATTAAAATTAAATAAAAATAAAATAACTTGTATGCTTCAAGTGAAAGAAAGTTATTAATAATAATTGAAATATCTTATAAAGTAATTTGTATTATTAATAATTTTACTCGTATCGATTACTAATATATTTAGTCATGGCTATAACTCATAGAGAGTATAAATGTATGATATCTTCATAATATAAATCGTGTAAGTGTTTATATTTTAAAATACAAGAGATGTATTTAGAAATTAAATTATATTAGAGGAATATTTAATCTAATAAATCTTTAATCTCATGGATACCTTTAATAAAAAATAAGTTGAGATTTTGATTTGGTTGCTATAAATAATATCTTGATATGTTAACTATTGTTCCTTCCAATTACATTTTAATTTGCTAATCATAACCTAGTAATCCAAAAGTAAGAAAATTATATTTGAAATTTTTTTAGAAAAGAAATGGTTCTAGTTTTTGTCATATAACTGGTTATTCCAAGTTCCCAAGTTCTCGAAAAACATTGAATTTATGCGACATTTTAGTATTCAAGAATTTTATTTTTTTCCAAAAAAAAATTATCCTAAACTTTTATTTTATAAAATACCTAACATTTATAATTTTAAACTAAATTTCATTCCTAGTTTTTTGTACAAAATTTATAGTGTTATATACATATTTTATATAATTTTAATCAGAGCTTACTCTCTGAAGTCACTTGCAATTACAAATAATTATAAACAATTTTAATCCGAGCTTACTCTCTGAAGTCACTTGCAATACAAATAGTAATAGTAGTTTTCATATACAAATCAATAATTTTCGTTTATTTTTTGAATTCATATTAATTATATTCGTTGTCATTGCTTTTCACGGAAAAATGACAATACAAATGTATGAGTATTTTAATAAATTTTTAGAACTTATCGGTATAAATCATATTTTTTAAAAGTAAAAGTCAAATATATCTCCCAAAAAAATCTATGATCAAACGCATAACAACACTTCACGCAATAATGACTTGCCAAAATATTTTTGTAAATTTATAACCAAACACATGGCAAAACTTCACCCATAAATAACTTGCCAAAAAAATTTAGAAGTTTGTGGTTAAACACATGGCAAAATTTTACCCACAAAATATTTGGTCAAATGTTGGCCTAGCATTAGGTAAGTTAATCAATAATATTTTACCTATTTAAATTTAAAGTTCATATCTCATTACAAATATCATATCAATTTCATGTTCCTTCTATAACTTATTTCATGAAAATGATTTGATTTAACTACAATACTAGGTTAGAAAGTCAATATTGCGTCGTAAAGAAAAATTGAAATGCTTACAAATAATCGTGATATTCCTTTTTTTTATAAACATTTTTTTCTTCAAAAATATTGATCAAGTTTATATAAATGAAGGTGTTTATATGTCATATTTCAGAACTTGTTCATGCTTGTACAAAAAGCTAGTGAATTTGATGTTTATGATGAAATAATGTTATTTTCCTCAAATATTATTATTTATAAGTAGTTATTGATCAATTTTTTGAATCTTTATATAATATTAGTATGTGAAAGTACTCATTTTATTATGTCTGATTTCAAAATTCTTAAGGTTATTGTTAATCTTGCTTACTTTGTTTCAAGTCAACAAGATAAGTACTTTTATTAACATTATATTACGTTTTGAAAAATCAATCGATAATTTCGAATTGTTTGATGAAAATCATATTATTCAGATATTAACATTACATTCTGATTTACTAGCTTTTTTGTACAAGCCTGAATGATGTTTTGAAAATGTGACTTATAGATCATCTTCTATCAACGAGGTTGTTGGCGTCCTTTCATCTATATCCAGGTATGGATTTTGCTTCTTTAATAATAAAATTTCTTGGAACTTTGATAATACCCAATTATAGTTAGGTATGTGAACTTTCACCCTGTTGGTGAGGATCCTAACTATTCTGCACCTTGTAATTATTCCGTCCCCAATCTTCACTTTCCCTATTGCCTATTTAATAAAAATATTGATTGGTATTAAGAAAATCATTTAAAAAAGAGTATAACAATAGTCATATAAATTAATCACCAAATTTTCACACCGATTGGGTGAGTTTAAGGAGCGCATATCCATGATTAGTTTAATTTGTTCAAGTAATTCAAACGTTTAGTAATTTTTAGTGCTAACAAAGAAATTAGCTCTTAGTATTACATGAAAATTATAATTCTAACTTTTATATTCATAATCGATCCTAAAGAGAAATGTTTTTGTCATACTTTCTAATGACAAGTCAATATTCAACCAAAACAATTTTTGATGATTGACAAAGCAGATTAGATTCTAAAAATTATTAGCAAAGTATAATCGTGTGAGAATAAATTAGAATCCACGTAAGGTTCTATAAAAGGAGTAGTCGACCTATTGAAGAGTCACTTTCGAACTCACTTAAGATTTTCTAGACGCGCAAAAGAGATGACTATAAAAAAAGAGAGTTGAATAATAAAACTTTAGATTTTGCGCACAATGAATATCGTTGTTTTCAGCAAAAGGCAAGAAGTGACAACAAGAGCATAATGGCAGAAGAAAGAAGAACTACAGTCATGTTTTCATTCTAAATAAGTTTATTGTTAAAGTAATTTGGAATCATTATTGAGTTGTAATAATTCTAAGTTTGAAAAATGAGTCTGTGAGAGTTGTAACAAGAAGTTGTTGTGACTTCTTAGAGAGTAAATATAACGGTTATAGCTAATCGTTGGAGTTGAGGTACTAGAGTTAGTCCATTTGAATATAAAGTTGTAACCTGAAGACACTCTTTGAAGTTAGTGAGAATTTACTGAAAATTTAACACGATGTAGGTCGTGGTTTTTCTTTATTTGAGTAAAGAGACTTTTCCCAATAAAATTTTGTTATCTTTTATTACAAAGTTATGTTAAAGTATAACAAAAATCAGGTTCTTCTATCGAATTGGTGATATAGATTTCTTCACTTTCATATCACCAAGAACAATTTCATCAAATTTTTTCAGTTATAATATTTTTATTTTGTAAATTAGACAAACAAATCATAAATATAAGGAGTAATAAAGTTATAGTAAATAAAATAAAGTTCTTTCAATAATAAAAATTATAGGATAATGATTTGCTCATTTTTCAAAACAAATTCCTGATGTGTTAAATATAATCTTGTTGAGTTATTTTCTATCGATCATGAATCTTAACTCATTATTAAAATTATCTCTCGATCAATTATTTTAATTTTCTGAAATTATCCTCTCGAACTAACCAAAGTTAGCTACTTAACCTACTCACAACATCACATCAAAGCTTCATCATCTCTAATACAATTTTTAAATTTAAGTAACTAATCTTTTAATAACTTATAAGTGATTTTGTTCAAATAAAATCTAATCCTATAATATTTCTCAAACAATACAAGGTATATCGACAATGTTACTTGCACTACAACAAAAATGATCATTAGTGACAATTAATTCTTAATTATCGCTAAACATGTCTTTTTAGCGGCAATTGACACTTTTTGTATATGTCCCTAAAGTCTTTAGAGACCTTTGTTCTAATGACACTCAACTAATGTCGGTAAAGACTTTATCACTCTTTATTAATGTCAATATTTAATGCCGCTAAAAGTTGTTTTTGTAATAGTGTTGAGGACCTTCAATTAACAATAATAAACACATAGTTGAACAAATTGAGAAGAAAACGTATCCGCATTAATCAATTTAGAAAATACTTTTAAAATACAAATTTTGTCAAACAAATTAGATAAAACCTGCAAGTTTACGCATAAAAAGCAATTATAAATATTCATGAAATCTTTATCATATAAATAAAAATTAGAGTTAGATGAATATTATTCTTTTATTATTATATCTTCTTTAAAAAGTAAAACATATAAAAAGATTTTCACTTTTAAATATGAATTTGTGTATGGCATTTTAATAGTGGTAAATATTTTTTTTTCTTTCTAGTACCGAATATTTATTTTTCAAAAAAAAAATTCATTAAGAATAAAACCATAAAAAGAAATGAAACTAAACCTATAAGGGAAAAAAGTAATATAAGTAGAAACATTATAATTCAATAGGATTGCTCCTCTTCAACTAGAAAATTACAAGGTATTGACTACATATTCTTTTGATGATTAAAAACTTGAAAGGCTATTTTTTTTTTATAAAAAAATTAATCATAAGTATTTATAATTCTTTTTCTTAGTTATTATCCCATGGCTAAAATTAAGTTAACTAACAATGTCTTTGTCTGAGCTTATTCATTATGGAGTAGTAGAGATAAACTATATAAATATCTTTTGTTTTTTCTTCACATGTGTGTCTCGCGAGGTGAGGACCTAGTCATCTTTCATTCTGCGTTTCTTTGCTTCAAAAAAAGTCAAAATCGCCTCTTTTTCGATCTTGTGCACATTCGATACATATTTTGTGTACATAAAATTAATAATAAGCTCAAAACACTAAAAAATGATGTAACAATAATTAGGTATAGAATATAAAGTAGTAACTTAATATATATATATATATAGATAGATAGATAGATAGATAGATAGATAGATAGATAGATAGATAGATAGATAGATAGATAGATAGATATAGATATAGATATAGATATAGATATATATACTTTCAAGCGCCACAATTTTGACATATATAGTTAGGGGTAATTTCAAAGAGAAAGAAATAGTGCTTTATTGAAAACACTACTCAGATACTCCTTGATACCACAAGAGTAGATATACTCTGATGGCATCAAGGAGGAAGAGACAGTGTTTCAGTGAAAAAAATTGTTCAATTACTGCTTGATACTATCAGAGTATATAAAGATGTGTTTCGAGATCTGAAACTTCTTGCACGTCATATTTACAATTTGGGACTTGTTTGAGGGATTCAAGTGAGATTTGAATTCAAAAATTCATTAAGCAACGTCAAATTTTATTTCTTTCTGATATTAGAACCCATTTGAATTGACTAAAAAAAAATAGCTTTCAAAATTACTTTTAAGCTAATATCTTTGATCAAAACTTAAATGACTTTTAAGTCGAAAAAAAAGTAGACTCATATTTTTGACTTTTAACTTATTTTTAAATTTGTCAAAACACTTGCAAAAGCTAAAAATAACTAGCAAGTTACAAGTGAATTTGACCAACTTTTAAGTCAATCCAAACAGACTCTTAGTGCACCCCTTCGCGTTAAGGAGGACAAGGGTCACATTTGTCCTTATTCAACTTCTCATTATGACCTTATTGTGGTCACTAACCTCTCATCTGGCACAACACTTTGACCAATTATGCTTGCCCATTAGTCTGTCATAGCCCATAGGTCAATCAACAATCAACATTACAAATTGAATACTTCACGAAGGTGACATCTCTATTATTGTTCTATATGTAAAGGACCACAAGAGCTTTTCTCCTACTTTCTGAATGGTTTATTTATGTCTCTCCAAGTCAAAGACGTGGTAATTGGCTCAGTAAAAAAGTAAAATGGTTCTTATGCCATTCATGGAGTTCCACCTTTTAGGCATATCAAGAACTGCAGTCACAATCCCCTTAATTGGAAGTTACGACGATGCTCTACGACTCTGAACTTCAACATCTACAGCAACTCTCATCCAAAAAAATAAGTGATAAGCCACACATCTTTCTGTGATAGACTATCTACAACACCTGGAAGAGATAAAGTATATAGCTTTCCAGTTCAGGTCACTCTTCAATACGCTCGAAGATGTCTAGGATCGTCGTTAGGAATCTTCCAGATTTTCTTCAAAATACTATATATTTTCATGCAGTCAGGCATCAGCTCTCTAGCTTTCAGGCTTTGATAAAGTTTCTCTGAACTGCAAATCCTTTTTCTTATGAAATGCAACCAAATGGTTAGAAAATTTTACTCCGTTAACCAAGAGTATAGCCAATCCATGGACCTCAATATAAGATCAACATTAGAGGTATAATGAGGGACAATTAGGTTGAAACTTCATCAAAATCCGGGTACTAATCAATACAACAGGCGGTTACAGCATGGCTTCGGGACTAAGAGGCATAGGATGGATTTTTACAGTTCAAACAAACAAAAAACTGTCGTGAATACAAACAAATGAGACAACGTATCTTCATAGACAATTAGCAGCAGTCACAAATCTGAACAAATACGTATGTTCATTCATCTACTTAATCAGATGAAAGCACTGGTTCTACAACTGGAGGTATACAGTCCACCTTGTATCGCAAGACCTGTTGCCAATCAAAGAAAAAATAATGACCCTAAGATAGTTATGTTCCTTTTTCGATTAGACAAAACAGTAAAGCAATCAATTGTTCATGACAATGTAGATTAACAGGCACCTATTCCGTGAGCAAGGAAGATTACCACATAATAGTTACATGAACTACTAATTTCACTAGACCAAGTTCTACTGAAACAAGAAAACCTATAGGCAGCGTAAAGCAACCATTGTTGGATATACAAACAGGAAAGGGCGTAATACTTCAAAGGAGACAATTATAACCTCAGGGGTCGTTTGGTAGAGTATATAAGAATAATGTTGAATACAGAGTATTAGCAATGCTTGCATTAGTAATGTTTGTACTGGTTATGCTTGCATTAGTAATGTTTGTACTGGTTATGCTTGCATTAGTTATACATAGAATATTTCTTATGCATTGTTTGGTTTGGTGTATTAAAAATAATATGTATTGTACAAAAATATTTACTTACAAAAAATATCCTCCACAATTATGGTGAAAAAGATATAGAAGGGGTTTTGAGGGGTAATTGTGTCTTTAAAATGCTAATACATGCATTAAATCCCTTTGCATTACTAATACCTAGAAATCTGTGGTATTAGTAATACACTCCCTAATACACAATAGAGTGTATAACTAATGTAAGTATTAATAGTACCTAGCATGAAAAAGTGCACCAAACAAGGTACTACTAATACATAAAGCTAATTCATTAATTTTGCTAATACACTCAACCAAACGACCCCTCAATGAATTAGGTTTGACAACGTATTACTCACCTTCTTGAAAAATGTAGAATACGAATTATCCCATATGAGTTTGTAGTTTCCAGACAGGCATGTACAGAAGTTTCCCTGGAAGAAATGAGCATTAAGGAGGTGAAGTTGCAAATTTACTTACTAGAATAGCAAGTGAGCAAAGTAATACTCACTTGGTCAGCTCCATATCGTCGATAAGGTAAGATTTGCTGCGAGTCAGGCGTTTGATTGACAAGTCAAAAAAATTAAACCAGAGCAATGTGGATGAGAGAAGAAGAGAAGAGAAGAGGAGAAGTTATATCATAAGAGAAATATCTTAGTAAACCAAAAATTGCAGCAGAAAATTTATGAGAAAACATGTCAAGAAGTCGAGATAATACACTTTCATACCGTCTTCTGTCCGGAAGGATCCGTGTACTCCATGCTAAAGCCAATGTCCTGTTACAACAAAAGAAGCCCAGATGACTTGGCTACAGAAATCTACTAGTGTTATCTGACAGTTTACTGAAATAAAAAATGATTTTTTGATAAAGTGAAACGAAAAATGATTCATTCAGATTTTAGCTCATATCTGATGACCTATCCATTAAAAGATCAAAAAATAAACAAGAAAAAGAACGAGAAGAAGAGGAATAAAAGAAGACAGGTGCTTCATGTAGTCTCTTGGGAAATTTGAGAGTTAAGTTCAATCATTTTTTTCTGCTACCAGATAATTGCTTCACAGGTCATACAGATAGGAGCAAGTACAAACTAGATAATATGAAAGATGTTGACAGAAGATGACAAAATATATGTTAATATGCAAGGATTTATCAACACATTCTCCAAATGTAAATGACAGAATAATTAGCATTATTCTCTCAACTGGTCCCGCCCTTTCCAGGACCCGCGCATACCAGGAGCTTAGTACACTGGGATGTCCTTTTTTTCCTCTCAACTGGTGCCTCTTTTGTGCAGCTAAAGTTGCTAGGAACACGGAAAACAGAAATAACAAGACATAAAGGTAGTGAAGTGGAAAAGAAAATAGTTTCTTCGCGCTCCACCAGAGAGAAATTTAACTATGCATTTTTGCTTTGGGAAAATCTGCAAGTCAATCGAGAAACAGTCTACTTCATACTTGAAAGAAGTTTGATGCTTCTTTTAATGCAACGGAAGTCAAAGATTTTAGGCCTATAAGTTTGGTAGGCACTGTTCATTACCAAACAGTTGCCAGGGAGGTTGAAAACTGTTATGCAAGTTGATTCCTGAATCCTAGAATACTTTGATAAAGAAACAAATTACAAATGCAGTAGTCGCTGCCAAATAAATATCTAGTATGAGATGGAAGCAAGGTGGAGCAGGTGGTATGTGTAAGCCTGATGTGGAGAAAGAAAACACATTATCATGTTTGCTGGAATTTTCACTCCTCTAACTAGAGAAACCACTGATATGTCTGAGTCGCATATTAGTTTGGTAAGAAGACCATCATAGAAAATCCTTTGGAAAAATTTGATACATGAATCCAGCCTGAATTATGTGGACTTTATAGAGGGGACTGGGGAGTGAAACATACAAAGATTATGGTGGGAGAGATCAGAGGTGTTTCAATGGAGTTTGTGAGTGTGCCCACAACTTGAGTTCAGGTGTTTATGGAATCTTCTCTTCTGGTGTAATTTGGAAAAGACAGGGAGTGTAAAGGTTTTGACAGACTTTATTTCTGTGTATGACTAAAAAAATTGGGATTTTTGTTCTGCATACACAAGCATCTCTTTGCCTGTTTTGTTAATAATGAAAAACTACTTGATCAAAAAAATATGCACTTTTTGTGTGTTTCCTCCAACAACATAAATAGGGAGGAGATCAATTTTTTGTTTTGGAAAAATAGAATATGTTTCTTGGGAAGAAAGAAAGCCAATAGCCCATACACCACGAAGACATGGCCCAAAGACCCTTCGGGGTGGCCCAATGGTTTGGGCTTGGGACTTTGACACTGGTCCCAAGTTCAAAACTCCTTGCCAGCGAAAGCAAGGGGTTTGCCTTCTGGGTCGAGCTCGTCGCACCGGGCTTGCCTAGTGTGGATTACCTCTTCCGTGTGGTTTGCGAGCTATAGCAGCGGGTAAAGCACCCAATGGGTAGCAGCTGCGGGTTTCTCTTGTCATAAAAGAAAGACACAGCCAAAACAAGCAGGACATAAGTTGGACATCAACTTCTGACAAATGGACACGAATCTAAAGCTAGCAGTATAAGCAAAAAATAAATCAAAACAAGGGAAGCTGTTTCAAGAGAACATGCAAACCATATACTCAAATAGGCACATCTATAGGAAGATAAAAGGATATTACCATATCCACTCTGCCTTGAACCAAAGAGAAATCCCACGCAATGTATGAATTTATGGCATCGACTGTCAATGATACCTAAAATAACATTGACATAACAGACATATCAATCAACTGTACACAGTTTTAACTAACTCAAATGAAGCTCTAAAGTACAAACTTTCAGGAACCAGGTCTTTCAGAGACGAATAGACAATGTATTTTTCTATGCTATTCCCCCATCCCCATCTCTAACCAAAATCTACAGGGAACAGGCATTGCAACATAAAATCTAAACGTTGTTGAATTGAACCACCAACACCAATATAAAGATCTTGTACTTGATTTATGAGAAGAAACAATCACTAAGATTTGGATACCAAGAGCTCCAAACACCCTTGAATTGTCATAGGTAGCTAGCTAATTTGCCAAAAAGAAGATCAGAAGAAGTTCCAATTGAAGTTTAGGAGTACGAATATTTAAAATATGATTGCAGAGTGAAGAACTCCAACCCAAAAATTAGGAGGGAAGGAGTCTTGAAATAGTAGAGAAAGAATAATATCAACAACACTGTGAAGCAATCATATTGATAAATGTGTGGACACAAAATGCAAATAAAGCATTACTTTCCATTTAGAAAATCACAAAACCAAGAACATTTGGTCTTAGTTACAGAACTTATTAACAGTCTTAGACAAACAATCCTTCAAGTTCCATCATTTTTTCCAACCCATAACCATTTCTCTACATAGCTTTCTAAACTAGCTCTTGATTCTTGAAAGATCAAATGTTTGTGGAGAACCTCGTATTTCATGTGAGAGATAGAGATGAAGGAGGAGAAATGACGGAGCTAGTAATAGAGAAAGAAAGAAGGAAGAAGGTTTTAAAAAGTTTAAAATAAATTAAAATAATTGGGTATCATACTATGTGTCGGGTGCGTGTAAAATACCACCAAACATAGCTCTGGGTCTCTTTCAACAAGGTGGCATTATTTCCATTACAGGCAAAAATAAGGGAGTAAGGGGTCTCACAAAGTTTAGGTGTGTAAATGACTTCACAAGTTTAGGTGCAAGTTATGTATATTCCCCTTTAAATGTTATATTACCCTTGGATTTATCATGACAAAAGGGTAATTAAATGTTATAGCTGTTAATAATTCAGTAAATTATGAAGATTCACAAGAAAACAGATCAGAAGTGTAAATTTCAATAAATTGAAGATTGAATGTGTTTAGTCAAATATCACAAGAACCATAGTCGGAAATTTTCGATATTTGAGGAACTACAAGAGCAAATTCCTTTTGAAAATTGACCAAGTCAACATCATTTTCAAAATTTTAGACAAGATTTGGAGTTCAGATCATATGACTACATAAACCAAAAAGGAAATATACCAAGAACATCATCACAAAGAATTATTAGGTGAGATACAAATACATACTCCCTCTGTCCCAATTTACATGAGTTACTTTCCTTTTTTAGTCCGTCCCAAAAAGAATCACATTTCTATATTAAGTAACAAAATTTAACTTTAAAATACCCACCTTAATGAAATGATTCATAGTCATACAAACATTCATCGCATATTTTAGACCACAAGTTTCAAAAGTCTTTCTTTCTTTCTTAAACTCTATATCAAGTCAAACTAACTCATATAAAATGGGACGGAGTGAGTACCATTTTTATACCTCATGAAACAGAAGTAACTAATCACAAAAATTATCTCACAACTAATTTAGTCCCGTTACTACTCAAAGTAAGTTATTTAAATATGTATTCAGTTAAATTTTTATCAGATTTGGTACAAAAATATCAACATAATGTACATGTGGAACACATGTACTAAGGGACTATATAAATATATACATACACACACACCTACAGATACACATGACTTGCTTACGAGTTACAAAACTAGCAACACCAATATAAGAAAGCATTCCTCCTAAAGCAAAAACAAACCTCATGAGTTTTTCCTGCTGGAACACCCACTTCCTTGTACTCATCACTTTTTCTGCATTTGGAAACCAAAAGAAAGCTCTAGATCAAGTTGTGAAAATCATATCAATTATTGTCTTACATTTAGTCCAACAATGACAAAATGTACGTGAAGCCACCATCGAGAGAAATTCTGGATACCTGGCTTCTAATGTACCAGCTTCTTCTGCAGTAATAAAGAAAGGGGAATTTGCAAATACGTCTCTGCAAGAGTTAAGTAAATCCAGTTAAACAAGTACCAAATTATGTTACTTACTACACCCTCAAATTCAATAACAAATGGTCCTCTAGTGATGTGAGTCAATATCTACACATATTGGCATACAAGTTTACCCTTGTTGCCTTTCCACGCGTTTTAAAAAAAAAAAAAAACTTCCGAGTCTGTCAAGCTTCTTTGCCACACTGGAAGGGATAGGGGAACAAGGATATCACATGGTGGGCAGTGAGTCTAAGACAGTTGATTAGAGTAACCCTTCCCCCTAATGATAGATATTGTGTTTCCACTGGGATAACCTCTTCATTGTCTTCTCTATGATACTGTTCCAGATCCCCACATCTTTGTGCCTTCCGGTGTTTCCTAGGGGCATACCTAAGTAGACAGTAGGTAATTTGTCCACCCTACACCCTAAAATGCCAGCCAAGGTCTGAATACTACTCACTTCTTTGATGGGAGATATGTTACTCTTTCTCCAATTTACTTTCAAGCCAGAAACGGCTTCAAAGATTTCCCTCTTATATTTTCCTTCCACCACTTTAAAACAAAACAAACAAAGAGGAGAACATTGTAAAAGATTCCCTTCATTTTTCATCTGACATAGCTTCAACACATGGTCTAAGTTGCCAACAATGACATGCATGCCATCCATGAAGCGACTTGAATGTTTCATCTTATTGACCGTAAGATAAAATATCACATTATGAAATACATAATAGAGCAATACCTAAACACAGAGGAGATTAGGCTAATCTATATTGAATAACATGAGTAGGGACAAGAGAAAGATTAGAAATAACAGTTCCAGAAGCATATAGTACCGAATGAATGTGATGAATCTTTGGAACTCAGATGTGTAGATATCTACTGCTTCTTCCAAGACCATAATTTGACTCCTTGACCTGCCCAAATTGAAACAACTAGAACGTTCAGGTGAAAAAAATGCTATTACTGTGGAGCGAGGATGCAGACATTAAAAGAAATAACCATATGCTTCTCAATTCAGTCATTTGAAAGTACACATGTCTAAAGTCTTACAGTTTTCCAGCTTCAAAGCGTCGCCAAAGCAGAGAAAGAAAAAGTCGAATGTTGAGCACCATTTTAGTGAGGCTGTACAAAGGTGGACCATAACGTTGTCGCTGCTCTTCCATTGGCCTAAAGGTAGACATTTATTAAAAAGAAGAAGACAGGATCACTATTGGGTAACCCAACCCTTTAAAAATCAGTAAAATAAGTATGCAATCAATAGAAAAAGAATAAATAAGATCAATGCAGAAAAAAAATACCCATCATCGTCGTTTATTTTCTGAACAAAATCCAACAGAACCTGCAAGATAAATTGCACGTAAATAGTTTTACTGAAGACCAGAAAATCAATGTGCTGTCCCTGGCATGAATTAGATTGAATTGAACTATTTAATTGAAGAATAGGGCTTCAAAATGGGCGATTTGGCATCCATGAGATGATTGCTCTAAACAAAAGGTTAATGCAGAGAAACAACAAGCCTTGTTTGTAAACATTGCTAGCCAAAGTTATAAACCCATTTATTTCTACTATATGCATTGTCACATACCTGTGGCACTCCAACTAAATACTTCACCAGTGTCTTATAGACACCTGTAGCAGAACCCAGTTGAGCCAGTTGCCGTCTCCTGTGTGAAAGTATCTCGGCATGAGTCAGAATCAAATTATATACAGGATGTACCATCATGAAGAGAATGATAAAACAATACTTACCGTTCCATTTGTTGATTCCATAGCAGAGCATATCGATCACGAATACTTCCACCAGAATTGATTAGAGCATCAACTTCAGCCTGCTTATTTCTCTCAGAACGCTCCCTCTGTTGCCTTATTAGTGTACCACGAAAATCTTGTGGCATGTAGGTCATCACTACAAAAGAATAAAAGAATCTAGATTATTATGTATGCCCTTAAAACATGTAAAGCAATAGTGATTTGCTGTCTCTTCAACTTGTCATTTAGCTGAGTGCATGCCTTTGTTGGAGATTCTAGTAAGCACATTCTCTAGTAGTTGATGATGCATGCAAGGGCACCTAATTTTGGGTAGTATACTTTTCCTGATAACAACTACTACGCCTCAGTCCCAAACAGGTTGGGGTCGGCTATATGAACCTTCATTTCTTCATTTAAGCTCAAATCATATCAACATAATAAGTATACTTTTTTTTTCTGATAACATAAATATTTTGTCAACATGGGGGGAAATAATCTGCTCACGTCATAAATACAAAGTAGAAAGAAATCTCATACCAAAACACGTTCTTGTACTTAGAGCAACCCCTTTCTATAAGAAATAAGTAAGAACAATCAGTCACAATAGATGACCGCAATACTACATTTGCTTCAAAAATGTACAAAAAAGCTCCAATAACTTGGGCGAAAGTACTTTCAGTTCCAAAATTTCCTCGATTTCTTCCCTTGCATGTTGGGTAGTGTATATGATGATATATGAAGCCTGAAAACAAGGAACTTAGATATAGCTTTCAAAGGTATAAGCTTGACGGGTGGACAACTCGATCAAGCGTATAGTAGTTTCATTTCGAACAAAGGAATAAATCTCTAATGGTGTATGAGAAACTGAAGATAATGGACTACTAAAAGTTGGAACTGCAGAATTTGGGAGGTGGAAAGGGTGGCTGAGATATTAGGGATGCTAGGCGGAGTGACCATCAACGCCAATGCCACAAACAGGATGTTGTGGAAGCACAACAAAGATGGCCTTTTCTCAGTCAACAGTGCTTACAGAAGAGGTCTCCCAGGTGATGGCAGGGAGACCAAAACACCTTTGGAACTATCTTTGGAAGGGGGATATTCCTACAAAAGTGAAATGCTTCACTTGGCTAGTGATAAAGAGAGCTTGTTTAACACAAGAAGTACTTCAGAAGAAGGGTAGACAGCTGGTCCCTAGGTGTTTTTTATGCAATTTGACAAGTGAAACCAACAGCCACCTCTTCTTGCACTGTAATTACACTGCTCAAATCTGGCATTTGTTCCTTGGCCTCTCAAATCTGAATTGGACAGAACGTACATCAAACGTGTTGAAGAGCTGGGTAACGAGAGGAGGTACCAAGAGCCAGAAGAGATGGTGGAGGTTAATACCATCATGTATATGGTGGTCAGTTTGGAAGGAAAGAAACAGTAGATGTTTCGACGATAGATCCAATTCCATACACAAGGTCAAATCGAATTGTATAGTATATCTACTTTTTTGGTGTAAACAGTTGTGTATAGTAGATACAGATCAGATTGTAGATTTGATAAGAAGTTTGTAATTGACACTTTTTGGTGGTGGCCAGCATACCCTTAATGCTGAAGAATACAACCTTACCAGTTTGAAAACAAAAAAAAAAGTTGGAACAGCAGAAGATAATTGCAATAATGAGGTTTAAAGAATTTAAATGTTATACCAGTTAGAGTGAAAATAGTTGAAGAGGAAACAATTTGGTTGAAGAGAGTGCGAGTAGGACTGGCAGTACACATGGCAAAACTGAAACAGTTATTACTTTCAAGACATCTTAGGCCTATTTTCTCTTTTCGTTCTTCCAGTTTATAGCCTGTAGGCCCCCTAGAGGCAGGGATATATGGACTTCGTGGATCTTTTCAATCTATTAGAAGTATAAATAGTTGAATTTTGGTGTGTGGCAGCGAGCAGAAATACTGGGAAATGGCAAATATGAGTTGAGGGGCTATTACTGAAGAAAACAATGACAGTAATTGCGTCATGTTTAGTAAATAAAACATCAGGGCCATCACAATTCGTAACAAAAATCAGTTTAAAAAAAAAACAATTTGTAACAAAAATCACCATCTCCAGTAAAAGAAATGGATAACTAAATCACCATCTCCAATAATTAAATGACAAAATCTTGCTACAAAACGACATAAACTTCACTGTTGATGTGTTAGCTAAACTCATTCATATTCAAAACAACCACATAAAACACCTATCTGCTTGAAAAGATTCAGACACCAAAGGTGTTCGGATGCCGACTAAGTTCACTATGAAAATCCAACTTTATCTTCAAACTTGTATATTCACAGTTTCACACTGACAGCCTACCAAATCCAGAAAAAAAGGGAATCCTTAACCCATCAACTACCCTGCTTAAAACTCGATCGGCCCCAAATTTGATCGACTCTGAATAGATTCAAAACATCACCTACTCTAGAACATTCAACCGAGCTATCATACATCATGCTCGGACAACCCATTTAACGTCATCTGCACGAACTAATCATCTGTCGAATCTCCTAACAAATGTATCTTCAGGAACACCATCTACTATATGTTCCCCCTCTTGACACCCAGCGTAATTCTTCATCTCCTACTAAACTCTAGAAACATTCATCTTTCACATATAATTTCGACCAAGCATATACAACTTTATACGACAAACACTATTCCATTCCCCACTAGTCTAAATTCATATCCGCTCTACTTTTCTCTCAATAATAAGACTTACATTAGTGGGTATAATCAAATTAAACTAGTTTGTGAGAGGTACTTTGAATTACTTTTTTTCTTGGACAAGTAGTGTGAACTTTGAAATGATATACTGTATATCCAAATTCTATAGAGGAGGGACAAAGGAGAGCTTCTCTCTTTGCATGATATATGCCTCTATGGTACCACGTCAATTATTTTATTTTTTGCTCTCCCACTCTTCATCACGGATACGCGATCTTCTTCTAACTTCACAAAATTCTCATTTTTCAAAATTTGACGATATGCTCTGTATTAGCAACCTTTGAACAACATAAGGTAGTGTTAATAGTTGTGACAATATCCTCTTAAGCTTTTCTCACAAACTATTATTCATATTGACTTGGCTTAGTTTGTGTCTCCTGGCTTTGGGTTTTTGGACTCTTGAGTATTGTTTTTTCAGTTATACCTTTGGGATTGGTTGCCAATTAGCATTAGATGGGATAGGACTCTTGGTTTCTTTGATTTGATTTAAATTGTATGGGGTTGGATGTGTCATTGTGAGCTTAGATTGGAGCTTTGATTGTAGATAGAGTGCCCTCTTTTTATGTAGAGGTGTTCAGGCCAGCTTGCATGCACCTCGCCTATTTCACGAGGTATATGCTACCTCCCACCAGCGTAGATAGCAAATAACTCTGGGCACCAAGACTTATACAAACAGAACAAATCATCTAATATTTTGTATAAATCCCTTTTACACTTAAAGCACTCCTAAGGTATAAATCCACCAATGTAAGACATACCAAATATTTCTTACCCTTTTCATCAGTATACCTATTTTACTGAACCCTAGAAGTTGTGACCACTCATCCTACATTTGACTCCTCTTAATATAATGGACTAACGGAGTTCGACTTTACAGCAAAAAAGATGTGTAGCACAGTCCGGTTCTACAAAGAGCACTCAGGTGATGATACTCTTTTACTTAGTTATCATGAACATAGAGTGATGATAGGATATAAAGTTATAAACTAACAAATTCAAAATAAAAGCAATTAAACTAAAAGATCTGAAAATACTTCATAAACTGGCAACAGCTTAAAAATTAAGAAGCATAGAAGGACCAACCAGTGTTGAATACAAACTCGGAATTCTTTGACTGGAAAGTTTGCAAACTCTTCAATGTACTTCGGAATTTTTCTCCTAACCGTTCAAGAACAGAAACAAGTTCAACATCTTCAGTGGTTGACTGCAATTGAAGCTGAAAAATAACGGAGAAGAAAAACAACTCTTTATTAATTTGAGACAATTCAGAAATTTTGTGATTTTGCTCAACCCTGTGTGAGGAATACTAGTGAGTACACCAAAAGCATTTCTGTTGGAATCAAGCAAGCCTGGAGACATGGAGGTTAGAACTAATCCAAAACCAAATGACATTACTGGAAGTCAACTGAGGTCTCAGAGAAAAGCTAAAACTTGAGCTCCGAAAATTGAGCTTCTCACCGCTGGTGGCCAATTGGAGCTTTCCAATAGGAAAAGTATTTCTTCGAGTTGTTCTCGGTTCTTCCACAAATTCTCGTCAACTTTGTGAGGAGGGTGACTCTCCGCTTCAAGGACTAATGAACTTTCTCCTATCAAATCAGAACAAGTCAAATGTGAGTTGCCTCACAAGTGGAGCTCACCAACTGAAAACAAAATACAAGTCTGCTTGCATTAACGTAATCTCGTAATAACTTCAGTATCTGCTAGATCAGAAAGCAATCAACACTAATCAGGGGGGGGAATTCAAATGGATCCTCCATAACTAATTATTCAGAAGACCCATGGAATTGTCGTGGGGCATGCATGCTGGCCCAAACTCCACGGTTATCAAAAAAAGGTCATCCGGAAGACCGGAACATACTAAGAACAAGATTGAGAGAATTAGTAAAAGAGTACTGAAACTTAAACAAACAAATATAGTATGTCATGTTCCAGGGGCCAATTTAACATTGCAGCATCCAGTTGGGTTCTTAATTGACCATCCGATCCTTCCACCAATATGGTCAGAACCACATATTCTTAGAACTAGGACAGCTGACCCACATGAATGAAGCTTGTCATGCATCACTTTATGATTAGTAAATGTAACAAGTACAGTTCTCTTTATCTTTTAGGGGATAATATTCTTCAGAGTTAACTGCCTTGTAGAAATATTATCCAATCATTTTTGAAAATTAGTACTGTAAAAATATTATCCAATCCTAACTGAATAGCTCTGTGTTCTCTTAGGATTTCTTCTCTGAATCTTCCATTCCTCTCCTTTAGTTCATATTATAACATGTTCCAGCCACCTCAAACCGAGGAACAAATAGGTTCCATGACACAGTCTTGTCCTAAAAGTACACTACATCCTTGGGCATTAAACTCTATCTATGCAATTCAATTAAGGGGGACCAGAAAACTGTCCCACCTGAGATATATCCAAAACCTCCTTTACCTATTGCCTCAACACTTTTAGGCTAATTTTCTTATAAAGTTGATATTCATAGTTGTAACATAGTCTGCATAAACTCAAAATCCATAGAACAACAACTTCAGGACTTTATAGTTACTCACCAGTTCTGGCTCAGATCATTTCTGTAGTTAGCCAAAGATTTTTTGGTAAACTCAAAACAAGAAAACTATAAGAACCTATTACAAACCCACCTAAACAAAACCAAGTAATCAAGAATAATGAAAATGAGAAACCATAATCAGTAAAGCAAATTTTCGAAAAGACATAAGCATAGTGTAAACTTGACAAACAAGTTCAATTACCTTCTGTTAAAGGAGCATCTTTCTGCAGATTCTTAGCCATGGAATGAATTTCATCAGTAAGACGCGATACATCTTGAGAAAGAGGGGAAAATGGGTATTTATCATAATAAGAAGACAAGAAAGCTCTGGTTATTGGCATCAGCCCCTCCGTTGACGCCATTTTCTGAAGGTTCAGTCAGTCAAAGACTCAAAGAATAGTAGCTGAAAAACGGATCGCAACTCTACAGTGAAGTGTATGAGGAGAAGTAAACGAAGTGGGGCAATCGGCGAAAAGGTATAATTCTTTGGAATATTTCGAAGTTCTACCGTAAAAGGAACACCGACGGGGGTATTGCCGGTAAAGAGATGAATTTACAGAGGACGACTCTACAATATAATAATTTCATTTCTTTTGCCTCTTTTGGTAATGAGTTTATAGTAAATGCCTTTTTAGGTTGAAAAAGGCCAAAAATAATCCCTTGAGTTTTGGATATTGACTTTAAATAGTCTCGGGTTTGCGTATCGATTGGTTCAGTTTGATTTTAGAGTTTATAGGTTGTTGATTTATAAATTATTATAGAAATAATAAGATATTGATTTATTAGTTATTGATTGTTATCGATTTGATTATCAATTTACCCGTCAAGATTTTGTATACATAAATCACTGAAAACACTTGAAAACTAAGAAACAAATCAAATAAGTCTTCAACTTTAATTGATATATTGCATCTTTTTCAAAAATAAATACGGACAATTTATAGAATATTCGAGAATTTGAGACAATCATAAATAAAAGTATGAAACTAAAAATGTTAAAAGAATCTATATATCGAACGGTATAACTATAATTTATTAATTTACCCTTGATTTATCAAGTTATCCAATAAGAAAAAAAAATCAAATTATTAAGAACTGTCATCTCAATAAAAAAAATAAAAATAAAATTGTTATCTAAAATACTAAATCAATAATTCATTACTGATAAATCAATAAAAAAAAATCGATTTGAATTATTGATTTCCTAATAACTTGTGTGAAGAGATCACTATATTTTTGGGATTTTTGGTGGGGACGAAATGAGGAAAAGGGAAAATGTATTATGAAAAATGACAAAAACTTTGTGAGGCGAAATCTAAAGGAGGTCTAGCTTTTGAGATTTACGTTCTTTCACTAAAGAAGATTCCTTTAGAGCCATTTGGTTACAGATTTGCCTCTTATTCATGTATAAAATAATATTAAGTTATATAATGTTTGGTAAAAAAATTTATTAGGTAGAAAAGTCAATATAACTTATATCATGTTTGGTTGCATGTTTTTAGTTCTACGTAATTAATACCAACATAACTTATGAGGGAATCTATTTATAAAGTTATGCAGGGTAGAAGATGGAATAAGTTATATAGGTATTAGTTATACATGTATTAAAGTCATAAATTATATATTTACCCTATTAATTTATTTTATTGTTTTTAATTGAAAACTTTATCGTTTTCCTATATATAAGTTTGATGTTTTTATTTCTTTTTTATACTTAGACCATTTTTATTTCTTATAAAACAAAATTAATTGGAAACTTTATTGTTTTCTATAAACATGTGTTGTTTTTTATTTCTTATTATATATAAGATTATTTTCATTTCTTTTTATATACTTACCATTTTGATTGATTTATGCAAATATAAATATTTTTTTACTATTAGAAATTGATTTTATATTTTTAACAGTACATATGCTAATCAAATATTAACATTGCATATTATTCAATATATTTCACATTTTATTAGTATGTATTATTATTTTGTAAATAGTATATATTAATAATTTACAACAAGTTTAATATTCAATACTTAATAATTCATGTATTGTAATCTCTAAACCTTGTATAACTAATACATGCATAACTAAAACATGCATAGTTAATACATGAATAGCTAATACTTGCATAACTAAACCCTGCATAACTAATACTTGCATAACTAATACCTGAATAACTAAATCTTGCATAGCTAATACCTGCATAACTCTAACCAGTAACCAAACGGCCCCTTACTTCATAACATGCTAAAAAAGAGCATTTAAAAAAAACTTCTTTCCTTGAAAATGGATGTCCTTTCTTGAGTTCTTGAATTTGGAAGAGCATTGTTTGAAAAGAGATTTATTTAATACAAATAATTAGATGGCAAGTTGGAAATGGAAAATATGTTAAGATTTTGATTGATTCATGAATTCCTAATTCAAATGGTTTTAAACATTATCTTGGACAACCACAAGAAAATTTACAGGTCAATGTTTCTTATAGATCAACAAAAGCATATATGAAGTATTCAAGAGATTTATAAATACTTTAAATTTAGTGATATCAATTCGATTTTAGTCATCTCAATTTCTATTATTAAAACTTCAGATAAAAGTATTTGGCATTATACTAATTCAAATAAGCATGAGATCCAACCTGATTATCATCTAGCGATTGCTAATTGTATTGACGCAACTGTTTCATAGGCCTAAAGTCAATTGAATGTTCAAAAAATAATTGTTAGTTTTGTAGTCAATGAAACTAAAATTAAATATAAATATTTCCTCAAACAATACATTTGTAATGTCTTACCTATTAATGTGAATATTTCTAAGAGATCGAGTCATATGTGTGATGTTTGCAAGGTCCGTAGTTTAGCAATATAATTGATCGAGCATACCTTTTTCAGCTGTCTAAAAGCTTAGTTAGTGTGGAGATTGTGTTGACTTCTAGCAAATGACTGAACTTATATAAAATATTGATTTTGCAATATGGTGGAGTGATTTTTTTCGCAATAAATGTCAATATCTAAATTATTAAACTAATGAGGTTAAGTGTTTTTTATATGGTGAATGGATAAAGCCAAAATTCTATTACATGTTGATAAATTTTGGCGGTGATATGTATGAACCTAATGTCACAGTTAGTAAAGTTTTATTTGATTTACATGAATATGACGATACTTTACCGACTAACTTATAAACCTAACACTATTCATGATGAAAATATTCTTATGACACAAGATAGTGTTATTGTATTTACATATGGAGAGGGAAATGGTAAGTATTGAAATGACGGCTGTGGATAATTATGGACATTTGCTTCATGCGCTTGACATTCTTATTCAATTTGTAAGGAATGTCATAATCGTTGGCAATCGTAAATCTTTGAAAAATAATGATTGATCAAGATTTCATATTTTATTATATGCAAAGAATATGGTGTAAATATTACAAAAAGAACATAACGGTATTCTCAAAAATAGTTATCACTTGCGAGAATTTATGAAACTGATAAGTTCTTTTGAATATAATCAATATTTTATATATTCTCGAACACGAAATATACTAACCCATTATCTATTCCTCTTACATAGAATTTTTTTGAAAAAAATCTTTTACAAATTGAATTGTCAATGATGTAATACATCATATGAACTTGAAACAAATTATGAAATAATATAATGAAGTTGTTTACTAAAAACAAAAAATAACTTAAAGTTATGCAAAATTAATGACTTGTTTACATTATATAATCTTTTAATAATTTTGAACTCCCTGACACCATTGTCTTTTGTCTGGCTTTTACTATTTTAAGAAATAAATTATCAAGTATTAATTATTTTATTTAAGAAAAATTATTTAAGGCTTTTGTTGAAAATGTCGTCATTAAATATTAAGGAACCTATTAGACCAAGTGCTTTGACAATGAAGTCATTTACTATTTACAAGAAAAATTATTATTTGTATCTCTTGATTTTGAAAATTCAAGCTAGTATATATTCTTCTTCTTTTCCATTTAATATCAATAAAGGTTGTGGCGCAATAGCTAAAATAATTAATAGTCTAACCATTACATTTAAAATGAAATGACATTGCTCTGTATTATGAAAAATACATTCCTCATGTAATGGCGTTAATAATAACAACAATAATATACCTACAGAATGTGATAACCCACCACATCTCACGCCACATAGGAGTCATGTGGCATAAAGTTGCCTATGTGGATGCTTACATAAGAAATAAGATTATACTTAGTAGAATATTCTAGAGAAATGTGAAATTTTCCATGTTAATTCCTAGAATATCATAAATTTACATAGAAAGTACTTGAAATATTTTGGTGTTGTAGAGTATTCTAGAGAAGAGACATATTTGTAAATATGTAGGAACTTGTTTAATAATAATTATTACATATCAACCCCTAGTAAGTAGTATAAATAGAGGGACATCCATTTGTAAAACTTGTCACGCTCCGAGCCTATAACCTGGGCGTGGCCGGCACCCGAAGACCATTGTTGGCCTCGAGCGGACTCTTGGTCTGGCTTACTTAGCGGAAGACTTAAATACAAGAGAATAGAACTCAAGGAATAACTAAAAGAAAATCACTTAGCCAAAATGACAACTCAAGTCTTAATCGTTTACAAGTGAAATAAAAAGACTAAAGAACTACTACTATCTATCTATGAAACCTCTATACAAATAGGAATGTTGGGACAGGACACCCAATCATCCTAACAACTGAAAACTAAAAACAATAAATAAACGATAAAGATGTCCTCCAGAATAAAGGGAGGCTCACCAACTGACTCTGAGCTGCTCACTGGATCAACAGTACGCCGTATGATGATCCCAGTTACTTGCGTCTGCATCATGATACGATGCAGGCCAACTGGCATCAGTACATTGAATGTACGAGTATGCGAGTTGGAATGCTAAAACAACAACTTAAGCTTGAAAAGAGTAAAAAAGAACAATTACCTTGGCTCTGTTCAACTCATGAATAATCAACTCAATATAAAGCAGTAAAACACATGCGATATATATATATATATATATATATATATATATATATATATATATATATATATATATATATATATATATATAAATCTCAAAAAGCAATTGAAAACAATCTTAGTTCATTAAATATAAAGCAATAACTAACTTAAATTTACTCATTTAAAGTAATATAGCTTCTGAGGTAGATTCTCTAACCGAAAACCATCACTATGAATCTAAGTGATGGTACAACGTTTTATCTCACCATGTCGAGGACCATCCTATACTTTGCCATCGGTATAAGACCTTACTTAACATAGTGGATCCACTAGCTTAACTTAAGTGATCATCTAAAAAGTATAATCCTTTAATTCCTATGATGACTACATGATTTATAGAGACTTGAGTTATTATGAACTCGCATCCCCATATCGATGTACAATACTACTCCCAAAAATATACTTGGCTCATGTGTTTTTAAAACAACTTTTTTCTTTGGGTTGAGATAATTGTTCAACACTTAGCTTTAAAAGCTCTCTTGGAATCAATGTTCCCTTTTCTTGCTCAAAACTCTTTTGGGAAATCTTAGTTTCCTCTTATCTTAAATGTGAAAATATTTATAAACTCTTAGGGAATAATTAGTTCCCTTATAACTTTTTTAGAATGAACTCAGCATCTTTACTTTTTACTTAGCCTGAAACTTGAGTCTTAAAACAACTCTTAGAGAATACTTAGTTCCCTTATAACTTTTGAGAAATGAACTCAACTCTTTACTCTTTACTTAACTTGAAACTTGAGACTTAAAAACAAAGTTAAAACGTAGCTAAAGACTCTTGAAAACCTTTAAGGACTTTGCTTTGACTTACTTCTTAACTTCTAGACTTGACTCTTAACTTCTTTGACTTTGATCTTAACTTTCCTTGAATTGGATTATGGATTCAAGATTCATGATCGCATGTTTATGGATGATTTTATGATGCTTAGATGTACCTTAGAGTATTAGAATTAATTATGAAACATAGTTACATCACTTAGGAACTAGTACGAAAAGATAGGAGAAGAATGGAGAGAACTGGTCTGGCGCTCTGAAAAGCGTGAGGCGCCAACCCTCATCACACAGAGAGAAGGCTGGGGCGTTCTGGCTGGCACGGCGCTCAGGCCCCTACGCACAGAGATTGTTCTTTGTGGCTCTGAAAGGCGCGGCGCCCAACCCCTATCCGTAGGTGTTCTCGACTTTTCTCCTTCATTTTTCATCTCTAAACCCTCTAAACTTCTATGGTTATTTCTCCAAACACTTAGGATCATTAGTATTGTAACATTTCAAAATCTCAAGACGTGTCGTAAAGCCTAACCTAGGTGTCATGAAGTCTAAGTATTATTTCTAAGTCCATTTTGATGACTAAAGGTCATTTAGGAAGTTGGGAAACCAAAACGTCCAAGAACGTCCATGACGTCCGGAAGTTTGGTTCAAAGAGGTGCTAGTGTGTCTTGGCCTATTTGACTAGATTTTAAGAGTTGAAATTTAACAAAATCTGGTAAAGGTATGTGTAACACGTGTTAGGTATGTTTCATGGTTTAAACGTACGGGTATGACTCCCCAAGGACCAATCAAGGGCCCTTGAGGAGGACCCTAGTGTTAGAAGCAACACTGTCTGGCAGTGTGCAATCGACGGCAAAGGAGACGGGCCGTGTGTGGACAAACGGGGCGTCGATGCCTCCGTTGTCCCATAATTAGCCATGTTGAGGAAGCCTCTTACCTGCACAGTCTCTGAACTCAACGACGGAGTGCAGGACGAGAGGGGTAGAGCCTGTCGACTAAGAGACTGCCCATCTTTCGGGGTTTCATCTGTGAGAGTCGAGTTTGCTGTCTAATTTAAGATGGTTTCATTTAATTAGTTAGAGGGTTAGGTGGTTTAATTAGGGGTTAAGGGAGTTTAATTAAGTTGATTTAAGACCCAATAAAAATACTCCCAACCCTCATTAATCTAACATAACTATAAAATACAAACTCTCTACCTTCTCTCTACTTTCTCTCTCTATTGGAAGACTCCATTGAAGCTAAGTCTAGGAAGTTAATTGGGGGCTGGAAAAGGGTGGATTCATCTTCAGTTTCTCATAAAAACATTAAGGTATTGGATCTCTTCACCTTTGAGACCTATTTCCTCAAAGGGTTCATCCAAATTGATTTCAAAAGTTAGTGATTTCTAATGGGTTTCATTCAATTCCGAATTTGATGTTATGAATTGAGTTGTTCATGGTTCTTTTAGGTGATATGAGTTGATTAGCATGTATCCTAACTTAATTGGAGTAATTATTGATGGTCTTGCCTAAATTGAAGAACATGTTCCCAAGTCCTTAACCCTAGGTTGTGTTCTTGACTTAGATTGTAAATTGTTCATTCAATTGACTTGCTTAGGGGTTGAATCACTAGTATATGATGTTGATATGCTGTTTATGAATAAATTAGGATGATGATTAGTCTTTCATGCTAGTTCTTGATAGGTGATCTAGGATATGATGAATTGACTAAATTTTAAGCTTTGATCTACTATTGAATTGTGAAGTAGTGACTCTTCTATACTTGTGATTACATTAGTTATTGAATTGTGGTGATTTGATAACCTAATTGGGTTGAAGTAAGGGTTGATGGTAAGACCTTGATGATGGTGAAATTGTGAAGAAGACTTGGTAAGTCTTGTGACCTTATCCATTGTTTCAATTATGGTTAATTGTGATTAAGTCATGATGATTGTATTGGAACATGCCTTGTGTAGGATTATAGATTGGTATGATGTTGAATTGAAATGTCTTGGTATGGTTGGGAGGTTGATTAAGATGTAAAGTAATAAGGGTGATGATGATTGCCAAATGTGCTTTATTATGAAAGGCTATAAAGTGTTAAACTTACTTATGTGAATTGTGATGAAAGACTTTTACTTATGCAATTCCTATTGAGCTATTATGATGATGATTATACTAGGGCTAGACCCTATGACCTAAACTAAGTTATGATTCATAAATAAAGATTAAATACATTTCGATAAGAGACTCTAGCTTAGCACCGAGTGATCTTGAATATGTGAGGGTGACACTTTCCCACATAGGGAAGGTAGGGTTCACTACGGTTCTCACGGGGTGGATAGCCTCATGACCCAAATAGGGTGTAGAGGGATGTTTCCTATGATGCCCCAAGTTCCATAACTATGTTGCCACCATAGGAATACTAGCTAGTGGATTCATATAGAAAGCTACGTTTATGTTAGGTTCTATCTTGGCTGGTAGACCACCTTCCATCAGTGTAAGGTTTTACATCACCGAATTCCACATTAGCTTATCTAGTCTATGTCGGTTAAGGCAAATGTTCCCTAAATTAAAATAAAGTAATGATGTATAGACTAATTAATGTTGCTTGAGAGGTTTGACTTAGCTTAGGTAGGGGTATGAGACTCTACTTATGCCTTGCACTAGTTTGCCTTGATAGGAGCTTTAGAAGGTCAATATTATGTTTATAAATTATGATAAAAATAGATGACTCTATATGATGATTATGATGCTTATGAACATGCAATTGGTCTTTATTGTTAAAGTATGAACTTATGTATGTTGAAGGCTATGTTATGTGAAGTAAGTTACTATTATGATTCTTATTTGGTTACTTGATTAAGTAGGGTTATGGGGCTTTTCTTGACCATTGCACTTGTGGCTTTATAAGGGTTATGTTTGGTTGTCTTGGTTTACTATTCACATGATTAACTCTTATCTATTCTTGTAATGTGATTACTTGATGTTAGGGTTATGTGAGATTATGGGTTCAAGTATGTAATATGCATATGGTTGTTTTGACTTGATCATACATGTTTAATTGGTTGGTCTAGTTGTTGATTGTGTATAAAGACATAAAATAGCATGATTTAACTAATGTCCTTTTTTAGCATGTTTGGTTGATATATGTGCATATGGTCTCATACTTAGTATATGTGGCGTACTAACCCCATTTTCTTCCTTTTTCCCAAACACTTTAGGTTCCGATCGTTGAGGTTTGGTTCGAGGCGATTGAGAAGGAGGCTTGGATACTCTTATCATCCAAGTGGTAGGTCCTCATTTTCTCGAGGATGATGCCGATATTCTACCTATGGAGTTGCTTAGATATTAAGACACTTATGTTGACTCTATCTTTTCATTTGAAAACAAGTTGTATAAAGCCTATATGTGGCTTACTTATGTTGTTGTAGGGCTATGCCCATTTGATATTGTCATTCTAGATGGTTATGAGATGAGACGGATTTTATGACTCTAATTCTATCTTATATATATGTATGAAATAAAAGTAGAAGACTATGTAATCTTCCTATACGAACGCGTCTATGTATACTCGATATTATACTATTATGTATATGTAGAGGTCTATGTAAACCTCCGATTAGATATAGTTGAAAAGTTTAATTTTTTCCGCATATTTTAACCAATAAATATTATGATGAATGCTAAAAGGCTAGTCTTAGTCCTCGAAGAGGACGACGACGCCGGTTACGTCTTGGGGGTGCTCCCCGGATGTGACAAACTTGGTATCAGAGCATGTGGTTAAATATCCTTGATAATTATGTCTCTCTCAACCACGTTTATGTAGGTTCGTACTCATAATTGTGAAGCGCGCCACACTTATAAATAGGAATCTATATGATGCTTAGGAATCTTTCTCTTTCTTGGAAATCCAATGTCGTGCCTCTAGAGTAACTATTATGTGTTTTTGTCTAAACCTTTTATTTTGGTTATAGGCAATGAATACATGGAGGAATGCGGCTAGGAGTCTTGAGGAGGAGGTTGCTCCTCCCCGTGTTGATCAAGACCCTCCACTTGAAGAGGAGGTTGATGTTGAACAAGCTCCAGCCAACCCTCCACTTTTGACAGATGGAGAGATAAGGGCTACCCTTCTTCAAATGGCACAAGCCATTTCTTCCCAAGACCAAGCCTCCACTCTTCAAGCTCAAGCTATGACGGCCCAAGCTAATCGGGAGGTTGCACCCCGAGCCAATCTTCAAGTCTCTACTATGGTATCTCGCTTGAGGGACTTCACTCGGATGAACCCTCCTACTTTCCATGGGTCTAGGGTGGATGAAGACCCCCAAGAGTTCATCGATGAGGTGTATAAGGTTCTCTTTGTCATGGGGTTAAGCACTAGTGAGAAGGCCGAGTTGGCGACATATCAACTCAAGGATGTGGCTCAAACTTGGTATGTGCAATAGAGGGATAATCGACCTCTTCGGGGTGGACCGGTAACTTGGGAGATTTTCAAGAAGGCATTTCTTGATCGGTTTTTCCCCAGAGAGATGCAGGAGGCCAAAGTTGTGGAGTTCATCAACCTTCGTCAAGGAAGTATGAGTGTTCTTGAGTATTCTATGAAATTTACTCAATTGTCCAAATATGATCCTTCTTTGGTTTCCGATCCTAGAGATGAGATGAGCCGCTTTGTGACGGGAGTATCAGAGGATTTGCAAGAAGAGTGTCATTCGACCATGCTTCATGACAATATGAACATCTCTCAGCTTATGGTGCATGCTAGATAAGTTGAGGAAGCTAGGGCTAGGAGAAAAGCAAGAGATGCTAAAATGACAAGGTCTTTTGAAAGGGATTCTTCCAATAGTAGGCTTGAGATTCAAGACAAGCCTAGGTTCAAAAGAGGTTCTCTAATCAAGTCCCATCCAAGTTTCCTAAAGCTCGTGATGACAAGGTGGCCAAACCTAAAGCTCAAAAGTGGAATAGTGGGAACTCACCTAATAAGAAGCCTACATGTGGTGAGTGTGGACAGAAGCATTTTGGTACTTGCCTCATTGGGACGGATAAATGCTTTAGTTGTGGTAAAGTGGGGCACAAGGTTCGAGATTGTCCTAACATGAAGGGGCAAGAAAAGAGTGGTCAAGCAAGTGGTTCTAGTGATGCTCCAAAGAAGAACCGCTTCTATGCTCTTCGTACTAGGGGTGAGCAAGAGACCTCTCCCGATGTGGTGACTGGTATGTTACAAGTCTTTTCTATTGATGCTTGTGTTTTACTTAATCCGGGTGCTACTTTGTCTTTTGTTACACCTCTTGTAGCTAAAGTTTGATATTTTACCCGATATTTTGCATGAGCCTTTTTTAGTGTCTACACCGATGGGTGAGTCGGTTGTTGGAAAGAGGGTATATAGAAATTGTCCTATCATATTGCCCAATAGAGTTTCTAATGTTGATCTAGTTGAACTAGATATGCTTGATTTTGATATTATTTTGGTATGGATTGGTTGCATTCTTCTTTCGCCACTATTGATTGTAGGACAAGGGTAGTGAGGTTCAATTTCCCAAATGAACCCGTTGTTGAGTGGAAGGGGGGAAGTTTTATTCCTAGAGGTAGTATCATTTCTTGTTTGAAGGCTTGCAAAATAATCTCTAAGGGCTGCCTATATCATATAGTGAGAGTCCAAGATCTTGACTCCAAAATTCCTCCCATTGAGTCGGTACCCGTGGTGAGTGAATTTCTGGAGGTCTTCCCTAATAACCTTCCTGTTATTCCTCCCGAACGGGAGATTGATTTTGGTATCGATTTGCTACCGGGAACGAACCCCATTTTGATTCCTCCTTATAGAATGGCTCCGGCCGAATTGAAGGAGTTGAAAGCACAACTTAAAGATTTGATTGACAAGGGATTTATAAGGCCTAGTATAATTCATGGGGTGCTCCGGTCTTGTTTGTGAAGAAGAAAGATGGGTCCTTGAGAATGTGTATCGATTATCGCCAACTCAACAAAGTCACAATTAAGAACAACTATCCTCTCCCTCGGATTGACGATTTATTTAATCAACTCCAAGGGGCAAGATAATTCTCCAAAATTGACTTGAGGTCGGGATATCACCAACTAAGGGTGAGAGGTGAGGATGTACCAATGACGACCTTTCGGACTCGATATGGCCACTATGAATTTCTTGTTATGTCATTTGGTCTCACTAATGCTCCGGCGGCGTTCATGGACCTAATGAATAGGGTGTTTCGAAGTTACCTAGATTCTTTCGTCATTGTGTTTATTGATGACATCTTGGTATACTCGAAGAATGAAAGTGACCACATGGGTCATTTGAGGGTGGTATTGCAAACCCTTAAAGAGCATCAATTGTTTGCCAAGTATAGCAAATGCGAGTTTTGGTTGAGATCGGTGGCATTTCTTGGTCACATCATCTCTAGTGAAGAAGTTGAGATTGATCCAAGGAAAACGGAAGCGGTAAGGAATTGGCCGAGACCATTGACTCCAACCGACATACGGAGTTTCTTGGGTCTTGCGGGTTATCATCGGAGGTTTGTGGATAGTTTTGCATCTATTGCATCTCCTTTGACTACTTTGACCCAAAAGAGCAAGAAGTTTGAGTGGTCCGAATCATGTGAAAAGAGCTTCCAAATGTTGAAAGATAGGCTTACTACGACTTCGGTGTTGATTTTGCCGGAAGGTACAAAGGGCTTTGTGGTTTATTGTGATGCATTCCGTGTTGGTTTGGGGTGTGTGCTTATGCAACATGGGAAGGTTATTGCCTATGCTTCTAGGCAACTCAAGGTGCATGAGAGGAATTATCCCACTCATGACTTTGAGTTAGCGACCGTGGTGTTTGCTTTGAAGATTTGGAGGCATTATTTGTATGGTGTCCATGTTGATGTGTTCACCGATCATAAAAGTCTCCAATATGTGTTTACCCAAAAGGAGTTGAATCTCCGACAAAGAAGATGGCTTGAATTATTGAAAAGACTATAATATGAGTGTCCTTTATCATTCGAGCAAGGCGAATGTTGTAGCGGATGCTCTAAGCCGTTTGTCTATGGGTAGTGTGTCTCACATTGAAGAAGCCAAAAGGGAGGAGGTCCATAGATTAGCTAGGTTGGGTGTGAGGTTGGAAGGTTCTTCAAATAATAGTGTGATGGTTCATGATAACTCCGAATCATCTTTAGTTGTTGAGGTGAAGTCCAAACAACACCTTGATAAACCATTAATGAAGTTAAAAGAATCGGTTCTTGGCAAATTAAATGAATCTTTCTACTTAGGGGGAGATGGTGTATTGAGATATCAAGGGCGATTATATGTTCCTAATATAGATGATTTGAGGAATCGTATCCTTGAAGAAGCTCATGGGTCCCACTATTCCATTCATCTGGGGTCAACGAAGATGTATCATGACCTTAGAGAGGTGTATTGGTGGGAAGGTTTGAAAAAGGACATAGCGGAGTTTGTTTCTAAGTGTCTAAATTGCCAACAAGTCAAGGCCGAACATCTAAAACCGAGAGGCTTACTACAAGAGATCCAAATTCCTACTTGGAACTAGGAAGACATCAATATGGATTTTGTGGTAGGTTTGCCTAAGACCCAAAAATAGTATGACTCCATTTGGGTGGTGGTTGATAGGTTGACCAAGTCCGCTCATTTTATTCCTGTCAAGGCTATTTATTCGGCGAAAGATTATGCTAAGATCTTCATAGATGAGATTATGTGTTGCCATGATATTCCGTTATCCATCATATCGTATAGAGGTGCACAATTCACATCTAGGTTTTCGAGGTCGTTTCAAGAAAGGTTGGGTACTAAGGTGAAGTTGAGTACCGTTTTTCATCCTCAAACGGATGGTCAAGCGGAATGTACTATTCCAACCCTTTAGGATATGCTTAGAGATTGTGTCATCGATTTCAAAGGGAGTTGGGATAAGCACTTGGCTTTGGTGGAGTTTGCTTATAATAATAGTTTTCATTCATCCATTTCCATGGCTCCCTGTGAAGCCTTGTATGGTAAGAGGTGTATGTCTCCTCTTGTGTGGTTTAAAGTCGGTGAGTCTTCAATTCTTGGTCCCAACTTAATTTGTAGGACTTTGGAGAAGGTTCATATAATAAGGAATCGGTTGCAAACGACCTATCGTCGGCAAAAGTCCTATGCCGATAATAGGAGAAGGGATCTTGAGTTTGAGGAAGGTGACAAGGTGTATTTGAAGATTTCTCCTATGAAGGGGGTTGTTAGATTTGGCAAGAAAGGGAAGTTGAGCCCTCGTTATGTGGGTCCATATGAGATCTTGCAAAGAGTTGGTAAGGTGGCTATGAGTTAAGGTTGCCTAGTGAATTGACTTCGGTTCATCCGGTCTTTCATATTTCTATGCTCAAGAAGTGTGTGGGTGATCCCGAATCCATTCTTTCTATTGAGAGCCTTGGTGTCAAGGATAACCTCTCTTATGATGAGGTTCTTGTTCAAATTCTTTATAGACAAGTGAAAAGGTTGAGGAACAAAGAGGTTGTATCCGTAAAAGTGTTATGGAGAAACCACTTAGTTGAGGGTGCAACATGGGAGGCCGAGGCCGACATGAAGTCCCGTTACCCTCATCTTTTTGATGATTGAGGTTATCATTCTTTTTAATAGTATAATTATGATTAGAAAATGAAGTCCCTTGATTTTTGGGTAAAAATGTGCATAAGTTGAATTTTTGAAAGGTGTATAGTGAAGTGCAAAGTGATGTTTCAGTGATTGTGCCTCAAATTTGAAATTTGTGTTTTTGGCTTGTTTTGAGTCATGTTGTGCATTTTGACATATTGAGTCCTTATGAAATGTTGTGTATCCTGTTGATAGGTTGAACTTGAATCTAATTGACTCATGTTTGTCATAATGAGGTCAAATGGTTGTTATGAGAAGGAAGTACCTCATGAGGAGATGTTGAGTCTCATATTTGGTAATTGAAGTTTTGAATTGCCTTGATTGAAATGATATGTATTGTATTGTATTGAAATGATGTTGGTTGGGCTGCTAGTCTTGAGTCTATTCCTTCTTTGAAAAGAATTTGTGCCATTCGGGGAGGAATGTTCCTAAAGGAGGAATAATGTAACATTTCGAAATCTCAAGACGTGTCGTAAAGCCTAACCTAGGTGTCATGAAGTCTAAGTACTGTTTCTAAGTCCATTTTGATGACTAAAGGTCATTTAGGAAGTTAGGAAACCAAAACGTCCAAGAACGTCCATGACGTCCGGAAGTTTGGTTCAAAGAGGTGCTAGTGTGCCTTGGTCTATTTGACTAGTTTTTAAGAGTCAGAATTTAACGAAATCTGGTAAAGGTATGTGTAATACGTGTTAGGTATGTTTCACGGTTTAAACGTCCGGGTAGGACTCCCCAAGGACCAACCAAGGGCCCTTGAGTAGGACCCTAGTGTTAGAAGCAACACTATCTGGCAGTGTGCAATCGACGGCAAAGGAGACGGGCTGTGTGTGGAAAAATGGGGCGTCGATGACTCCGTTGTCCCATAATTAGCCATGTTGAGGAATCCCCTTGCCTGCACAGTCTCTGAACTCAACGACGGAGTGCAGGACGAGAGGGGTAGAGCCCGTCGACTCACAGACGGCCCGTCGTTCGGGGTCTCGTCTATGAGGGTCGAGTTTGTTGTCTAATTTAAGATGGTTTCATTTAATTAGTTAGAGGGTTAGGTGGTTTAATTAGGGGTTAAGGGAGTTTAATTAAGTTGATTTAAGACCCAATATAAATACTCCCAATCCTCATTAATCTAAAATAACTATAAAATACAATCGCTCTACCTTCTCTGTACTTTCTCTCTCTATTGGAAGACTCCATTGAAGCTAAGTCTAGGAGGTGAATTGGGGGCTGGAAAATGGTGGATTCATCTTCAATTTCTCATCAAAACATTAAGGTATGTGATCTCTTCACCTTTGAGACCTATTTCCTCAAAGGGTTCATCCAAATTGATTTCAAAAGTTAGTGATTTCAAATGGGTTTCATCCAATTCCGAATTTGATGTTATGAATTGAGTTGTTCATGGTTCTTTTAGGTTGATATGAGTTGATTAGAATGTATTCTAACTTAATTGGAGTAATTGTTGATGGTCTTGCCTAAATTGAAGAACATGTTCACAAGTCCTTAACCCTAGGTTGTGTTCTTGACTTAGATTGTAAATTGTTCATTCATTTGACTTGCTTAGGGGTTGAATCACTTGTATATGATGTTGATATGCTGTTTATGAATAAATTAGGATGATGATTAGTCTTTCATGCTAGTTCTTGATAGGTGATCTAGGATATGATGAATTGACTAAATCTTAAGCTTTGATCTACTATTGAATTGTGAAGTAGTGACTCTTCTATACTTGTGATTACATTGGTTATTGAATTGTGGTGATTTGATGACCTAATTGGGTTGAAGTAAGGGTTGATGGTAAGACCTTGATGATGGTGAAATTGTGAAGAAGACTTGGTAAGTCTTGTGACCTTATCCATTGTTTCAATTATGGTTAATTGTGATTAAAGTCATGATGATTGTATTGGAACATGCGTTGTGTAGGATTATAGATTGGTATGATGTTGAATTGAAATGTCTTGGTATGGTTGGGAGGTTGATTAAGATGTAAAGTAATAAGGGTGATGATGATTGCCAAATGTGCTTTATTATGAAAGGCTATAAAGTGTTAACCTTACTTATGTGAATTGTGATGAAAGACTTTTACTTATGCAATTCCTATTGAGCTATCATGATGATGATTATACAAGGGCTAGACCTTATGACCTAAACTAAGTTATGATTGATAAATAAAGATTAAAGACAAAAGGGACTCTAGCTTAGCATCGAGTGATCTTGAATGTGAGAGGGTTACACTTTCCCACATAGGAAAGGTAGGGTTCACTATGGTTCTCACGGGGTAGATAGCCTCATGACCCAAATAGGGTGTAGAGTGATGTTTCTTATGATGCCCCAAGTTCCATAACTATGTTGCCACCATAGGAATACTAGCTAGTGGGTCCACTTAGAAAGTTTCGTTTATGTTAGGTTCTATCTTGGCTAGTAGACCACCTTCCATCGGTGTAAGGTTTTACATAACCGGATTCCACATTAGCTCATGTGGTCTATGTCGGTTAAGGCAAGTGTTCCCTAAATTAAAATAAAGTAATGATGTATAGACTAACTAATGTTACTTGAGAGGTTTGACATAGCTTAGGTAGGGGTATGAGACTCTACTTATGCCTTGCACTAGTTTGCCTTGATAGTTATGTTTATAAATTGATAAAAATAGATGACTCTATATGATGATTATGATGCTTATGAACATGCAATTAGTCTTTATTGTTAAAGTATGAACTTATGTATGTTGAAGGCTATGTTATGTGAAGTAAGTTACTATTTATGATTCTTATTTCTTTACTTGATTAACTAGGGTTATGGGGCTTTTCTTGACCATTGCACTTGTGGCTTTATAAGGGTTATGTTTGGTTGTGTTGCTTTACTATTCACATGATTAACTCTTATCTATTCTTGTAATGTGATTACTTGATGTTAGGGTTACGTGAGATTATGGGTTTAAGTATGTAATATGCATATGATTGTTTTGACTTGATCATACATGTTTAATTGGTTGCTCTAGTTATTGATTGTGTATAAAGACATAAAATAGCATGATTTAACTAAATGTCCCTTTTTAGCATGTTTGGTTGATATATGTGCATATGGTCTCATACTTAGTACATGTGGCGTACTAACCCCATTTTCTTCCTTTTTCCCAAACACTTTAGGTTCTGGTCGTTGAGGTTTGGTTCGAGGCGAATGAGAAGGAGGCTTGGATACTCTTATCATCTAAGTGGTAGGTCCTCATTTTCCCGAGGATGATGCCGATATTCTACTTATGGAGTTGCTTAGATATTAAGACACTTATGTTGACTCTATCTTTTCATTTGAAGACAAGTTGTATGAAGTCTATATGTGGCTTACTTATGTTGTTGTAGGGCTATGCCCATTTGGTATTGTCTAGATGGTTATGAGATGAGACGGATTTTATGACTTTAATTCTATCTTATATATGTGTATGAAATAAAAGTAGAAGACTATGTAATTTTTCTATACGTACGCATCTATGTATACTCGATATTATACTATTATGTGTATGTAGAGGTCTATGTAAACCTCCGATTAGATATAGTTGAAAAGTTTTAATTTTTCCGCGTATTTTAACCAATGAATGTTATGATAAATGCTAAGAGGCTAGTCTTAGTCCTCAAAGAGGACGACGACGCCGGTTACGTCTTGGGGTGCTCCCCGGATGTGACAAGTATCCTCAATACTCAATATAGTCAACCCAAAATCATACCGAAACATGAATCAAAATGTCAACAACACAACTATCAAGAATTCAACGAAAACTTCAACAATGTTCATCAAGAACTAAATTTCTTAACATTCAAATAGCTTAGATTCGCTGAATTTAAACAAGATTGACGTGTGGTGAACTAACCCAACACTATGTGATCTCACATATCTTGATAGAGATCACCCCAAAGAATTCCACGCGCAAAGTTTGAGCGTTCTTGATTTCTCTTCTTTTCTCTCTTCTCCAAGCCCTAGCGTGAATTCTAAATCTTTCTAAACTGAATGAAGTCTTATTTTACCCCAATTATCCCTAAAAATGAATTAATTAAATTAGGTAAGGAAAAGATATCTTTGTCCTTCCCAAATCCGGATTGGACTTTTCATAAATCAATAACCCAACATTTGAAAGGCATAACTCACTCATACGATATCAAAATCTCGCAAACTCAGCGGCTTTGGAAAGATTATTCTAAGGGACTTCCAACCATATCTGGAACTACTTCTAACTCATCCTGAGCTAGGAGTTATGGTCATTTGAAGTTGATCAAAAACTCACTTTTTAACTTACTTAAAATTTTTAAATTTTCCTATTCTTTCCAAAACAAGTATTTTTCAGATTTTAAACTGTTTTCTAGTTATTTATAGTTGAGAGATGTTACAAAAATCATCAAGAAAAAATCAATACAAATCTTCATAACAATCCTCTTGTGCTCTTTCTTCCATTCTCTTAGCGGTTCTTAGAGTTTTAAGCTGACTTGACATAGGAAAATTGTGAGCAAGTGGTTTAAGACCGTGAGCAAATTGTCAAGTTCACACGTGCACTTAGTAAAAGACTAAGAACGATCCAAAAGTCTCACAAATGGAGTTTGTAGAGAGTAAAAGGTACACATACCTTGTCGTTACCTCACGAAGATAAAAAGAACTATTTTTGAATATTTGAATTTGAGTGTGTTGTAGAGAATAAGTGACTCTTCTTCATATTAATTGCTTGGATGCTCAAAATACATATACTTATATTGTTTTTGTATGGTTGATACATATATTGTCTTGAATTAATCACATTTATTTACCAGATGAATAATTATGTTCTAATAAAAGACACAAAGCTTGTATTTATTAGTGGTGACAAAATATTATCAAAGACATCATTACAAATTTGAAGGAATAACAGTTTCGTACGTTTCTTCTGTTGGATAAGAATTCATTAAGACGATAACAATGATACATCTTGACATATGTCATGGTCCAATCTCGGGAGGCATAATTGGTACCTAATGTCACACTTGATACTAAAACAATCATGTTAGGCATGTACACTAATGACGCATACCACTTACACCTAACAAATATAAACAAAGTAATTATCGACTTACCACAAGCTTTAGAAGACAAGATCACAAACAGAGAATCCTACAAGAACAATTATTTATCTAACCCATAAGTTCAGAATATATATATATATATATATATACACACACACACACACTAGTTTCACAATATGCATGTTGCATGTGTATATCAATTTTTGTGATATATCTAAGATTAATCAACAATCGCGTCAATATGTTTATTCACAGTATAAAGAATAATTGAAAAATAATTTGTAAAAATCTCTCACAAAGATCTTCTGAAAAAATTAATGCACAATCAAATTTAATCATGAACATAAAAAAAGGTACCTCAAATTCTATTGAACTTTGAACCACTTAACGATTTCATATCGCACTTTTTTTTTTTTTTAAAAAAGAAGAAAAATAGAAAACTTAGAATAATCGTAGTTTACAATTTACAAAAAATCCTCTATTTATAGATAACAAAGGGTAGTATGAACACATGATTATTATATCTCATTCGAAAAGTAACAAACCCTTATAAAAATCACGACTCATTGAAAACGTCACGACTCATTAAAAAAGTCACAACTCATTGAGAAAGTCACTAGCCTCTGAAAAAGATACAACCCTTTAATATGAAAAAATGCCTGCTTTTAATATAATATTAATATTAATAAATAAACAAATATAAATATAAAATATAAAGTATACTGAAATGATGATTTTTAATTAGACATGTTATATTAACTTAACATTCAAATTAGAGAGTTTATGCTTTAAGGTAGTATAGATAGATAAAAGTCAACAATGTTGTCGTGCTAATAACACAAAAGTAATAAGACCACACCATTGACAAAGGAGGTTTGTCTATTTATCTATCAAAACATGCAAGCATGAGTGCAACACTTCCAAGCTCGGAGTGTTAATACAAAATATTGTATAAGGTGAATTATAAGTGATCGAGTATCATAAGTTATTGAATGCCATAAATTTGTGGATTTATTTTCATGTCTTGTTTTAAAATGATGTTTCGTTGTATGACATAATTTGTGGACTGAGTCTAATATGACGAACACACATGGTGATGAATCATGCTGAAATGTTAGAATATGTGCTTAATTTAACCAATTATAGAAATGTTTAAATGTGAAACTATGTAACTAGAGTCGTCAAAATAGACTTAGCCTATGGGGCTGGCCCAACCCTACCTGTTATTGGGATAGGGTTGTGATGAGACTTTTCAAATCAACTTATAAGCTCGATCCATATAAGTCCTTAGCCCTTGAGGCTTGATTGCCGGACCGGAGTAGCCTCATGAACTAGAACTATTTATTTAAGGATAACTTACGACAATCTCACTAGTATATGATTTAATTACTTAAATGGTGTACTTTGGATTTTGAAATGTTCATATGCATTTATTTTGGAATACATGGACTTAAAATGAAGTGAATTTGTTTCAGATACACTCTATCCATGCGGATTCACATGTGTCTAGGATACTTTGACAAATCTCGAACCCCCACCTCCCTCCCATCTCGTTCTTCACTCTCATATCTCACTCGCATATTTGAGATGCATCGCACTAGTATTTTTACTAGTGTTATTGAAACAACACCATTATTTGTCATATTTAATTTAAAATTTTTCTCATTTTTCTTTATGTTATAGAGTTTTAATTTTGAAAAAAAAAGAGCTAGCCCGTCCGAACGCTCGACCCTTCTAGAGTTGGGTTGAATTGACCATTTTTCAGGTTCGTTCAAATGAAGGACCGACCCGCCCTAGCCATCAAATTCCTTGGCCTGCGCCAAGCTTCGTGTGCAAGTAAAGATATCAATATATGCATTAAGCTGAAGTTAATGTACCTCTTCTTAATTTCAGTGACTCGTAAGGTTGGCCTTGCAATAACCAACGATTGATACTGTACCTGTTACGCTACGTTTGTGTCACTGTTGTACAAGTGTTCGGTGAAGTCTCGTAAACCATTAGAAAGGAGATGAAAACGGCGTTATATATGAAAAAAAGTGAGGAAGTTTTGAGCTTTTGCGCTTTCGTCTAGAATGGAACTCACAGATTCTGGAGAAAACTGACTGATTGATTAGCGTTATTAGAGGATGTTGGCAGGCTTTTTGTTAGATTAGGGACTAATAATTTAGGAATTTTTGGAATAATGGGTTCAGAGGGAGGAGGACGACCGGAGAATGTGCAACAGAGTTCGCGGTTCGTTGCGACATGGATTGTAGGAGGGGCGGTGTTAGGGTTATCTGTGCTTGGGTTGAGATTTGTTTTGCCGAAGAAGAAGAAGAGACCTATAAGGGTGTATATGGATGGTTGTTTTGATATGATGCATTATGGTCATTGTAATGCTCTTCGACAGGCTAGGGCTCTTGGTGACCAATTGGTTGTTGGAGTTGTTAGCGATGCGGAAATTATAGCGAATAAAGGCCCTCCTGTCACTCCTCTTCATGAGAGGTATTTTGCGCTCTCTTTTGTTCTGACATTTCGGATTTGTATTTTTTTTTAAAAAATCAAATCGGTTTGGCTTTGTATCCACTTGAAAGATCTAATCTTTATGTGAAACTCAGTAGTGTGCTTTAGTTTTGTTGCTTCGGTTAAGTGTTACTCTCTGTTTTATCTTGTTTGATTGATTGGTTCTAGTAGGGAGGAATATTTCTTCCAAAACCTTAAAGCATATACTTTTCTTGGGAAATTTCTCTGTATCTGCTCACTTTATAGACATGTCCTACAGTTGGGAACTGGCGAAGATTGCTTTTTTTTGGGTTACAGAAACAAGGGTCTATAGAGTGTAATTTGGGCGAGGATGGTTATTTTTGGGGTTACTGAAAGAAGGTTTTATGGAGTATTTAACTACATAAAGAAAAAACCTCAGATCAGGGTGAAGTTTGGCTTGTAAGGTTATCACGATTTGATTATCATGGCAAGGGTTTGGTTAAGAGAACGGAATTCCTCGGCTCAGAACACCACCATTTCCACCCGAACTTTCCTAATCAACTGATGGCTTCATTCCATCGTTTTGCTTGTTGTCTGATACCATTGCCCTTGAAAGAATCAAAGGAATTTAGCAAATAAAATCATGGCAACTACCATTAGAGCTCTTTTGCTGTACTTGACTGTGATGATTATTATTGTTTTGTCTGTTGCTTGGGATAGATTTTTGATCAAAAGAATTGACTCAGTATCTTGCTTGTTGATTTATCCTAGGATGATTATGGTTGGTGCTGTGAAGTGGGTGGATGAAGTCATCTCTGATGCCCCCTATGCCATTACTGAAGAATTTATGAGGAAACTATTTGATGAGTATAACATAGACTATATTATTCATGGGGATGACCCTTGTCTTCTTCCTGATGGAACTGATGCGTATGCCCTTGCTAAGAAGGTTGGTCGCTATAAGCAGATCAAGCGCACAGAAGGAGTTTCAAGCACTGATATTGTTGGTATGTATTGTTCTCTTGATTCTTTGGCAATGTAAACTCCTGTTTCAAAACGAAGTTGGGCATTGTTTTGTGTTGGAATGGCTAGTTCTTTCTTTTCTTGGAGCTGCTGGGCAGCATCTTATCAGTGCCTTGCCTTGCTATTTAGTGAAGATGTTTTGGCATTTGTTAATATTTAAAAGCTAAAATTTTCAATAACTAAATTGCTAGAGCTTATAGGTGCTAATACTGTTTGTGTAAATAGTATTTGTTTTATAAATTTGCCTTGTAGGTCGAATGCTTCTTTGTGTGAGAGAGAGGACCACTGTTGACTCCCCCAGTCATGCCTCCTTGCAGAGACAATTTAGCCATGGTCACAGCCAAAAATCTGACGACGGTGGTGCTGGGAGCGATACACGCGTATCTCATTTTCTTCCTACGTCTCGTAGAATTGTACAATTTTCAAATTCGAAGGTCAGCCTCTTTCATATAATCTTACTCTGTGGTAAATTCATTCCTCACAAGCATGAAGCAAAACTTTTAAGGTTTTCTTGTTGCCTGATAAATTCGTCATAAAGTGATTGTTTCATTAGTGTGTCGCCTCTTTTGAGTTTCCTTACAAAAAAGAAAAGAAAAGAAAAGGATTAGTTTTGAGTTAATAACTATTTAGGAAAAGCAGGAGATTCTCAGATTCTGAACTCTAAACTGGCCCAAAATTTAGAACTCATCTTGCCTCGTGGTGATTTGGGACAAGGAGCAGATCACTAGAAAATTAAGCAGTGAGAGAATAATCATATTTTCTGATTTCTTATGTTAAATTTCTAAAAGACGTGCAAAACTGGGAGGCTTTGAAGTATTTTATATGAATCCATGGGGTTCTGACGTGATAGCATCTGAGAGCAGTAAAACTTAGGGTTTTCGTGGCTCCCCCCCCCCCCCCCCCCCCAAAAAAAAAAGAAAGAAGAAGAAGAAGAAAAAGAATCAAGAAAAATGGATAATAAAGTTGGAATTGATCTCTGGAAATCAGGGTTCAATTTTTCCAGAGATATAGGATCCTTGCGAGGAGATTGAATCACTAGTTGATGTGGATCCTCGTGAAGCAGTAGCATAAGCTTGTTTGGGTTTTTGATAGTCCTTTTGCACTGTTATGGTGCAACTTTAATATATCGTTACCAGGCTCAGAAAAAACCTCCTCAGAGACAAAAAAGGAATGGAAGGTGATTTCTTTACATCTGTCTAGATATTGGTAGTGGGAGAAACTTAAGTGTAGTTCTCAGAGAATGAAAATCCATATAGTAGGTACCTAACACTGAAAGAAAAACACAAGATACAAAAACAGTAAATAACCAAAAAAAAAGATATACTGATTCATTGAGTTTATATACGAGATGCTAAGCTTCAAATATCGTGGTTTTTTTTTTCTTTTTCACGTGAACTGTAATTTTTATATGAAAACCATCAAATGGGAAATGATGGCAATCTGTTGCGACCAAAATGTGGTAACATCACAAGTTTTGTTATGTGCTAAGTAAATCAACGGCGGCATCAGTATCATTTACATTTACAGCAGGAGATGTTGCACCAAAACCGAAGCAGAAAAAAAAAGAAGCACCTGTTCTTAAGATTGATTACTTTGTCGTTCTTGCTCTCAAAATTCCTAGTTTTTTCTGTCTAAAAAAAATTACTAGTTTTTTTCCTTCCAAATAACCACATACTGCAGAAGGAAGAGTAAACCCGAGGTCAGAAGAAGTCAACTAATCAAGCCCCTACTGCCTAGATGCATAAATTTGCACATTTCAATTATAAGTAACTCCATCTCTCTTTCAAGTTAAATTAGGATCTGTAAGTAGAGTTCAATTGGTGATCATCCAATCAAACAATTAAGCACAAGAATGAATAAACCCATGAAGCAAAAGCAGTTCATTGAAATAAATAAGATTCAAACCACTATATTCATGTCAATCTCCCCGTGACCTAGAACAAGGAGTTGAATGACTCATAGCATAAAACAACACAAGTTTATCAAAAGAAATATTGCAAAATCAAGAAGAAAGAGAAAGGAGAAAAAACCTGAAAACCTCTAGCTGTCCATTGAATATCCTCCAAAATTCTCGAACGTTTGATATAAACCTACCAATGAGTCCACTGTTTATAATTTTGCATCAAAGGAAAAATAAATTACTGAACTACCCTAAATAAAAAAATCTTGCAGACAGCCCAAGGTGTTTCACGCCCCATCCAGTGTGCTGCACTGTAGTATTAGTTTTGCGTGTTTGTTTATCTTGCTTCATTTTGGCTCTTAGCTTATTTCTTTGCTCCTTTTCCATATCTAACTTTTATCTTTGGGATTCATTTTGCACTAATTTGCTGCCGGAGCTTGCATATTCATCACACTCCACAAATATTAGCTTCCAACACCAGAGATTCACAAAATTAAGCCTTTAAATATTACAATCAACACATAATTAAGTCGAATGTGAACAAATATGATAACTTTTTTTGTTTACCAATTCTCAAAAAAAAAAATGATAATTTTTTTGAATATATTCAATTTATCATTTAAGCATCAGTGCCTGATCTGTCTTACATTAAGCTTATGATCTTTTTAGGGAAATCAGTTGATATTTTAAGCTTATCATCTTTTATTTCCATGTTGCTGCTAGGAAGTACATTTGTTGCTTATGAGTTATAATGTTTCGAGCGTGTTTGTGTAGGGAGCTGGACCTGATGCCCGCATAGTCTATATTGATGGCGCCTTTGATCTTTTCCATGCTGGACATGTAGAGGTAAGCAATCTAGATTTAGGACATAAAAAGATAAGGATGCTTGTATATCAAAGAATCATATAAAAAGGTAAACAAGTGTAGTCTCCTTTAGTAAACTTTAGTTTATGGTTGAAGTGCTCCACAACATTCAACATGGTATCATTGTTACTAGTCGTTGCAATTTTCATGTTTTTAGCGAAAAATGAAATTGGGTGGGTGAGAAGAAATTCTCTTGAAGACCCAACCAAAGGAATAAATGTGCTCTTACATAATAGCTTTATCTTTTAGATATCCATTTTGAGTCATCTAATATGTACAAGACCATTGCTACAATAACATGTGGGAAATTCCAACCTTTTGCCTAATATTTTAAACTCACTTTCTTCGAGCTGTTTGAAGAACTTTTGGAACTTTTTTCGAAACAACTTTTTGTGGGAAAAGGTTATGCAAAAGAAAATGTGCTTGGATAGTTTATGCAAAAAGATATGTGTTTGAACTATTGTAGTTTTTTTGAAGATTCACAAGTGTTTTATGGGTAAAAGTAGAATAATTTTTCTTTGACAAATTGCTGAAACTTATTCTTTGGACCACCTCTTTGGAGAAGTCTTAGGAGATTTTTGCAAAACTTCAACATCATTGAATAAGTTTTTATGTGATCCCCAAAAGACTTTCTACAGAAAAATGTTATCTCTTTTCCCTGCTGTATTTCTTCTCAGTGCTTATTAGTCTCTTTTTCTGTTATATCTAATGCATGCTCAGAGTGCAGCTTCATTTTCTCACGTCTCTGTTAATATTTAGATATTAAGGCTTGCTCGAGGACTTGGAGACTTTCTACTAGTAGGCATTCATACTGATCAAACTGTAAGGTAATATGGTGTGCTTCTGCGCTCTCAATCTGCTTATCCACAACCCTCACATACTAAAATATTTTGTATTTGGAGGTTCCGTTGTCCTGATAAAACCTTAACGTAATAGTTGTAAAAACTCATCCTTTGTCTGAAATTAACATACTAATTTATTTACGTGTGGTTTTCTTAAAGGTTCTAGTATATGCCTAATAATTTTCTCTAACATGATAAACAGATACCGTAGCAATCTTGTTGGGAACTAAGAATGTCAAGTAGAGTATTAATATGATAATTGTTTATCATGTTAGAGAAAATTATGGATGACGATGAGACTTAAACAGCCTGCTATGATACATTGTCCAATTGTCACACATGTTCCTTGAGAGGTGTTAGTAGGTAGAAAAGGAACACTTCACGTTCTCTTTTTGACAACTAAATAATTTTATGAAAAAATATTTGGACACCAAATCACCAGTACAGAAGTACTCCAAAAACTAGAAAACTTCATGAGTGCACCAAAAGGAAATAAGGGGGGAAAAAGGTCTGAAATATATCCGAACTTTGACCAAAATTGTTGTTACGATACCGAACTTTGGAAAGGACCTTTTACCCCTCTGCCTTATAAAGGTATATATGTGCCCACGTGGACATCATAAATATTGCATCATTGTAAATAGTAATGTGCCCACGTGGACACATATATATCTTTAAAATATACTATTAAATAGTGCAGGGGTAAAAGGTCCTCATAAAGTTTGGTATCGTAACAACAATTTCGGCCAAAGTTAGAGTAGTTTTCAGACCCTTTTCCCAAATAAGATATAAGAGGTTATACTTCAATTCTGCGAACTTATCCCTACATTTTCAAAAGCCCTCCTATCTTTGTCTCGTCAAATGACTCAGATAAGGGCTAGTTGAGCAACACCTCCATGCTCTGCATCTTCCCCTCCACCTACCACAATTCCAGCTGAACAATTAGCTCTTTCACTGTGCTTGGCATCACTCGAGTTACTCCAAAATAAGACATAATTTTGAGGCTACTCGGCAACAAAGAGGAGATGGTAAACGTCTTCACCCGAACATTTACACATGAAGCACCAACTAATGTATGTAACCTTCTCTTCCTAGGTTTTTCGGCCGTCAATATCACCTCTCTTGTTGCTAGCCAGAAGCACTCTTTTCTTGGTACCTTAGGGTGCTGAATCGTTTTATGTGGAAATGCAACCTTCTCCATAGTCAGGAGCTTCTCGTAATATGACTTGACTGAAAAAACTCCATTGTTCCCTGCCCCCCACCTCATACATCATGGTTGTCCTGTGATGTTACTTGTTTGTGAAGCAAATCGATTAACTGGCGTGGGTTAGTTGCATGTCGACTGTTGAGTTAAAAAAAGAGTTCTTTGGAAATATGCTACAGTGCCATATTAGTTATATGGGAGGAATATAACTGCATATAGCTAATAGAAGAGGAAAAGAAGACGAAAGTTTGGGGATGTGGGGTGTGGTGGAGAGAGAGACCCAACAGTGAAGATTAGTTGATTTTTAAATTTATTTTTTTGTAATAGGCAACTTCGTATTATATCACAAAACAGTACAACCCTTGTACTGAAACCATACATACAGATGCCTCCTTTTCCACTTTTTCAGTCTATATTGAGTCTAAAGCATCAATTACTGATACAGTGTCATTGGAGTATAATTGATTTTATTTTTTTATTTTTGCATTTTTATGAAAACTCTAAGATTGTACTTTCAAATAGGGACTCTGGATACTTTGATAGCTAAAAAATGCTTAATTAATTGTGCTTATCTACAGTCAGTACTTGAGGTTTTTGTGGAGAAAATAACTTCTTACCTGTCTGTTTCTTCTCCTCTTAGCATGTTTACTGTCTGGGAGCTCAATTTATCTTTGTCACAACGAAGTATGGTTAGTTAGTTGCAAGTTTAGTCAAAGATCTCATCTTCCATTCTGTATTGTCTTTTCCAGTGCCAATAGAGGTGGACACCGTCCAATTATGAATCTTCATGAAAGGAGCCTAAGTGTTTTGGCTTGTCGCTATGCTGATGAAGTGATAATTGGTGCTCCAGGGGAGGTGTCAAAAGATATGGTAATCTCTACTCATATGAACACTGTTTTGAAAATCATTTGTGACATTCTTATTGCTATTATTACTCATCCACTCCAGTGATTTCCTACGATCTCTTTATTGACGGTGGTCCAAGCTCAAGGATGCTAAAAGCAGAGAGAAAAATTCACAACGTTTTTATAATTACGTCTCTAATCTTTGGAGCTAAACAGTAATGACATTAATGAAATTATCATTAACACTTGCATGAACCTTCTGCATGTTATGTATGAATCCAAGATCACTTATGACTTCTCTTAATTTTCATGGATATCAGATTGATGATATCTGCTATATTAGTTATCCTTTTCCAGATTATGGCTTAATGACTGATGGTGATATGACATGTTCTCTACGACTCTACGTAGTGGCGGTGTTTCTCTTGTAGTGTCTTACCTAGTGTTTCTTGACAGATATCATATTAAACTCAGGTCGTATCTTTATTTCTGCATATAGCAGCACCATGAACCCAAAATCATCGGCCTTTAATATCCTCACGTGGACCGAATCAGGCCCACACTCAAGCACACACGTGTCGAAGATATGATTGAATTTCAAAAAATGTGTCCTTTCTAACAACTTAAGCTTTTAGATTATCTGGTCACACAATTGAATGTTGGCATTAGAGATGAACCCTATCCTTGTTGTGTTTCTTAATGTTGGGACCCTATGTTATTATCCACTCTCCAAATGTCCAGTCCTGAGCGTGAGGTGGAGAGTGTTATGAGCAATGGCGGATCCAGAAATTTTACCAAGTGGATTCAAAGTATTAATAAAAATAAAATAGTATTAAATGTTGCGGGTGGGAATTGAACCCGCTATGCATCAGTCAAATTGTACCCACTTTGCCGCCGGACTACATGTTAATAGTGGTTTAAGTGGGGTCAAATTAATTATATACAATGTTTTGTTTCAAAAAAACAGGTTGAATATATACGTATATACAATGTATTTTTTCGATGAAGTGGGTCCGCCCCTGGTTACGAGTGTCCCACATTTGTTGAGAAAATGAGTTGTTCTTGATAGTCTTCGGCAAAAATATGAAGTGAAAAAGAGTAATGATATCCAAAAAGAAAAAGCTCCCAGGCATGATTCCCAAGTAATGACCTAGACCCATCCTAATCTCCCCCTTGCGGTGGTCCTTAGGATCACTGGGAACCACCATCCTTACCCCTTTCCTTCTCTTAAACCTTTCTCCACTCCAATGGAGGACTGTATTTACATTGCGATAGGAGTACATCTTTCAATCTCGAGAAAATCAAAGGAGCGGCTGGTGAATGGTATGAATGGACTGAAAGAAGCAAAAACACCATCGCAAGAACTTCTTTCAGCAAGAAATCTATGATCTGGATCACTCAGGTCATGCGAGAAGCTTCAAAGATGAAAGGAAATGTGGTTAGGAGGTGGAAGATAATAGAGCCTCTTTCAGAAATCTACTGTGCAAGAAACTTCAACAAATACAATAGATACATTAGTTTGACAAACATAAGGGGTAGGAGAGGCCCGTTATCATCATTTCGGAGATGACTTTTAACTCAGGATGGAACAATATAGCGGACGATATGGGGAGATTCTTTTCTAGTCATAGAATGGAGGAAAACAGAATAAGCAGAGGCTAGTGGATAGTAATAACCCTTTTGCAGAGGCTGTGAGGAGCTTTAAATAGTCAAACAGGAAATTGGTTGGAGATAATGACCAACATTAATGAAGGAGGAGGAAATCATTAGCATTAATGATACTTTGACATCCAAAATGAAGTCCTACAAAGAAGCTTAGTTGGAAATTTCGAAGAAATGAATATGTTGATGCCAACCCCGTCGGAGGTGAGGAGATGGGCAAGTAAGATTTGGAGGCTAAATCATGGTCTGAATATTTATGAGATGGGTTCTGGAAAGTTCTTGTTCAAGTTTGCGATAAGAATCACAGCGGAACAGGTGATTGGAGGCAATTGGGTCTGGAACAACTCAAAAATCTGGCTGCATTGGTGGACTCCAACGATAGTGGCCACAAATTGGAATACTATACCGAGCTCGACCTGGACTTGGGCCATAGGTCTTCCACTGTTCTCTGGATGCAAACGACTTTCAAAGACATCGGAGACTTCTGTGGGAGTTGGATCATAACAGAGGAAGAGACACAACTAAGAAACCACCTTAAATGGGCGAGAAGCAGAGTTGAAGGCGGCAGGTTTTTCCTCTTATTTGCCATGTTTAACCTATGGAAAATAATTTTTTGTTAGTATTTTCCTCCAACCAGAGAGCCCTCGATTTTTGTCTCAGATTATTTCCTGGCAATTGCCATCATTGTTATTCCCCTTTTCCCTCCTTTTTCATTTTTACCTGTTTCAACTCCTTCTCCCATCTACACCTTTCAAGGCCCTTAGTTTTTTGTTTTTTTTTGAAACTGGTAAGGTTGTATTCTTCAGCAGTAAGGGCATGCTGGCCACCACTAAAAAGTGTCAATCACAAACTTCCTATCAAATCTACAATCTGATCTGTATCTACTATACACAAGTTTACACCAAAAAAGTAGATATACTATACAATTCCATTTGACCTTGTTTATGGAATTGGATCTATTGTCGAAACATCTACTGTTCCTTTCCTTCCAAACTGACCACCATATACATGATGGTATTAACCTCCACCTCTTCTGGCTCTTGGTACCTCCTCTCCTTACCCAGCTCTTCAACACATTTGATGTACGTTCTGGCACTGTCCAATTCAGATTTGAGAAGCTAAGGAACAAATTCCAGATTTGAGCTGTGTAATTACAGTGCAGGAAAAGGTGGCTGTTGGTTTCACTTGTTTGTTCATCAACTCTCTTGTTTTCATATCTATTGGCCCACAATCTTCTTTGTTCCATACATCAAAATCTCCTTTCAATGACTTCATATTTTCTGCCAGACAAAATGTTCGCTTTCCGTCTCCCTGAGATCTAATAGTTAATAGCTGCTTGACAGTCATCATATCCTTGAGGTCTGCAACTTTGAACCATATTGTCGAACCCAATAGGGTTTCTTGTGCAATCCTACATAATAAGGCTATGATCTAACGTTCTTCATAAAATAAATAAAACTATGATATTAAGTTCAGGACATGGGATTTAATTCAAGTTAGAAATCATTTCCTCTTATTGGGTGTAATCAAGAACTTGTTCGGCCTCAACTTTGATTTGATTCCTCGTTAGTTCAGCTGAACTTTGCACCTCTCAAAGAGAGGCCAAGAAGATGGTTATTTTTGAGCTCCGAGAACTCCTCATAACTGTCGACACAATTCTGCACCTATTCTTTCCTGAAAATCTTATGGTGGTGTTGTAAAAAAAAACAAAAAACAAATCTTATGGTGTTAAAATTCTCTCCTCCATACCCGTGGCATGTGCCACCATTGCACTTGACAACTCTTCCAGAAACCTCATTTGATTCTCCCCATTGGCTCTTACACTTCCTAACCCCAAATCTACTCTGCCTTTATTTCCCTTAAATCTTGGCACTTGTAAGTGCTTGCCTTTTCCCACATCCTCTTTTTCCAATTCATCTCATCCTACTATAGTTAAGACCCTTCCAATATTCTCCCTTGCCAGAAGTATCTCATATCTTACTCATCTCTATATTTACTCATCAAGTCCGTTCCACATTCTATGAGACTTGCCTATTTGATTGTCGTTCTATTTGGTCATTCATCTGCTGAATACGTCCATGAATTTCTGGGCATGTTCTTCTTCTCCTTGCCTCTCTTCTACTCTCTTCTCTGGACTAATTTTCTTTTTTTGAGAAGGTAACGATTTGTATTATACACCAGTACTTATGTAGCTCTGAAAACCCCTTTACAAAAAAGTATGAAAATCTAGGAACAGAAACAGCAAGCCTAGCATGATTCCAATACTTCTAGGATTGCTTCTGCATTTATAGGGAACTCTTTGTACACCAAAAACATAATAACAGAACACAATCTGTTTTGATCATTTGTAGGGATCTGCATTTACTTTTATCTTTTTTCTCTCTTTCCTTTCTTTCCTCCCTTTCTATGCATTTGCTTCTTTTGCTCTTTTTTCCAATAGCAATAAGAATGTCTGTCACCTCGTCTTTGTTCCTCTTATATAAGAGAGACTGACAAATCTTCCAAAACTCCAACAGAATTCCCCCCTATCCATTCAGTTATCCTTCTTTCCTTATCAGTGTTGGCTTGAGGTTATAATTACATTCCTTCCTTCCTCTCTTTCCCCTTCCTTCATTAGTTCTCTCACACTATGTGTCCTCCCCCTCACCCCTTCTCTTCTTCCTTGCACGAAGTTCATCATTGACTCCTCTCCCCTATATTCCATGACTTCTGCTTCTTTTGGCATGGTCGGGGACTGATTTATAGGATTCCTTCTGCTGTACTGAGGCCCTCCCCCCCCCCCCCCCCCCCCCAAAAAAAAAAAAACAACCCCAAACCCCCAAGGTTTGGTGCCACATTTTGAGCCAAAATGATTCTGAATCTGGCTGGGTCGAAGGCTATGTTGCTCAGAACTTGCAAAATTTTCCTGTTTTTGAAATTGGTAAATTTGTATTCCTGTGCATTAACGTCATGCTGGCTACCTCCAAAAATTTACACATAATAGAAACTAATTACAGTAATCCCATGAAGTCAAACTAACTGAACTTCCTCTTTTATTCAATGTTATTTACACCAAAATATAAAGGAGCGATGACCTTCCACTAATCTTCTGCATGGTGCTCTTTGCCTTCAAAGATCTTTTCATTTCTTTCCTTCCAAATGTTCCACCATATACTTACAGGCAGGTACTGTTTTTATACAAATCTTCTGGCTCTTGCTCCCTCCCTCCTAATCCAACAACCTTGTTAGAATATGAATAGGTTTATACAATCCTATTAGAATAGGAATAGTTTATACAATACTATTAAAATAGGAATAGGTTTATATAATCCTATTAGAATAGGAATAGGACTACTAAATAGTATCCTATTTGGTAAAGGATTGTATTCTATGGTCTATAAATAGGGTCTCATGTAATAATGTAGATACAACAACAATTCAATAATATTATTTTGCTATATTTCTCACATGGTATCAGAGCCTCTACGATCTTGGTGAACAATCAAAGAGCTTTCGCTGCCGGCGGGCGGCTATTACTCATATATGTCGCCCGTCTGGCCAGTGATTATGTTAGCAAAAGTTGGGTCACCGTGTATCTTTCTAGTGACTGTTTTCCTATATTTAATTTTGTAGCACCGTCCCATCATTCCGGTGACTACTTTTTCATATTTAATTTTGTAGCACCGTCCCATCTTTCCGGTGACTACCTTTTTTTTTGCATATCTGATTTGCGTAGCACCGTGCATCTCCCGGACTACTTTTCATATTGAATTTGTGTAGTACTGTGGATTATTTTTCGGAACTATTTTCTCATATCTGAGTTGCATAACATCATGTGTCTTTTCAGTAACTTAGATTTGATTTGCATAGTTCCATTTGTCTTTTCTGGTGACTCCTCAAATCTGATTTGCGTAGGGTTGTGCCATCATTCCAATCCTACCTATATAATTTCTCTTTTTCATTAGGGTCGTGCCATCATTCCGACCCTACCCATATTATTTCTCTTTTTTTGTCAATGGGGTCGTTCCAACTATCCTATATAATTTCTATTTTCTAGTTGGGTCGTGACATCATTCCGACCCTACCTATATAATTTTATTTCTTAGATTGTGACCATTTTTAGCCATCAAATCTAATACTACGGCATATGAGCATGTTCCAATAATTATTTTGGTGACTTTCTTATTTAATATTAACTCATCTATTGATGCCAACATGATCCATATACTTTATATTAGATTTGAGCACTTCGTTGCTCAGGGGGAGTTTAGTAGCCTTGTATGTCGATTGTGTTGTGTCATCGATTGTGCAGATCATTCTATGGTCTAGAACAATTTTTTCTCAAGCTTGGGTTGGGAAGTTCAACACCAATATTATGAATCAAATTCAGTATTTCATGCGAAAATTAAGCACATTGAGATTTACTGGCATTATGCATCAAATCCATCAAATCCAGTATTTAATGAGAAGACAAGCACATTAAGATTGACCGTCAATATTGTGAAGTCTGCAAATATCTCACCAAGCCCCTCATCGGTCCCCGTGTTAATTACATTTGTAACAAGCTAGGTGCATGAATTGTACGCACTAGCTTGAGGGGGAGTGTTAGAATATGAATAGGTTTATACAATCCTATTAGAATAGGAATAGTTTATACAATACTATTAAAATAGGAATAGGTTTATATAATCCTATTAGAATAGGAATAGGACTACTAAATAGTATCCTATTTGGTAAAGGATTGTATTCTATGGTCTATAAATAGGGTCTCATGTAATAATGTAGATACAACAACAATTCAATAATATTATTTTGCTATATTTCTCACACTAAAAGGCAGCAGTATGCTCTGGCGTAGACCAGTTCACTTTAGCCAAATTGATGAATAACACCTACACTTGTGCTTTAACTGTACAATGTAGGAAACAGGTGGTTGATTGTCTCCAAAGCCTCCTTACATAATGAGAACATTGAAGCAATGTAGATTCCCCTTTTTCTGTAGTGCTTCACGTGTCAGACAAGCTCTTCTGACTACTAGCCAGATGAAGCTTTCACCTTAGTTGATGCCACTCTTTCATGATTTCCAGGTTCCTCATATTACTTCAGTTAGCCCCCTAGGTACACCCTATTTACTGAGAACAGTCCATCTCGGTGATGTTTCCATATAAATCCTTGGAAACCACTGATTATTGTCAACAGATCTGCTATCCCTGCTATTTCCCAATCATTTAACAACCTTCTGAAAGCTAAATTCCATCCCTGAGGGGACCAAATCTCCTCTACTTTGACTTCAGGATTGGTGCATATTGAAAATAGTCCAGGAAATAAATCCTGCAATGCCCCCGTCCACTCCAGTTCTCCTTCCAAAATAAGATCTTGTCACCCCTGCCACCTTGTAATTTGAATTTACCTTCAAAGGCCAAGGCTGACCAGAAAGCTCTAATGATCCTCCATACCCCCACGCCAAAAGTATCTGTAACAATATTTGTGCACAATTGTTTAGCTTGGCCCTGTTTATGTTGGATTAATTCTTTCCACAAAGTCTCTTTATATCTCCATAACCATTTCATAAGTAGACTTTTATTCTTTAACTTTCAGTTTTTGACCCCCAAACCTCCATACACTCTGCTTTGCTGAATTGATTCCCATTTCACCAAGTTAAATCCTTTGCGCACTTCATTTCCTTCCCACAGTAAATTCCTACTCAAACCGTCCAAACTCCTAAGTCTTGACCACCTTGCTAGGAGTAGGAAAGACATCACATATGTAGGCAAAGTGTTAACATAGAGTTGATCATCTCTCTTCCTTTTTCTCTTTATGGTCATCCCTTTAAACTTTGATTTCTGTGAAAGGCCCAAGTCAAAATTCTTATTGTGCACCCATTTTGGTCCAGGATGATTGGGGTGTGTGATCCACACTGGATTCGGCGACTTCTCAATCTAACTTGAGTGCTTTGACTACACCCATAAAACAAGAAGTATAGGTCGATTGGATATTTGATTTGATTTTGGGAGTAAGTCATACTAATATTCACATAAAGCACCAGAACTTGTGCTAGTATACGAGATAACTAATGAATAAAATATTAAGTGCTGACAAAAAAATTAATATTTTCTAGTTATAATTTAACAACTTCAATTAATTGTCGAAATATATACTTATGTATATTGTCATATACCTTTATTAGTTGTATCTTAACACCCGTATTCATACTCCTATATTTCTGTTCTTTATATATAGGTGATGATGAATATCCATACCCGTGTTGGGTGCCCACAGCCATATCTGAGAACATAAGTCGAAGGTCATTGTTGTAGGTCACTGGTGGAAAATTTTTCTGGCCTTTCTCTAGATTTCCAGCTATCAAAAGCTTTCACTTCACGTTAGTCTGGTTTTCTAGGCGTTGATGCATGTCGTTGGAAGTTTTTTTCTGGCCAAAATCCTTTTTCCGACAACTGAAGATCTTCACTTGTCACTTGAGATAGTCGGTTCTGGATATTCACACCTTAAGGCCTGAATTTTGGTCTGGTGATGTCACCGCTCACCATTAGCTTTGCCATCAACTGTCTGCCTGTCCCAGTCTTGGTCAATCCTTTCCGGTGATGGTAGGGCCTCGAAAGGTCTGTGTGGGGCTGAGGCTGAATTTTTGGTCTTGTGAAAATAAAAGCTGGATGAAATGAAAAAATGAAAGCTGAATAATTCCGTAGTTTTAAGATCTCTTTCTTGTTATGTGGATGTGTTATGTCTTAGAGGTCCTTTCATGTATATGTTTTGTTTGTCCAAAAGGTTGGTTTTGTATATGTTACTATGTTAGGAAACAAAGATCTTTCAAACATATGTCATTGAGATTCTTTTCTTATCATTGCCTTTGAAAGTGTAGTAGAATTAGTTTTGTCCTTGATAGATACTGGTCCTCTGTAGCAAAAAGTCGAGACTCTTAATATTCTTTGCCTATTTGGCTGGCTTAAATGGTATGGGAGGCCCTCAGTCCCACAGTTTTCAGTTCTCCCCTTGGTTGGGTGATTTAGTATTTTGTCTTTCTCCTCTTATAAGTAACTTCGTTTGTTATTTGCTTTACTCAAAAGAGTTCAGATTCTAGTTGTTGTAAGTATCCTAATAATGGGCTAACTTGTTCCACCTTGTTGGAACACATATATAAAAGTTAGGTTCATCTTACTTCATCTCTCCCAAAAGGAAAATTATTACATTGTTGTCTGTTGACTGTCATACATATTTTTTTTTCCATAATTCATATTTGATAAGAGGAAATTTCACTACTTAGTGGTTTTGACTGGAAATCTTCATTTTGCATTGTTTCCATAGGATCTCTGTTGATCAGAAAATTTCCTTTTGGAGATTAAGAAATTTAATGTTTTTACTTTTTACCTAAACTGTAATTTCAAAGCAAATGATTTCCTCTCATTCTTGAGTTGATCTCATAGAGTATATCATGTTACTCCTCATTATCGTGTACTGACTTTTTTTACAATTGGACACTGATGCAGATAACAACATTTAATATCTCTTTAGTTGTTCACGGAACAGTAGCTGAGGACAACGATTTTCAGAAGGTATTCTATGGTTACATGTGGTCTTTTACGAGAATATTAGGCTACAAGGTCCTTTTTCTTTGTTGACCATGATACTTTATATTGCAGGAGACGGGTAACCCATATGCTGTACCAATTAGCATGGGCATTTTTCAAGTATTGGATAGTCCTTTAGATATTACAACAAGCACAATAATAAGGAGAATTGTGTCAAATCATGAGGCTTACCAGGTTACTTCACCTCCAATATGTACTTGTTTAGTTTCTTTTACATTCATTTGAACAACGATTTCTGAACATCATCTTTGGAAATTTTTGTAACAAGTACTAAATAGTGACACAAAGCAAAGGTGCAGCCTGTGCCAAAAAGCCGATAATGTAGAGCTAGACTGTAAGTTAACTGCAAAATAATAAAAATCACTCAAGAATCCAATACAAGTATAATATTAAGCAAATCTTCAATTCTAGATTAAAATTAGAGCACCAGAACAACAATGAAGCTAAAGAACAGAGAAAAGGTTGCAGCAGCAGAATGGGGAAAAAGACATAGCAGAACATACAAAATAATTGCAGTGCATCTAAGAACCGAAGAAAATAGAAAAGTAGAAGAGAAAAAAGAGTAACTCAGCCCCGGTAGTACAATAGAGTACGTATCAGTAGAGGTAAAAGAGAAGCAGCAGCAAAGAACTTACCTTCAAGAGTTGAAGCATATGAAGAAGTCACAAGAACAACAATGAAATCATAATTCACGGTCACATATTTTTACAATATTTTTAATAAACCCTAATATCGCGTAAGTGCACGCGTCTCACTTTTATTGCTCAAGTCGCTTCTCGCTTTTCAACTATAAGTGTGCGACTTTCTCCATGATCAAATGAAAAGCAAAAGGCCTGTGTTGTGTCTCGCTTCTAGTTGAAAAGCGATGAAGTGCACGCCTTTGACTCAGCCCCATACAATATAGCTTGTCTAACAACCTAATTTGCTCAAACTCGGGTGCATGTGTCTGATATGGGTGTGGATCTAGAGGCCCATCCTTCATGATTTAAATTTTAAGATTTCGGGGGTATGAATCTAGATACGGGTGCGGGGCTTGGCTAAAAATAATTTAAATATCTAGAATAGAGTTATTATGTCTAAATTATGAGAATTATACAAGGTATTTCAAGAAATACCGATCAAGAAGGAAATCTGAGAAGAAAAAAGGAAAAGGACTAATAGAGAAATTTCTACATACAAGCTATTCCATTTTCTTCCATTTCACCTTAGTTTTTGTTTTTATTACAGAAATCATTGTATCTGTCCCTAATTTCTGTCGAAGTACCCAAAATCAGTTGATCAAATCTGGTACGAATCACACACCCAGACCCGTGTCACGTCGACATGGGTGACATGGGTGCGACACCGAAATGAAGAGTCCGAGCAACTTAGCTGACAATCACTTTATAAAACTTGCCTTTTAAGTCTTGGTGGCACATTCTTATCACACAAGGCAATGGATGCGAGCCTCCATTTTATCCACCCTGCTCCAAGGTGATGAGTAACATCATCGTCAATCTCTCCATATACTTGGATTATAGACCTAAGATTCTTAAAACCTTCTTGGGGATGACTTGTGCATCAATCTTCACTCATCGTAGACCCAACAAACACCAAAAATGTTGTCATTGCTGTCATGAAGCCTTCCAATGTAGGAATAGATAATCAATAGTTTCATTCTGCAACCACAAAGTAAGCATCTGATACGTAATTGGTAACCTCTCTTTTGTAGAACATCTTGTGTGAGACAAGCCCTTTTAGAGACAATCCAGGTGAAGCATGCTACCTTGTAGGATGCAAGAGTTCTCCAAATTTGAGTCCAAGGCCATTGAGTAGTCTGGTTTTCATTGCTGAACAGTGCATAGTAGAAGGATCTAACAGAGAGAAGTCCTCTAGTTTGCATTTTCCAATTAAGGCACTCGTCATCGTAGGACTAGCCTTGAAAGGAATTAAGTATCTTGGGGAAATCAACGATTTTTTTCAACTCCCAGTCATTGAAGTTTTCTTAATGTCAAGTTCCCTGTGTTGTTTATCTGACATCAAATGATGGTGTCATCATTCTGTAACTAGCTGTTTAGATGCTTGATGAGATTTAAAATCCTGCGGAATTCAAGTTTGGTGCTGAATTGTTGGATCATATCCTCCCTCAGCCATTATGCGATTCTGTCCATTTGTTTGAATGCTTATTGAGGCACGGGTCCTGTTTGCTTGGTTGAATCGAAACATGTATGTGATGGATCTAACTATGTCTTATATCTGCAGAAACGAAATGAGAAGAAAGCAGCTAGTGAGAAGAGGTACTACGAGGGAAAAAGTTATGTCTCTGGTGATTAGTTGACATTACAGAATCAAGGTAGCAGTCTGTTTCTGACGTTGTCAATTCTTCTTAACGGCAGAAGATCCTTAGGTTGTGTGTTTGGAGTTGATTTGGAGATAAAATAAAGAATTGATAATATCTGATCTTATTATCTAACAATATTTGCACGTCTTTACTCATGTCACTACGGTTTGTTTTGGCATTGTAATGAATTTCATTAAGGGGTTCCCTCCCTCCCCTCTGTTCCATCACTCTCTTGGCCAAAAACACTACTTCTGCTCAATCTTGAAATTACTTAATTCCTTGAATCTTGTGTTTTTCCATCAATACTGTGGAAATGAATTGTCATTATGTTGTGTATTTGCAGATGATAAATTGTCGTGGGGCAAGAAGCTGCTTCAGAAGATGCAACTTGTACACCCCCCACCCTCTTTATTTTTATTTTTATGCCTTTTGTTCTTCGACCTTTTTAGGAGGCCCCCGCGGTCAAATTGCACGTTAGTGCGTATGACGTTCTTTAGTTAAGCAGAAGTAATTCTTTGACTAAAAACATAAGTAGATAGTGAGAAATAATGTATCATGACACATTTGAGGCTCCCGTACAGCTAGTGGACTATTTCCTCCATTATCATTATTACTAGTAGTATCTTTCTTTCGTCGTTTTTGTATGAACCATATGTATGTCATGCTAATGAAATGCGGAATTTGTATTTGTGAACTTGTTGTATATGCGTCCGTCCACAATACATCTGGTATTCTGGTTGTGCAAAGGGAGGGCCTTCTGGGTTGTACTAAGAAAAATTTATGGTATGCCCTTATATCGATGAAGGTTCGTTATTTTTGTGAAGTTTGTTAGAACTGTTTGCAGATGCCCCCTACCCAGTTTGAAAACTCTGATGAAAAACCAACTAAGAGAAGTTGGGTTGGTAGCTTCTTTTACTAATATATTGGTTACCATGTGAGCAATGAATTCTTTATGATAGTTGAAAGGTAAGTTTAAGAGAGAATTACATATAAATACAGTCCATACATATATATATTGGGAACCAAGTGGTTTATATATTACTTTGTTTCGTTGTAAGAATAATAGGTTAAGATTCAACATCCAACTCCAAATAAGCTCTTCAACTTGGTATTGAGTTTCTTTTTAAAAATAATTCAAGCTTCTAATCTTAATCAGTAATTGTGATTCAAACATTAGTTCAATTAACTAAATATAATTGGATGGTGGAAAATAGATTTTTAAGGCAATCCATCATTGTTGAACAAATATAAATAAGTGTGTTTAAATTTTGATTATGATTATGTGAGAAATTTGGAGTGAGTGTTACTTAGACTTGTTGGAATAGTAAAAAGGGATTGCTTACAAAATTTGAAGTTATTTCATGGAGATTTGGATTGGTGCTTTTGATATATTTATCTTTACAATCCAACTTTCGGGCACCTATTTGTTCATGAATTGTTAAGTACCATATCTCAACTTTATTATCCCACTTGACATGTTGGGTTAAGAGGGAAGCGAGTTAGGTTCAATTCTGGGTCGTCAAATTTTATTGCGATGGGTTGAAATAACGTGGGACAAATTAGATGATGTGGACCATTGAATAGATGACACATCTCCAAACTGATTTTTAAATATCACCTATTTTGAGCCGTTAATGAAGAGGGCACCAATGGGCACTTTGATTCACGATGATGACATAAATAAGTCCAACTATTAATTGATGACATAGATAAGTCTTTTTGATAGCTCAATGATGTTTTTAAGCTTTTCCCCTTCTTTCTATGATGTTTTGTTTAAACTTTAAAGATGGAAAAGAATCCCTCAATTTAAGGTGAACTAAAAATTTGTTATAGGATTCAATTAGGAATTATAATTATCTCTTCTAGTTCTTAAATATTGTTATGGAAAAAAAAGGACTTCTATTTTGTAATATAGAATAAATACAACATTATGTATGTAGTCAAAGTTTTAGGAACGATCTTTTCACATAATAGATATCGATATGAAATTTCAAATTCCATAGTTAAAAGTCTAGATATTTCATAAGTGAAGTTTAAATCCCGTAAAAATAATTATTTTTTAAAATAATAAATCAAAAAGTTATTAATAAACATTAATTCAAACTTTAAATTTTGTATATTCAATAAAAAAGGGTCAACAAAGTGAAAATATTTAAGCATAAAATTTAAAGAGGAAATTAATTTAAAGAGGTTAAAAGAGAGGACAAATAGGAGGGGACAAGAGAAATAAATTTTCATGTTGTTAATTGTCTGGCAAGGAGGGCCACACCACGGTTAGTCGTTAATTTATGAGACCACCAACGGTTTTGGTGAGAGAAAATGACAAAAATACCCCTATTACGAACGAGGATAGGTTTAAAATAGTCTCTTAAATATGCACGTTATAATTTTGACTTTTGTTAAAAATTAATTCTGTCGGTTAGATTGGAGGGAAAAAGTAAGGAGTAATAAAAAAAAATATAACAAAAGTTACGCTTTATAAAGTTTTACTAGGCGCTAGAAATAAATAAATAAATAATAGCAAAAACTATAAAAATTAAACTTTAAAATGTAAGTTTCCACAATTTATTTTTGTTTCTTTTATTGTTCACAACAAATCAAATTGACGGAGTTCGATAAACAATTGATGGAGATTAAAAAATATTATATTTTGATGAGAGTCAAAAATCAAGATTATTCATTACACACTAAAAGAGACTATTTTGAATGTATCATCGAACATAAGAGCAACTTAATTATTAATGCAATAATATTTATATTTATGTTATTATGTTGTAATATTTTTCTCTAAAATAATATAAATAAATAAAGGAACTTTGAAAGAATGACATTATTATAGATAATTTTTATTAGCTGATTATCTCGGAAATTTTGTTTTTTTCCAAAACTTTTTCAAGAATTTTCATAGATTTAGAGCCTGTTTGGATGAGCTTAAAAGCTGGTCAAACTGACTTAAAAGTCAGTTTTTGACTTATTAGAGTGTTTGACAGATATCAAAATAACTTACTTGTTTTCAAAAATAAACTTTTAAGCACAACTATTCCCAAATATCATTTCACCTTAATATTAAATTTTACTTGTAATCATAATAAAATGTGATCAACCGCTTATTATATTTTTACATGCGAATGTTAAAGCCCCACAAAATAATTATTCATCAAAAATAAAATTGAAAAGTAAAAGATAAAACATTATTTCTATTTTAAATTTTGTATTCAATTAATAGGGCAAATAAGAGTAAAAAGTGAGAATGCTTAAGCATATGGTACAAGCTTGAATAGGAAATTTTTCTTTAAAGAGATTACCAATTTTCTTCTTGTTGATTGTCTGGTTAAACTCAAAGGACGTGATATAAAGTGGGCGTTTGATTGTGAAAATAGTTTTATTTTCACTTTATTTAGAATTGTTGAAGTTATACTTGAAGTTGAAGTGGCGTGTAAAATATATAATTAATTTATTTTAAAAGAGTAATATCATAAGGTTATCTTCAATATACGAGATATTTCAAGTTAATAGAGTATCTCAATGTCGCATAAAATAACATTTATGGTAACAAATTACTCATAAAAAATGTTATTGACGATAATTTTTCTCGTTGAACTTTATAAATAAATAATGTCTAATAAATTACTGCGAATTTTATTTATTCTAGTTTAGAAAATTTTCAAAAAACATATTATTTAGTGAGTTGGTTCAAATAATATTCTCTCTACTTCATAATAATTGTACTCTTTTTTTTTAGCCTTTTTTTTAAATATTCAAAACAAGTAAATTGTTCCTGTTCCATATTCAAGGGAGTCGTTGAATCCCCCACCCCCCCACCCCCACCACACCATTTTTGCTCTTTACTTGCATTAATTGACAAGCTCAAGAGAGCTAATTACTCATATTGTTATCGTACTTCAAATTATTTGTATACTCAAATATTATTTGTATACTCAGATATTAGAACGAATCTTATTGGATTTTTCAAGGGGGCCCAAGTCCCTGTAAATCCCATACTACTTTGCCTTGAACTAGAACTCAAAAATTTTAACACATAACTTATAAGAAAGCAGCGTTCAAAACAAGTCACCTAATGTCATACATAAGAGCAGTAGGAACTGCTTAGCCTCAAGAAAACTTTATATTTTTCGAGGAGGTTCTATCACGTCAAAGACTCAAAACTTTAACCTTAGTTAATTGTAACTAAGAAATCACTCATTTCGCTTGATAAGAGAATAACTAAAAAGCCAACATAAATTATAATGTCCAAATTTTTATCCTAATTTTTTCTTATTATCTCACAATTCACTAAATATGAATCGAGAAAAATAGATTACTTTGATAAAAAATTTTAAAACGTCTCACCTCACGATCTCGTGTATTGTTACAACAGTTTGGATTTTACAATGGGTGTGTGTTGGTGAATATTTTAGAGTGAGCATGGCTTGGTACAGCACGCGCATACAGCTTTATTGAATTTTTTAGTATATGGAGAGACTGGCCCCTGACTGAGCGAGTATGTGTACCACTGTTTCTTTGGCCTTTATCTCCCTTTTACAGCAGCACAAATACCCATCAAAGTTGGTATCACTATCTACTTCTCCTGCTAATTGCAAATACAGAGAGAGAGAGAGAGAGAGAGAGAGAGAGAAAGAAAAACTACCCAAACGTGCGCTGTAAAGAGCTTTTTTTGACTCTCTGTTTTAGTGTAGAAAAGGGGAAAGTGTTGAATTTGGGAGGGAGGGAGGGAGAGGGGTGCTAATGTGAAGAATGAGACTAGACCTAAGAACAGATAAAGAAGCAGATGGGCAATTGTGGTACTAGAGAAGAATCTGCTGTTGTCTCCAATGCTCATCATCAAGGTTTCTTTTGTTTTGTTTTCTTTTTTTTCTCAGATCTGTTTCATTTTTACTAGTTATTTGACTAATTGGAGAAATACCCATATGCTACTTTTTGTGTTATGATCCTCTTTAGTGATTTTGTACTGAAAAGGTTCAATCTTGAACAACAATATTTGAACTCAAATGGGGTTTTGATACTTTTTGTGTTATGATCCTCTTTAGTGATTTTGTGCTGAAAAGGTTCAATCTTGAAGTGTAATTTGAACAACAGTGTTTGGACTCAAATGGGGTTTTGATTACTTTTTGATTTTTGTGTTTTTTTGATGGGCAGTTCAGCAGCAACAGGGGTTATCGTTGGGAAACAGGATAGGTATTGATTCAAAGAAACATAGTCATAGTCGTTCTACATCAGATCTGAGTGATCCTTCGACTCCAAGAAACTTAGAGGATTTTAGAAAGAATGCTGTACTGTATACTCATATAATTGCGTTTACTCTTTTTGAGCTGGAGACAATTACTAAAAGCTTCCGATCTGATTATATACTTGGTGAGGGTGGTTTTGGAACTGTTTACAAGGGCTACATTGATGAGAATGTTCGTGTTGGACTTAAGTCTTTACCGGTTGCTGTCAAAGTACTTAACAAAGAGGGGCTTCAAGGTCACCGTGAGTGGCTTACTGAGGTCAACTTTCTTGGACAGCTTAGGCATTCTAATCTTGTCAAGTTGATCGGGTATTGCTGTGAGGATGACCATCGTTTGCTCGTTTATGAGTTCATGTTTAGAGGAAGCCTTGAGAATCATCTCTTCCGAAGTATGTGTCCTCTTGTTGTCCCTCTTGTTTTGTTGCATCATGTTGTGGTTTTTTGATTTCTGCTATGCTTATCGAATAAGATGCCACATTTTTTAAATAAATACTACGATAGCTTTAGGTGTGTGAGAGAGTGAGAATCTCAAGTACATGTTATATTTGCTTAGCCTGCTGCATATTGGCTTCTGCTGACTCACTGCAATGCTGACATAGTTGTTGTCTCATATGTACCTTCGCCTCTAAGGTAAACAGTTATATTGTGTCATAAACAACTCCACGAATTATCAGATCAAAACAGGGATGAAATTTTCAACTCAAGGAACGACTTTTAGTGAATTACCCCCCTCCCTCAAAATAAAAATAAAAATAATAATGGGTGTGCTCATCTTCATCAGTCCATGTGTAAAACCGTCAAGTTTGAGCTTCATGATGCAGCAGGACTAATTCACTAAAATTCATGCTGGAATGACAAAAATGGAAACTTGTGTCCTTGTAGAGGTACATTTGAGTCGGCCTGATTTTTGAGTTGTACCAACAGTTTCACCTGTTGTAGTCGAGCTTTTTACCACTCAGAAAATGATTTAGCTCCTAAGAGATAGTAGTAGTAGATGAACTTTGTAAACTTTGAGATGTTCATCTAAATTTTTCTGGCTTAGTTTTATTATTATTGAAATCACATTACTAGGTTTTCTAGTCTTCTATTTAATGTTACAGAAATGCTAGATACAGCCATGCACCTAGTTGGAGAATCTTGTGTTTCTGCAAGAGAACAATATTTAGCTCTATGAATAATACTGTAAAATAGGATAAGTGGTGCTAATGGTTGTATATGCTCCTTTGTTTGGAGAACATGCTTGTCTTTTGTGATTAGTGCGTCGAATCACTGATACTTCAGCCTTAGTAACTAATCTTCTTGGCTTCAAGCTGATGAATCATGATATTAAATTCTTACTGCGTAAAAAGAAATAAGTGTTGGGTTTGCTAAGTTGTGGTATTTCTTGAGGCTTTCAGGGGCTACTATGTCATTATCTTGGGCCACAAGAATGATGATTGCTCTTGGAGCAGCTAAAGGGCTTGCATTCCTTCACAATGCAGAAAGACCAGTTATCTATCGTGATTTCAAGACCTCGAATATATTATTGGATTCTGTAAGTCATGTTTCCAGGACTTGTACTATGTAACTCACTTGATTTCTTCTGGTTTTACCTTTCCTTGTTTGACTTTGTCTTGATTGTGGAATAACATGAGATTGGTGGGAATTGCAGGATTATACGGCCAAACTATCTGATTTCGGGCTTGCAAAAGCAGGGCCACAAGGTGATGAGACCCATGTATCAACTCGTGTGATGGGTACCTATGGTTATGCAGCTCCGGAATATGTTATGACTGGTATGTACCTGCTCCCCCTCTCCCAAAAAAAGGTCTTGACTGATCTGTTATCATGCATTTGTTTGATTCTTCAATTCCGACTTAAAACTACAGTACTCTAAACAATCCAAAGTCGGGAAAAAGAAAAAAGTAAGAGTTGATAGCAATACTCAATCTGTCTTCTGTATATTTTTAAGCCAAATTTGGAGGCAAAATTGAGGATCACTGTAGAAGTATCTATTTGATGTTTGGCGTACCTGATGATACAAGTTGTAATATGTTTTGGACACAGGACACCTTACTGCAAGAAGCGACGTGTACAGTTTTGGTGTAGTACTCCTAGAACTATTGACGGGAAGGAAGTCTGTTGACAAGACCAGACCAAGCAAGGAACAGAATCTAGTTGACTGGGCTCGGCCAAAACTTAACGATAAGAGAAAAATGCTGCAGATTATAGACCCTAGATTAGATAACCAATACTCGGTGAGGGCAGCGCAAAAAGCTTGCAGTTTGGCATACTATTGCCTGAGCCAAAACCCCAAAGCAAGACCCTTGATGAGTGACGTGGTTGAAACTTTAGAGCCACTACAATCCAGCGGTGGCAGTACAAATGAAGCCTCATCAACTGGAACAGCTGTTCGATTTGCCATGGGAAAAGTCCCGGATTACAGAACACACCACCGTTATGGTAGCTCTCTTGGTGCTGCAGCTGGTTGTCGGTCTCCCAACCCAAACTGTTCCCCAGGTGGCCCTGCAGCATGCCGTGTTAGATAAGGAACACGACATATAACTGAATGTAGCTTTGGGTGTACTGCTGTTCTATACTTTTGGATGTAAATTGCAGGAGAAAGTATGGTCTTTTAAGCTTGTTGTGGTTCTTAAATGGGCAAATCTGTACCAGGTGAAGAGCAATTTGCTGACACAGCTTTTGCTTCTTCCCTTTTTTTCCCTCCATTGTTGCCTCATCGAAGAATTGTACGTGTGTTTGGGTAAGTAATAGTACTAGTTTCATTTTGCGTTTATCTATACATATATATCATTCCGCGATGAAAGTAGAGGTGGATGCGTAAATCCCACATTTGTGAAAACTGACTATGCAGGTGTGGTACAGACACCTCTGTAAGTTTCCCAGTCCCATGTTTTGGCTCAAAATATCAACAACTTGAAGTTAGAGTACCATATCATTTTTCCATTTTTTAATACCCTAGAATTTCTCACTAGACACGAGTTCTAATTAGAAAATTCACCACACCTCCTTGTAATATAACTCAAGTATACTCTATGTATTTTGAAATAAAACACTTCTTTTATATTATGAAAATCCTACATAAATATAATGACTCTCATGTACATCTTTTTTAAAAGTCAAACAGTTACACCCAGTGTTATCAGTGGAAAAAAAAAAAGAAAAAGGTGAAATATATTATTATTATTTTACTAAAGTTGGAATTGCTTTATTTTTTAAAAATACTGTTCTTAAACTGTAGTTGGATACTTCTTAGTTTATCTAGTCATTTTGGGGTCGTTTGGTTTAAAGCAAAGTTAAGAAGATATTTGTAATGCACGAATTGCATAATATATAGATTAATGTTTACTGAATGTTTAGTTTGATATAATATGTACTAGAGTTTAATGTATAATGTGAAATGTTTATTTACATGATTTTTTAAACCTATTATAAGAATCAGTTATGCAATTTTAACTATTGTAATCTATACCACCGAAGGATGTAAAGTACGGAATGAAACTGCTCCTCCTTTAATAAAAAATCTCACGTTCAAGTAATTTAAATTAGTTAGACTTCAATGTAAATATTGGAGATCAAATGAAATTTTTTTAATTGTAATCTATGGATATTATAAAATTAATGTGCATTCTTATTTGACATTCTTAATCATACAGGTCGAATTCAAAATAATTGATTAACAAAAAAACATATTTTTTATTGTATTGCATCGTTTAAAATTTATTATTAGGTAGTAATAAAGTAAAGTCTCATTTTGTGTAATGACCGATTTGGTGTGATCATTTCGTTACCTTGATATTTTCTTCTTATTTTATCTTTAATTATTACTTAATAATCTTATTTTATATTTTACTCTACCTTTTCATAGTAGCTCTACTTTCCCTCTCGTAAATTTATTATTCAAATTGTTGATGTGTGACATGATGTAATATAATCTATCCAAAGATTATATTCATTAAAACAATACAATACAATACAACACGTTGCAATATAATACAACACATTATAAAATAATACGTAACTATGAGTGTGCATCAGTCGATTCGGTTTATCATTTTTTAAATACGCTAAATCAATAACCAAACCAAGAAGATATTTTGTATCAATTTATCGTTTTTGGTCCTTAGCGGTTCGATTTTAAATTAAACTAATAAGAAAATACTTATAAAACAAATTCCAACAATTTTATGCGACAAGACAACAATATAACCTTAAAGAACGCTCATAAAATAGAAACAATAATAACTAACATGTAATGAACTATTCAAGTGCAACACGAAGAGAAATTAAAAGAATTATGATTCTTACTCTAAATTTTGACATTTTTATAATATGAAATTGTGAATTCAAAGTCAATGTGTAGTATGAATTGAAAGCTATTCAGTAATAACTAAGGTTCTGAGAAAAATATTTATGTAGGAGTAAAGTAGTAAATAGCAGGGAACTTTCGCATATAGCCACTCAAAAATAACTTATTTACGCTCAATAGCTATCATTTGCTAATTATAATTCGTAGATACATGGTATAGGGAGGAGAGTGACGAACAAAATTGGGTGAGGGAGAAGAGAGGCGAGCGAGAGAGGGCAGAAAGATGAATTGTATATGTATATCGGTTAGATAATTGTATATATGTAACTCGTATACATATGTATTTATATATATCTGGAGAGCGAGACTGGAAGAGGGAGGAGAGAGGCGACCGAGATTGGGAGAAGGAGGAGAGACACGAGTGAAATTGGGAGAGGGAGGAGAGAGGCGAGCGAGAAAGTGCAATAATTTGTATAATTCGTATCTAAGTTTGTAAAATTTGCGGGTACATTTTTATAATTCACGTGTTATTGTATCATTAAGTAATTTAAAGTATGAAATTATACCAATATGATAAAACTCGAAATAACGAATTGGTACAAACATAAACATATGAACTTTTAAACAACTATACAAATTATATTATACAAATTGCATCATATAAATTATATTATATAAAATTCGAAAACTACTTGTTTACACAAACTTTAAAAAGTTATACACAAAAATATTGAATGTATATGGTGATAAAACTGCAAAACCAAAGGAAATCATCATCATATACAAATACAAATCATCGTATACAAATACAAATCAAATGAAGAATTGCTAGTTGCCAATTATACCAATTAAGTAGTATAGTCTTGATGATTTATCGGTTTATTCAATAACCTAATATTTAAAAACCAAAAAATCGAACGAATAACTCAATAATATATATATATATATATATATATATATATATATATATATATATATATTTTATAAAACAATAAACTAATAACATTATTTTTGAATCAATTTAAGTGAACTAGTCAACATTATTTATGGGAGGCGGTAGCATTTGTAGCAATTTGAAATTCAAAACGAAGAGGGGGAAAACTTCTCTGTCTGCTTCACGCTCCCCTTTCTCTTTCACTTTCCTTAAGATCTGCTAAATCAAGCAATCAAGCTTCATCATCAATGGAGAAATACGAGAAATTGGAGAAGGTAGGTGAAGGAACCTATGGAAAAGTGTACAAAGCAAAGGACAAGGCTACCGGACAACTGGTGGCTTTGAAGAAGACTCGTCTTGAAATGGATGAAGAAGGGATACCGCCTACTGCTCTCAGAGAGATCTCACTTCTTCAAATGCTATCTCATTCTCTCTACATCGTCCGTTTGCTTTGTGTTGAGCACATTGACAAAAATGGGAAACCGATTCTTTATCTTGTTTTTGAGTATTTGGATACTGATCTTAAGAAATTCATTGATTCTCATCGGAAAGGACCTAATGCTAGGGCTCTTCCTACTGCCCTCATCCAGGTTTATGCAAAACCCATATTTCTTTTTCAGTGTTTGTGCTCACCCATTGATGTTTGCGTATTTGGGGCAGAGTTTTTTGTTTCAATTGTGCAAAGGGGTTGCTCACTGCCATAGCCATGGAGTTCTCCACAGGTCTAACTTAGTCATGATTAGTTTAGTGTAAATTCTGGTCAATTTACTCAGTGTTAATCGACCCTTTTTTGTGTTATGCTCAGAGATTTGAAGCCGCAGAATCTTCTAGTGGATAAAGAGAAGGGAATCCTTAAGATTGCTGATCTGGGGCTTGGAAGGGCGTTTACTGTTCCTATGAAGAGCTACACCCATGAGGTTGATAGTTTTTTTTTTTAATTTCTTCATACTGGAATTGCCATATAAAATCATCAGAATGATATAGAAAGTTAAGATTGTTGCTTGTGGAATAACTCACTTGCGTTTGTTCAGATTGTTACTCTATGGTACAGAGCTCCTGAAGTTTTGTTGGGATCTACTCATTACTCAACTGCTGTTGATATGTGGTCTGTGGGATGTATTTTTGGTAAGTTTGTTTGAGTTGATCATGTTGTTTACTCTGCTAGGCCAAATTACTGGTTTGATTCTTTTTGCTTCTTTTTAGAAATGTTTTCTAATTCTTTACAGTATTCATGTTGTCTGTTGCTTTGAATTATACCGAAGTTTTAGCCTTTTCTTCCATTGACTAGTTATAGCACACATCGTTTGATATGTTTATGATCTGATAATTTGACAATACTGTTCGAAGTTGATTTGAAATTCAGTTGAGACATAATTTTCTTCTAATATTAAGTAGAACATGTTAGTTCTGTAGGATGGTGGTGTAAAATGTCATATCTTGGTTTGGACTTTTTCACGAGAATATGATTTGGGCACTTTATGTTATTTTAGTATCACATTTGGATAAAATGTTGGAGGACTTTGGGTTGCTTTTAACATAGCTTAGGTATTAAAAGAGCTTTTTGATCTCAAAGGTGTTCTATACAAAATTGGTACATCTGTTAGGGTGGCTGAAAAGCACCATGATGGATATACTAGGAAACGTTCGCATTGTTAGTAAAGGTTCATGTGAAGCGCGCTTAAGCTCTCAAATCATCAGTAGCTTAGGCTTGGGATCTTCTTGAGTGCAGTGATCACGGCTATAAGGTGTATAGACATGGGCTCTTTTTGTAGTGGATGGCACTGAACATTGAATATAACTGGAAAAAAGACAACTTTTTAACTGTTAAAAATGTTATGAATAAAATTTCTTACTGTTATAAACACAACGGAATTTTGAGATTTAAATTGCATATCCGCATCTATATCAAAACTTTAGATTGGCTTTTGGACTTAATTTACATATTTTTCACTTCCTATGTTCCACTTGTTGTTTTTATCTAATTACTTTGTTCATGTAGTTATTGATTGATGCTTATAGTCATTCCTAACAAGAGATCACACCCATGCTTTAATTGTGTTTTGCACTGATAGCTCTGGCAGACCTTACAAGCTGTAATATGCTTGTTCGCTGCTTGTTGCCTTTGACAACATAGGATACATCTCTAAAAGTTCTTCTAAAGAACTTGAGTTAAACTACAATCTTATCAATGAAGACTTTTACCATCAATATTGTTTGTGTCCTACAAGCCAAGTAATGTTGCAGAATAAATTCTTGTCGAGCACTTCCATGGAAATTGAAAATGCATTCTAATTGGACCAAGCGGTTCAGGCCAAATGGAAATCACCAATTGTGGATAATTTTCAATTTTTGAGTATGGGTTAACATTGGCAAAGAAATGGATACAAGAAAGAATATTCTTTTAGCTCCTTTAGGGATTGGCCTAGATGTTGAAGACAAACTATATTGCCTGGTTAAATGTACTCACTTTAAGGTAGGTTGTTTTAATTTGTTTTCTCTATGTGATGTAGCTGAGATGGTCCGAAGGCAAGCCTTATTTCCTGGTGACTCTGAGTTCCAGCAATTGCTTCACATATTCAGGTATGTCTCTGATCAGTTGCTAAGTTCTTTGTTTTTTTCTGCTTTGTGTAATTGCTCTTTAGTTAGTAACAAACACCTCAGGGTTGGCTACTCATGGCTATTGTGGCAAAATTATTGGATTTTCAATTATGTTTTCCACATATGATTTTTGAGGTATTAGTTAGTGTTTAAGATGTTATCTAATGACGCCAACTGCCTCCTTGATGATAGTCTGTCTTTCTAGAAGTTGTTCAGGCTCAAGTATTGAGTTGTTAGGGCATTCTTACCTATATATTGTTTTTCCCTTGATGAAATGAGAACTGGATTCATGTTAACAGGAGGATTTTTCATTCCTATCCGGAAAAATATGCTGTCCATAAAAGCAGATTTTTCGAAGGGATATCACAAGTAGAACCACATAGGTTAAAACATTCGACATTTGAGGTTTTAAATCTGAAATTTTGAAGGGCATCATCGAGTTTCTAGTACTAAAACCAATTAAATCTCAAGGAACTGAATTTTAGTATTACAACATACTATTTTGTTTTGATGAACTTGGCTAGGCAAGCGAATTGATTATATTATAAATACGTTTGTGCAATCTGTGAAGGTTGTTAGGAACTCCAACTGATAAGCAGTGGCCTGGAGTGAGTTCACTCCGTGACTGGCATGTTTATCCACAATGGGAGCCTCAGAACTTGGCCTCTGCTGTTCCAGCATTGGGACCTGATGGTGTGGACCTCCTAACGGTAAATCTCCATCTCATCTATTTATTCATATACTAATACTTTCAAGTTACTTATTTCTGGTTCTACTGCTTCTTTGCTAGAACTAAGGAAATAATGCTGTTATATGTGTTTGGTCATTGTAGAAAATGCTTAAATTTGATCCATCCGATAGGATTTCTGCGAAAGCTGCACTTGATCATCCATACTTTGACAGCTTGGACAAGTCTCAATTCTGAGGATGCTCACTTGCATCACTTGTTTAAGTACTTTCTCAGTCCATGAATGAGGATATCATCGTCTTGGTGATTTGAAATTTGCCATGTTAATCTTGTCGCTTTCATATTTCACTGTATTGTTCTAGCTTTTCTAATGTATTTCTAAAAGATCACCTGTAAGAAGGCTTGTTTTGCGGCCAAGTTTAGTGTATTATTACAATGTTTTGAGGAAACAAAAAGGTTTATCTTCTCTTGAGTGATGATTAAGGTACAAAAAGGTTTATATGGTATGAACTAAAATGTTTTCTAGAAAATGATCTTTTAATCAAAATTTTCTTCAATTTAAGTAGGGACTTCCTTTAAAAAAAGGAAGGAAAACATTTTCCAAATTCCCTTTGGTTTTCACACCTTAATCAATTTGTGTATTGATTCTCAATATTATTTGAGAACCAACTCTCAACCTCAATTTGAGATCCAACTCTTGAGTTTCGTATTTGAGTCGAATCTTGAATTAGATTTAGAGGTTGAATTTTGGATTGAGTGTCGGGGTTGGGTAGGTTAGGGTGTAAGTAGAGGTCGGAGTCAGGGTTAGGGCCGGTCTTGTGTTGGGATCAGGTCAGGAGTTGGGGTCTTGGGTTGAGTCAATGCTAGGGTCAGGTCACGAGGTCAGATACTCACAACTATTCCGAGATACATTCCAAATTAATTATACATGCTACACCAATTATTACTCTTAAACATCCTATCGTTAGTTTTAATAATGACATAAGTTATTTGTTTGAGACACACACTACAAAATTATGATCTTTTTTTTTCTATGTATCTGTAATACATTAGTATGTGAGATACATGCTTAACAAAATATACATGCTACACAATTCGTTTCTTTTAAACATTAGATCGTTACAATTAGGAATGACATAAACATCATTTATCCGAGATACACACTCTAAAATTATGAAACTTTTTTTCCCATGTATTTGTAGTACATTATTATTTGAGAGTGAGGGTGAGAACTGAGATACAAACAGGTTGTTGGATTATTAAAAGGTAGTATTATGTGTAATATTTTCAAACTAGAGGGAAGATGCGTATATATGGTATTGAAGTATGTCTAGATAAGTAGTGGAGTGATATATACTCTTTCATTCTTAATTAGAAATGTCGTGTTCGAGTCCTCCCAGGTACAGTCGCCTATGTTAGAACGTGCAATTTTTCAACACAAATTTAAATTTAGTCAGACTCTAATACAAATATCTACCCGGAAACTAACCCAAAAAAATGTCATTGAGATGTGAGGAAAAAGGAGTTATAGCTTTACCTAATCCCTAGGCCATAGAGTTACACCTTACTACAACTAGTTAACTATCACATATACATCTAGTGCACCAACTAGATGGAGTAGTATGTAGTAGTAACTTCTCCCCTACATATATAAAAATCGACTGAATTAACACCCAGCCACTCTATTAATATCAAATTTAATAAGTTTAATTGACTAGATGTGTGAAGGGTTTGCAGAAATATCATATCTAACTCATCAATATACTAAAGTTGTTTCCTAAAATTAAAACATTTATTATTTTTTAGGGAAAAGAAAAATGTTTTCCTTGAGAAATCACTTTGATGGATATTCCTTTTTTTTTTTTGGCAAAGGGTTAAAAATATCCTTGTACTATTGAAAATAGTTTAAATATACCTTTTGTTATACTTTAGGTTCAAATATACCTTTTTCGTTATACTTTGAGTTGATATATACCCTTGACACAAATTTACCCTCAATTTTAATGAAAAACACGTGACAAGCTCAAACTCAAATAACGCATCTCGAATTTCAAATACTTAATTCTTTAGAAACTCATTTCCTCCGCTTTGAATTCTTTTCTTTGCATCTTCATCTTTAAAGAAGCTAATAACAAATACTTAATTCTTTTAGAAACTCATCTCCTCCGCTTTGAATTCTTTTCTTTGCATCTTCATCTTTAAAGAAGCTAATAATTTATTGTAATCAAAATTAATATGATTTTTCTTTCTTTCGAATTGAGATTTTTTTTTTTTTTATAAAAAAAGTATCATGCTAAACTCTACTTAAAAGTGTCAATATTAATCAAAGAAAATACACTATTGAGATATGTTCTAGGAATTTTCAGCATCCAAAAATAGATGACTCCCTACGTTCATTATTTTCTTGTACTTTTATAATAGTAAGAAGATGTCGATACAATGATTAATTTTATAAAAATAAATTTGAAGATCTTTAATTTGTGAGGGAAAAATGCAGCACAATGATGTTGTGTGATATGTATAATTTATTATTTCTAGTACAAGAAATTTAAAAATAGAATAATGAATGGAATAATGAATCAGAGTTCAAAATGGAGGGAATGAGTTGAGATGAGTTAGACAAGTGAGTTTCTAAGAAAATTGAGAGTAAATAATTTGTTTTTAAGTTTGTCACATGTTTTTTCGTCAAAATTAAGGGTATATTTGCGCCAAAATAAAATGAGAGGGGTATATTTGGACTCAAAGTATAACATGAGGGATATATTTGGACCTAAAGTATAACAAATGGTATATTTAAACTATTTCCAATAATACAAAGGTATATTTGACCTTTGCCCTTTTTTTACGATAATTGAGATTATTAATCATGATCTCAAATTTATGAATATCATTTTCAGAAGAAGATTTATTTAAATTCTTTGAGATTTTATTTTGTAAACAATATATCTAAAAGTAATTTTTATTGAATCTCAAAAATATTTTCTAAATTAATAAATATAATTTATCGACATTACCAAGAAAGATATTTTAGAAAAAGAAAAGGAAAGGCAACATGGGGACACATTCTTCCTCTCAATGTGTTTGTCTTTGTCATAAAGGACTAGCCAGAAATTGCAAATCAAATGTGACACATTCTAGAAAAGTTAAGAGTATGAAATTAAAAAAGCTAAAAGCATTAATTGTTACGCGTTGAATAATTAATTAATCAATTTATGTATTCAAAACAAATGAACTTTTATGGTGTGACATAAATTTTTAAGAAAGTTAGTTAATGACATCATTAAAAGATAATTTGGCAATATTACACTTTACTTCTTCACAAAGTCTTCTTTAAAGCTATATATAGTTGAAAATTCCATTAAAGAGAAGGATAATCTTTAATAATTAAATAAATTAAAATATTTTAAAACCATCTATTTATTTTGCATCATAGAAAAAGTATCAGAAATTCATTAGTTTGGACGGAATGGATTAGTACCCCTTCCTAACTTAGTCTATATTGATTTGACATATTCGTAAAAAAATTTTAATTAGAAGTGTATTTTTTTTTTAGATCAACCTTATTAGTGATCCTTTGGAACTCTAAGTTTGACTACAACTATTATAAAGTTATTTAGATACTTTGTTTGTCAAAATTTATATGACTTACTTTTATTTATATATCAAGTAATAATTTAACTTTAAAATATATATTTAACCTGTGATAAAATGATTCATAATGCATCATACTAACATCTGATTTATTTTAATTTACACCATAATTTTTTTAAAATCCGTATCAAATCAAACTATATCATATGATTGATTGAAGGAGTATTAAAACTTCTTTATTTGCTATAATAAACAAGTAAAAGAAAGCATCTATATATTTTATCTATAAAAGCCAAGTAAAATGAAACGAAGAATTAGTAGCTAGACTCTAACCTACTTTTCTAGAGCCTCAAGTTATAAATGTAACACTAATATACCGCACAACCTATTATCTCATCCATACAAAATGCTAGAACCTATCATTCATAAAGTTATTTAATATTAAAGGTCATATAAAAAAAATAAAAGGTAATTTATTGTCTTAATTTATATGACTCATTTTTCTTTTTAGTTCGTTTAAAAAGAATGCCATATGTTTATATTTAATAATAATTCAACTTTAAAATGTCTATTTAATCTAAATAATTTATAACTATAAAAATATTGTCTATAACTTATTTTAGATCATAAATTTTAAAAATCTCTATTTTTTCTTAACTTTCGTACCAGTTAGACAAACTATATTAATACAAATAGAGATGGAGAGAGTATTAAAACTCTCTTTATTTGCTACAATAAACCAATAAAATGAAATATCTATTTCCCGTATAAAACCAAGTAAAATGAAATGAACAATAAGTAGCTAGACTCTAACCTACTTTTCTAGAGCCTCAAGTTATAAATATAAGTACTAATATATACTACACAATCCATCATCTCATCTTTACAAAAAATGCTAGAACGTACCAATAGTAGTAGGAGAATTATAGAAATGGAAATAGAATCATCATCAAATCTAGGAGAAAATACATCATATAATGTTGAGGATTGTAAGTACAAACGAAGACACAATAGAAAAAAGAAAATATGTATGTTTATTCTATGTGCTTATATGCTTTTCACTATAACCTCTACTATCTTGAATTTCACTGTTTTTAGGCCCAAACGCCCTACCATCACCCTCAATTCCATCACTCTCGAGGACCTGGCCGTGTCTGTCGACGCGGCCAGGTTCAAGGTCAACTTCAACATCACCATGAATGAAAGTGTCTCTATTGAAAACCCTAACAGGTAGAGACAAATTTATGATTTGATATTTTGAATTTGTTAATTTTAATGTTTATAGTACTTTGTTGTTTAATTTCATCACACATATGGATGAAGGAAGTATTTCACGTTTTGAGCTTTCAAATTTTAACTATTACTTTTTTCATTTATTTTTATTCGTTAGGAAAAATCAAGAGAGATATTATCAGTACATATTTTACACTTATCGATGAATAATAATTATTTTCAATTCATTTAGAAATTATTGAGATGACTTATAATTAGGGATAATATAATAAAATTATTATTTTATTTATAGCTTTTTAAGAAATATATAAAGTCAAAACACCAAATAAACATGATGAGGGAGTACTCACTAAATTATGACTTTGGTCTTTGCAAGTATTTAACCTTGAATTAACTAAAATATGCATTTTAGATTCCTTTACATAAATATATTATATCTAAGTTGTTGTTCAAACTATATTATCTTCTAAATATAGAGTAACAATCCTATTCAGCACAATACACACGATTAATTAATGGTTTAACAACCAATACTTTGTTTGAATTGATGAAGCTAAAAATTGCATATTTTAATTCAGCATTAGATTTGCTTAACGAAATATTACAAGGAAGTAATTAGAACTTATCGATATTTAATTTGAAGGGCTAGGTAGAAGTGCAATAACTTACACTAGACACAAACGCTATAAATTTTTTTAAAAAAATTATATTATTAATGAAATTTAATTGAATAATTACCATTTTTTCACTAGATTACTACATATTGATCATATGATTTGAAAAATAATAGTTTCAGTTGAATCAACTTCTAACACACACCCATTTCTGTCAATAGGGTTAGTTTTCAATACGAAGACATCAACCCTTATATTGAATATGGAGGTCAAGAAATCGGAGATGTTCACATCCCGGCGGGCAACATCGGGGCACGGACCACGACAACGATAAATTTCACGTTGATAATTATGGCGGATCAAATATCGTCGAATCCTAATTTATTTTCGGACGTAGTTGAAAAGGGGATGTTGCAATTAACTCTTTACATGAAATTGAAGGGCAAAGTAAAACTAAATGTGTTGTTTAAAATCAAGTTCAAAGTTTCCTCTAAATGTGATTTGTCCTTGGATATACGCAATGGAACTCTTGCTAACCAATCTTGTCACTCTAAGATTAAGTTATAGGTTGAATGTACGTGAGACATATTTAGAATTTCAAATTTATAAGTTTTGAATTTTGACGTTGTTATGGGTTCTTTATTTTTATTAAATGAATACATGAGTTGGGTTAAAGCTATATGCCCCCAGAATTCTACGATTAGGAGCGAGGTTGGCTACAAGATAGAGTTTGGCAGAATTCAGTATAACTTAAGCCTAAATTCGGTATATATATTGAAAATTTTATTAAATACGTATAAGAATTGAATTTAGGATTCAAATGATATATAAATATGCTTGAGGTCCGTGTTTTATTTCAAATTTTGAATCTGTCAATATCATCAACACAAACCAAAAAGAATGATTTATTAAACATCACAATAAAAGTAGGAAGACAATCAGTGGTGAAACTAGGATTTTTAATAAGGGGGTTCAAAATTTGAAAAAGATAAGCATACAAACTAATCGAAGGGTCGACATCTACTGTATATACATAAAAAATATTTTAACCATGGATAAATAGTAAAATTATTTGCCGAAGGGTTTCGGGTGAACCCCCTTACACACTGCTAGATCCTCCCCTGAAGACAATCCCTTTCATTCTGTTTTAACTATTGTGCTTATTAAAAAAAATTGATTCAACGTAAATTATTGTTCTAATTATTTATTTTCATCTTTGTTACTTTGAATAAATACGCAAAGAGATTAATATGATAATATTAAATTGAATAATAAAAATTAGTTAATTAGATTATTATTTTTAAAACGTGTAACATAGAAAAATATCCTAAATTCTGACCAAATGTTTTGCTCAATTGCCCCCCCCCCCCCCCTATATGAATAATGAAGTGTCAAATGATTCTAAGAAAAGCATATGCTTATTATTTTGGCATTGGTGCACGCCATCGAAGAATTCAAAGGTAATTACATTGATAAGGTCAATCGCTGACTTACTCCTTTCTTAGTATTTTTCAAAGGTTGGGAACCAAAGAACACTTCTAGGAGACTACGACTATTAGCCACCCCTCACCCACCTCGTTACCTATAATATGAAAAATAATGTCGATTCATTTTTATTTATCATATTTGAACTCAATACATTATTAAATAATTATTGATTAATATTACTATTTTATCGCAATATTTTTATTAATTAATGTAAGTTTAGTAGATTATGTCTTATACTTGTCATGTTTGAATTACATTAAAAAAGTTGAATCTTGCCGTCGTATATTAAAAGAAATGTTAAATGTATCAAAATGTCCTTCGATTTTATATTTTTAAACATGTCATGTAAAAAGTTGAAGTTAAACAACAATAACATACCCAGTAAAATCTCACCAAGTGAGGTCTGAGGAGAGTAAAATTTACGAAGACCTTACCAATATCCCGAGGATAGAAAAACTGTTTCCAAAATTAAAGACATGCACTCGATTCAAGAGCATGGAACCCAAGTAAAAAACAAAGAAAATAATGAAGAAAGCATAACTATTAATAAGAAAAGTAGGGTATACTCTAAAAGAAAGAAAGAAAGAAAGAAAGGAACAATAACAATAAAAAAGATAAGAGTGGTAATCTAAAGCACAATATACAACAAACAACAAGAACTACAAAGGTACGATTAGTACTATGACATGCACCAACATGCCAAAACCAACGCACGACATGACAACCCTTCACCCTAAGTCCTAACTAACCTTCTACCATAATACGCAACCTCCGCTCTTTCCTATCTAAACTCATGTCCTCAGAAATATGAAGTTGTATCATGTTCTGTCTAATCACCTCGTCTCAATACTTCTTCAGCCTACCTCTACCCTCTAAGTGTACCCCTACAACTAGCCTCTCACACCTCTTCTCTAGGGCGTCAACACAGCTCCTTTGCACATGCCCAAACCATCTCAACCTCGCTTCCCTCATTTTGTCATCACAGATGTCACCTTCTCTCGAATAACCTAATTCCTAATCTTGTCATTCCTAGTATAGATATGTCACACATCCATCTCAACATCCCCATCTCCACAACATGCATCTTCTGAACATGTGAGTTCTTGACTGGCCAACAGTCCACTCCATACAACAAGGATGGTCCAACCACCACTCTGTAAAACTTACCTTCAAGTATAGGTGTTACCTTCTTATGACAAAAGACTCCAGAGGCAAGCCTCAATTTCATCGATGTCACCACAATGTGATGTGTGATATCATCGTCAATGTGTTATATGTTCAATTTTTTATTTTATGATTTTGATTAAATCAATCACACACTAAGTTATATTAAAATTATTATTTTACTCCTAGTTATATAACCATGACTTCAATATTTTACCAACCTTATTCTCTAAATTTTAGTATTACGTTCAACCGTAGGCAACATGAACTAACCTCTCTTCATCTATATTACAACACCTTTTCTATTACGTAGAAAAACTAGTATTGCCTTCTCTCTTCTCAATTTTAGATTTAATTGTGACATAGAAAAATAACTAATATTATTTTCGCAACTTATTTAGTTTTCACAAGGAATTCGATCAATTCTATGTTAAACAAAAATGATCAAATGTAAAAATTAATATTGCACTTCTACTCTTATTACTAGTTTTATTTTATGAACATCATGTATATATGATATTATATAAATATTTTCTCATCAATTAAAAACCAAAACAATAATAAATATCTTATTAATATGATTATCAATTTAGCATATTCACAAACAAAATCGATTAACATAACATCTAACATGAGGCACTACTTGTGCCATGTTCTCTATTAATACGCGTAACACCACATGAGACAAGTCAAATGCGCGGGCATCTTTAATTAATCATGCGTTGCCTACTCCCATTTTTAATTTTAATGCATCATTTCATATGTCAAAATCCAACTTCCCATACCTCTACACTGTTTAATGCTTCTGCAAACTAACTACTATATTTACTCACATTTTCTTCATCTCCATTACCTCATCTAAGTTCTTTCATTTTTTGTCAATATTTGAAGAGATACAATACTAATTTCAATCGATTCGATTTCGATCGTCTAAAAACAAAGTGTGATGGGATCAGTGCAAGATGAGAATAAGGATGAATTTAAACAAAGTATTACCCGGGGAAAACTCAAGCCTTCTTCCTCATCGTCGTTCCGTCTTCGTAGCCCGAGCCTGAATTCCATTCGTCTTCGTCGGATCTTCGATGTGTTCGACAGAAATCACGATTGTTTGATCAGCGTTGAAGAACTCAGCCAAGCACTTAACCTGCTTGGATTAGACGCCGATCTATCAGAAATTGAATCCATGGTGAAATCATACATCAAACCAGAAAACACTGGTCTTAGATTTGAAGATTTCGAAGCCTTACATCGATCTCTGAACGACGTTTTCTTCGGATCAAAATGTGAAGATAAGCTCGGGCTGAATTCGGATCCGGCACAGGATGAATTGGATCTGAAAGAAGCGTTTGATGTTTTCGATGAGAACGGCGATGGATTTATATCGGCGAAGGAATTGCAGGTGGTGTTAGAGAAATTGGGATTACCGGAAGGAAGTGAAATTGATAGAGTGGAGATGATGATTTCGTCAGTTGATCAGGATCATGATGGTCGCGTTGATTTCTTCGAGTTCAAGGATATGATGCGTACTGTTATTGTTCCTTCATGATGTTTACTTTTGAGATTCTCGGCGCCGGAAAGTAACGTCACTTACCGGCGGGCTATTTTTACTTGCTTTTTTTTTTTTTGTATTGGTTCAGCTGTTTTGTGCTATCTTTGTATCAAACATACTCATCGTATAATGTGAAAAATTATGCATAATCAATATTACCTAAAAGTTAAGACCAGCTCCAAAATCATGATTATAGTTATATGAGTTTCAAATTAACATATTTGTTAAAATACGTCTAAATGAAAATGATCAAATGTCTTTAATTTATGATTAACTAAGCATAAATCAATAGCTACAAATTGATTTGGAGCACATAGAGACGAAATTTAGAAAATCATGCACCATTGAAGGACTTTGAGAAAAACTTTAAGAAATCACCAAATATAACAATTTTGTGTATAAGAAAAGGGAAAGAATTTTTTTAAAAATGAATTAATTATATAATCTTCAATTAGAGACTGCCACATGGATTATAATTCAATTTTAGTCATTACATGCCTTTTTGTTGAACCTTAGGCGACTACCATAGGTGCATTCACCTTCTTGGACATGTCATCATTAAGGGTCACAAAATATCGAAAATAAAAAATTCAGACATAATATAACCCCATAAAATATAAATATATAGTTAAAAATTGACAAATCATCAATAATTTTTAGCTACAACAATCACTTAGCTCATAAAAAACTTTGATATATGAAGCTAAACAATAGAGTTTAAGTTTTTTCTCAAATACCTCATAATTTCAGCTAAACTAAAATTAAATAAAAAGAAGACAAACCATAATGAACCAACAATAGTGAGTTTGAAATTTCACTTTCTAATTTTATTCTTACCAAATTTTGTTTTTCACTCTTATTTGTGGATTTTTGTTTTTGAGTTCGATTTCAAATCAGAAGTTTATGTAAACTAGTTATGAAGTTGTTCTTAGTCTTTAATTTGGTGTAGAGATTTTCTACTCATTTTTCTCTTATTATTCTCTAAACAATAATGGAAACTTTACATAACCTTAGGGGATTATTAAACTAGCATTTTGATTAAGTTTAAAATTTAGAGGAAAAAAGAAAGAAATAAAAATATGAAAGTACAGTAATTCATCGCACGTGCCGCACAATTTTGATATAAAATTGATTATATCTCTTTTGGGAGGTGATTATTCCATATTTAAATAGTTTAAGAGGTAATAGAACCCCAATACAGAATATGTGTAGTTGAGAATTGACTAATAGATTGAGGTTTTTTTTTGGCTATTTTCTCTTAAATTAAATTCAATCTGGATCTTCAAATTTTTAAATACAACAAATGTCACTCATTCAAATACGCACTTGAAGAAATTGAAAGAAGGTATAATGAAGATAAGTTAAGTCGGCGTTCTATACTTCATTTTGAATTATTTTGCTTTCAACTAGTTAGAAACGCAACAAAAATTAGTTCTATTAGGTAGTTATTCAGGTTAGAAACACAACAAAATTAGTTTTATTAGGCAGTTACACAGATTAATTTAGAATTTAGATATATAATAATAATAATGTTTATATTAAACGACCCCTTTGTTGATCTTAAAATGAGTTAAGCTTTGGTTGAAATAAGTACATAATAAGTTGCTTGTTGGGTTGCTTATCTTGAGCTCCATCATGACAAAAAGAAAACGTCGGAGTTCCATCGAAGAAGTTATTTGGTATGAAAAAAAATATTTTTTATGAAAAAAGCTTTCTAGAAAAATATGGTGATTTAACTTATTTTTTCATGTTTGGTTGATGAGTGAATTTTATTTGTAGTGTTTGATTGGTGAATAAAAAATATTTTTCAGAAAATATCATATTTTGCTAGAGAATGGAAAATAGTCTCTTATCCAAAAATCAACTCCGACAATTGATTCGAGACTCAACTCGAACATCCAAACTAGATCACGACCCTGATTAGTGATCTAGGATCCGAGCTCGACTACCTACCAAAAACGTGACCCCAATTCTTGACCTGAAATATGATATTTGAATTGGGACTTGACCCACGACACTCAAATAACTAGGATCCAACCCCGATGACCAAATTCGAAATCCGACCCCGAGATGTGATCCAAAACTCGTGGCATTACCTACCACATTGGGACACGACATTTGAACTGGCCGAACCCCAACATTTGAATTTGGAACGGACAATAGTCGAAGTGACCCTGACTCCGACACTGACACCCTACGTACCCTGATGACTTATCCAAAATCTAAATTGCGACCCAACTTTCAAATCAATACTCGACATCGACACCCGAATTGAGATCTAACACTGACTCCCTACCCCGATGACTTATCCAAAATCTAAATTGGGACCCAACTTTTGAATCGATACTAGATATCGACACCCAAACTGAGATCCGACATTGAACCCCTTCCCCCAATGACTTATCTAAAATCTAAATTGGGACCCAACTTTCGAACTATGACTTGAATCTAGACCCAACTTTCGAATCGATACTCGACACCAACACTCAAACTGAGATCCAACACTAACTCCCTACCTCGATGACTTATCTAAAATCTAAAGTAGGACTCAACTTCCGAATTAGGACCTGACCCTGGACCTAACTTACCTAAGTTATGATCAGCTTCAAAATCACGACTATAGTTATATGAGTTTCAAATTGACATATTTGTTAAATCGCGATTATACTTGATAACTTAAATTGAATCTAGACTTTCAAATTTTTAATTATGGGATTCATTCAAATATGCACTTGCGGAAATTGAGAGAAGGTATAATAAAGATGAGTCAAGTTCACGTTTTATACATCATTTTGAATTATTTTACTTTCAACTTGTAGAAACACAACAAAAATTTGTTTTATTAGGTTGTTCTACAGATTAATTAATAATAATAAAAATAATAATACTAATAATAATAATAATGATGATGTATATAATAACAAATTAAACATTAAATTATGGTTGAAATACATAATAAGTTGCTTATCTTGAGCTCCATCATGACAAAAAGAAAAACGTCGGAGTTCCACCGGGGATTTGGCTGGAATTCTCATAGATGTCCGTTCAACTACTATTCAGTCTCTTCACTTTATCCCTTTCTAATTTTGACTTTCTTTTTCTGTTTCTTTGATTTGTTTAGTTTAGCTTATATTATTAGATTTGTTTTTTTAAATGGACTCACCATTTTGGGCTACCCCAATAATGTAAATGTCAATTTTTTTTGTTTGATATAATTTGACTTGTTTAATTTTTAAAAAAGTTATTTGATAGGAAGAAAATATTTTTTCGAGACTCGACACGAACACCCAAATTGGAAAACACGACCCAAATTAGTGATCTAGAATCCGACCTCGACATCCGACCAGAAACGTAACCGCCGACCTCGACTTGAAATTTGATTTATGAATTGGGACATGACCAACGACACTCGAATAATTAGGACCCTAACATCGATGACCAAATTTTAAATCCGACCCCGAGATGTGATCCAAAACCTGTGGCATCAACTTCCACATTTGGACCCGACATTTGAACAAGCGCCGAACATTGACATTTTAATTTGGGCCGGAAATAGTCAAATTGACCCCGACCCTAACACCGACACCCTATCCCGATGACTTATCCAAAATCTAAATTGGGACCTAGCTTTCGAACTAAGACCTGATCCTGGACCCAACATTCAAATCGATACTCGACACCGACACCCGAACTGAGATTCGACACTAACTCCCTACCCCAATGACTTATCCAAAATCTAAATTGGGATCCAACTTTGGAACTAGGACCTGATCCTGGATCCAAATTTCAAATCGATACTCGGCACCAACACCCCAACTGAGATTCGACACTAACTCCCTACCCTTATGACTTATCTAAAATCTAAATTGGGATTTAACTTTCGAACTAGGACCTGATACTGGACCCAAATTTCAAATCGATACTCGACACTAACACCCGAACTGAGATCCGACACTGACTCCCTACCCCAATAATTATCCAATATCTAAATGGGGACCCAACTTTCAGACTAACACCTGACCTGAGACCTGACCTCGACTCTCGATCCGGAATCAGACTTCAGCACTTGATTCGAAACTCCACCCTACCACATGACTCGTGACTTGATTGGGATCTGATCTCGAATCTTGACTCGAGACTCAACACTCACAATGGATCCAACCCTAACCCAACTTGGAATTCAAGAGTTGGACCTCAAATCGAGGTCGGAAATTGGGTATCGAATTGAGAATCAAGAGCAAAATCTCGAATTAATATCATAAATCGGTACTCGAGACTTGAGTTAGGGTGAAAAATTGAGGTGTGAGATTTAAAAGAGTTATGAGTACGTTTCCTTACTTTTTGAAGGCAAGTCATTTTTCTTACATTTAAAGAAAATAAATTGATTTGAAAAACATTTTTCAAAATATTTAAGCCAACCATACATAAAAACAAATTTAAAAACATAATATTGTCATTCATACCAAACACAGACTCTTGCTCTTGACCTCCTACAAATTCAATTGTACTGACATACAATTTCAACATAATCAACACACCTTCCTCCTTCCAATGTAGTATGAGTCATTCAACATAATAGACACGCACACATAAAATGTAGTAATAAAAAAATATAATAAGTTAAAGGTTTTATGTCCATTATATATGGTAGGTAGTAGCTAGAAGGCCATTGTCAAGAGGAAAAAAATGCAATGAATCTGGAGTTGTTGCTTCATTTTGTAGCATTCTCCCATTGATATAGCAAGGAAAAAAGGAAATTTAAATTTGATTATTATAACAAATAAAGGATGGTAATTAGTCTAATTATACAATTTTAATTTTGCTTCCTGTTGTCCACAAAATTCCACTGCTTTTCTGCCAATAAATCCACAAAAGTTTAACAAATAATTTAAACTAATAACGTCACAAAAATGTTATTGTAGTACTTCCTGTTGATCCCTAATTACTTGTCTATTTTTTCTTTTATAGTTATTCTTAATTACTTGTCCATTTTAACAAATTAAAAAAAAGAATAATTATTTTTATATATTATATACTTAATTAAATAACTAATTACTTTAAAAAATATAAAACTATCCATTTTATAATTAATAAAGATAAACTCATTATATCATTAAATATTTTCTTAATAGATGTATTAATTTAAAAGTGCAAGTAAATAGGGACAAAAAAATTAGTTCTAGATGGTCAAATGTCTGCTCTCGTCTTAATGAGTCCGCATTAAAAGACCCTTTTCAACTTTGAAAATTTAAACACATATAACAAATACACAGTTTTTGCTAAGTGAATTCCAAATATAAAGTATTTTTAAATATATGAAAAAAGTCAAAGGAAATTTAACATCTACTATATATACATAAAAAAATATTTTAAAATATATATAAACAATATAGAATTATATGGTAGCTAGTTTGAAGGTGAGTTTGGTAGGTATTTAATCCTGCATAAATAAAGCCACATTTGGTAATTCATTCAGACTTTAGTTATTCATGTATAAATTTAAAACGATATTTACTTTACAATTTAGAAACCTATACAACCAATATAGATATAAATTACGCGAATAATATGTATTATTTTATGCAAGATATATAATGTGAAATAACTAAACTCTGTGTTAACATAAGTTCCTTCATAAATATTTCTTACATTATCAATACTTATATAATTCTAACCAGTTATCAAAATGACCCCTATAATTCTCTTTCGAATAGAATTCACCCTACGTAGCTCCATCCCTAATCATATTATAAATTACTCCATAATAACTATATAGAGATATTTTCTAACAATAACAATACATAAACATAAAATACGTTACTCATCCAAATATATTCCATGTGAGATAAAGAGAATCAAAAAGAAAATACTATATATTTGTTACTATAACAAACTAGCCTACTTTATATTCCATTATACACCTAAATTAATTGATCCGTCGGTGATCATTTTACATGTACCCACATGCTAGCAACTCACTAATATAATTTCATCAAACTATACTATAGTATATCTTTTTTGGTACCATCCAAATATTCCAATTCGTCCTCATCTCCAACTATATCTCTCCAACCACAACAATTTATTCCTCTAATGTTTCAATTTTTGATTTCGAGTTGGTAAGCTCCTTTCACTTCGGTATGTTAGATCAAAGAAGAAGTTTCTCATTTAGTTCCTTCAATTGCAATAATTCGAATAATAGTGCTAGTCTCTTCTCTTCATCTTCTGATGATTTTTTCGCGAGTAATTTCATTATGTATGATACGGAGGATGATAATGATGATGGAGCGTACATTGAAATAAACCTTGATCCACCGCGGTCTATACAAAACATGGTGCTAGAGGATAAGGAATTTAAGAATTCGAATTCTTCAGAGGTGGAGTTGAGGATATCTTTTTCATCAACTGGAATTCCTCCAACAACGACAACAACAACAACATCATGTGGTACCACACAACATGCACAGGGAAAAACAACAACAACGATGACTAAGCCAAGGAGGGGACGCCTTTTCGTATCGTTGGCTCGCATTGTAAATGAGTTTATAGCTGCATCGTCCGTCAAGACATCAAGTTCAGTTAGAGCAATAGAAGCTAATAATAATGTTGCCCATGAAAATGGACCAGCTCATGTCCTGCCACTCTCTAAATCTGACGGCGCCGAGATGATACGGATCAGGTAAATCTTTTTGAAGTTTATAGTAATATCATCAGGGCGGCTCAATAGAATTGGTGGCCTAAAATCAATAGTTCATGTTACATATTCTATTATATTATAAGTAAAAAGATGAAAAAATAAATAACCATCATTCCGTATTATCACAGATTTTGAATCCGAGTCTTAAAATAAAAACAATCTTGCATGTCTCTTTAATACGTCTCGCCGGTCTCAAAAGTCAAAAATTTCAATATAAATACTGAATACCACCTCAAAGCCCTTGCTTTAGTGGCTTGACTTTCTAGCCGGCCTATATTATGGTAAATAATTTTTACAAGTTCAAAATTTCATATATAAAAAGATTTAATTTTTTTTATTGAAATAATTTAATATAAGATATTATTTATAATGATATATATAAATTTAAACTCTTTTTATGACCCTTTCAAAATTGTGCTTCTTTATTTAAACATTTTATTTTTTTAATGGTCAATAGTCTACCTTAATAAATAAGTTTTGACGAGTAGGGGGCCGTTGGGAATAAGGGGGGAACGTGGGGGCGGCGGAGGAGAATAAAATGAAAAATAAACCAAAGACCAGAAATTAGGACCACGTAAATTAAATAAATTCATATTACAACTTACATATATAATTTTATAAATATAGAATATAATTGTCAACTTTACTTTTTAGTCAACTTTAAAATGGTTTACTTTTATTTTTAAAGAATTTTTAAATATAGAGCATAAATTTATGTTGAAAATTTTATGAAAATTATAGTAATTAATGGTAAATATGAACTTAAAAAATATAGGAATAGATTCAAACCCAAAACTTTTATAATTGAATACATATAACTTAAATTCTGAATCAGTCTTACCTCTAATCGATTCTATGGTTAATTTCTATCGATGACATATATTTTTTTATTAAACTTTATATCCAGTCAAATACAATAATATAAGAAACCTTAGAGTATAAAGTTACATAATTCTTATCACACGTGGAATTTTCATACATCATTAGTAATAGTTAAAGAACAGGTAAAACTTATTCTCACTGAGTGTTACACCAATTCAATACATGCATGTCATTTGTTTAAATTTATTGTTCATTTTACTTAACCTTAATTAATTAACATGTGTTTTACTTCATTAAAACACATAATAATGAAAATTGGATTAATTTGGTGTAAACACCTGGTGCGAATAAGTTTTCACCGTTAAAGAACAACTTTGGCAATTTTCCCTACTTTTATTAAACTACATCACCAATGAAATATGATTATAGTAAAACTAGGAACATATGCATAATTTCTTGCTAGAGTACTCTCTTATCAAGCAATCATATATTTATCATATATTAATTAATGTTTACATTTTTGCAGAAAAGATTGCACTATAGTTCCTTCAAAGAACAACGGCATTATGAACTTTATAGTAAAATTGAAGTACAAAAATATTCCATCTATGTTAATTTCAATGGTAACACCCAAACCTAAAAACGGACAAATCCGCGCCAGACAACCCTTGCTACAACGAGGGCGCAGTAGTACCTGCAGAGGCAAGGATCCAATGAACAACAACAACAATTATCTGATGAAACAAAAAACTCGCAATCATTCAGATCTGAATCATCAAGATGTCAACCACGACAAATCAACATCATCAATCGCGGGGATAATAAACTTTAAGGCAATGAGAGGAGTATTAGACACTCTTATTGTCAAAACTAGTCGTTATTGCACGAGTGCAACAACAACAGGGGGATTATTATCTGGCGATAAGCAGAATAGCAGTAAAAGTTGTCCGAGTTCTATTAAATCGTCACCATTGCATAGCAATGTCTGTGATGATGATGTTAGAAAATTTTACTCGAGGGATAATTCTGTTCAGGCAGCCATTGCTCATTGTAAGAAATCATTTGGAACACAAGCTGAATTTGATTTTCATATTTGACAGTGTTCTCTTAATTGAGATGATTTTTGTATATATATAATAAAAGGTTGAGTAAAGGTCCGTAGTGGCCAATGGATGTCGATCTATTATAATTCTGTTTCTGTGGTTCGTGAGTTGGGTTCAGAACATTGTAAGTAAACATAATTTGGAACATATGTTCTATATATCATAAATTAAATAACAAATTCCAATCATGTTATGATGACAACGTTCCAAGGGTATCATACTTGTTGACCCCCACAACTGAGTAGACAATTGATCGCCAATACCAATGGACAGATTCTAGACATTAGGCCGAGTTCTACAAATCGGCAGAATGTCTAGAATCTGCCCATTGGTATTTGTGAGCAATTGCTTACTCACATAATAACATAATTGAGGTTTGTTTTTAATTTATCATATATAGCGTATATGTTCCCAATTAAGATTAATTACATTATATTTGGATCCGGCTCCTCTCAATTTCTCTTCTTTCCATTTTCTCCAAGTTCTAGCTTGGATTGGAGACACATGTCATAGTTTAAAATTAATGGTTGAAATTTAATTGATTAAACTAAAGTCCTAACCATAATTATTTAGTTTTTAAATATTTAAGAAACAAATATATGGAAGTAAATAACTATGGTTGAAGCTTTACTTTAATTAATTAAATCTCAACCATTAATTTTAAACTTTGACACGTGCCTCCAATTCAAGCTAGAACTCGAAGAAAATGGAGAGAAGCTAAATCATATATATTTGGATGTTAAATTATATGTGCTATCATAATATATATGGAACTGTCTTCATCCATGTAGCATACAAGTATGGTACCCGAATGCAAGCTTTCCCTTTCTTGAACAAATTCAGTTCGTTCAGAATCTAAAACACATAAAAATCACATATTCAATCATTTTTAGGGTTTTTACCAATCGAATAAGTTGATGGCAGGTCTATTAAGTCGTCACCAAAGCATAGAAATGTATGTGATGACGACGTTAGAAAATTTTATTCAAGGGATAATTCTATTCAGGCAGCCATTGCTCATTGTAAGAAATCATTTGGAACACAAGATGAATTTGATTTTCATATTTGACAGTGTTCTCTTAATTGGGATGATTTTTGTATATACAATAAAAGGTTGAGTAAAGGTCCATATTGGCCAATGGATGTCAACTTATTGCAATTCTTTTTCTACATCCAGTGCCGGGTATTAGAACATTGAGATGACCTTTTCCTAGTACTACAAGATTGAAAAGGACACTCCTCTAGTGTAACAATTATCGTGTTCGACACATGTATAAGATCAACTGGGCATTGGTTATGGAATAAATGAAATTTCAATTTATATACACAAATAACAGAGATTTTTCAGCACTAACACGAGATTAATTACATATAGTATTGTATACTAACCATGTGTTGATAACCTGAAAAATAAAGTGTTAGTGTGACATTCTAAATAAACTAAATTTATAATATATGTGCAGTATATCATAAATTAAAGAAACAAACGCAAATCATGTTATGATGACGCTCTCAAGGGTATCCTACTTGTTGATTCCCCCACAACTGGGTAGGAAATTTATCACAAATATTAACATGCAGATTATAGTCATTAGGTCGAGTTGTTGACGTAAGTCAAGACATTGAACTAATGCCTACATCTACCGTTGGTATTTGTGATCAATTGTCAACTCACCTGCGAGGGGATCAATATGTAGGATACCTTTGAGAATGTTGTCATCATAACATGATTGAGGTTATTTTTTTTTAATTTATGATATATAGCGTATATGTTTCTAATTTAGTTTAATTAGAATAGATTTGGATGTTGAATTATATATGTGCTATCATAACAGATACATGACAATCTGATTTTTGTATATACAATAAAAGGCTGAGTAAAGGTCCATATTTGCCAATGGATGTCAAGCTATTGCAATTCTTTTTCTACATCCAGTGCAGGATATTAGAACATTGAGAGGACCTTTTCCTAGTACTATAAGATCGAGAAGGACACTCCTCTAGTGTACCAATTATCGTTTTCAATCACATGTATAGGATCAACAGGGGTATAGATTATGGAATAAACGAAATATTAATTTATATACACAAATAACATAGAGATTTTTCAGAACTAACACGAGATTAATTTCGTGTAGTATCGTTTATACTAAGCATGTGTTGATAACCTAAAAAATAAAGTGTTAGTGTGACATTCTAAATAAACTAAATTTGGAACATATGTGCAGTATATCATAAATTAAAGAACAAACGCAAATCATGTTATGAGGACGCTCCCAAGGGTATCCTACTTGTTGACCCCCCACAACTAAGTAGGAAATTGATCGCAAATATGAATATGCAGATCCTATTCATTAGGCCGAGTTGTTGACTTAAGTCAAGAACTTTAACTAATGCCTACAATCTAGCGGTTGGTATTTGCGATCAATTGTCTACTCACCTGGGGGGGGGGGGATCAATATGTAGGATATCCTTGGGAATGTTGTCATCATAACATGATTGAGGTTTATTTTTTAATTTATGATATATATCGTATATGTTTCAAATTTAGTTTAATTAGAATAGGTTTGGATGTTAAATTATACATGTGCAATCATAACATATACGGGACAATCTGATTTTTATATATACAATAAAAGATTGAGTAAAGGTCCATATTTACCAAAAGATATCAAGCTATTCCAATTCTTTTTCTAAATCCAGTGCAGGTATTAGAACATTGAGAAGACCTTAACCTAGCACTAGAGGATCGAGAAGGACACTCATCTAGTTTACCAATTATCGTGTTCGATAACATGTATAGGATCAACTAGGGTATTGGTTATAGAATAAATGAAATTTTAATTTATATACACAAATAACACAGATATTTTTCAGCACTAACACAAGATTAAATAAAAGCGGAGGCGGGATCAAATAAAATAGTGGCCATATAGTCACACTTGAGAATAATACCTGTAATAAATGTGTGTGACGCTTCTGCCTCCGGCTTTGCTGGAAAAGAATAAAATTATGCCCTGTCGCTTGTTTGAGCACCACCCCGATCGACCTGCGTATCTCCTCTACACCTCCAAGACCTTCTGATTACCAATTCTACCAGAATGATTATCATTGCAACCACCTTATGGACGACCTCTACCATTCAATCTTTTCCCTACTAGTGTGTGTTAAACGCCGAGAAACCTATAGAATGACAAACAAGAAATATTTGTTATATATGGAACAAATTTACCTTATACAAAATTGAGGGTTACATCTTTTTGTGTGTATATAAGTTAAACTATTTTCATAACTTAAGATTCTATTTTGATGAGTGTGGTAGTGGACGCCCATTTTCATTTTTGGATGTTTATTCGGATTAACTTCATCATCACCGAAATTTGGAACTTCCATGATGACAATACTTGATTTGGTATCAAATTCTTCATCACAAATAAAATCCATCTCATTTTCTAATTTTCTATGGATCGAGGAAGATATGTCAAACAAAGAATTATGGAGTGTCACGTTAGTGAGTCTTTAAGTAAATAGTTAAAACACAATTAGACTGCTTTAATATATGTTTAGCTTTTCTTTGTTCTCTAATAAAATACTCACAAGAGATTTTCTTTAGTTTTTATTTGTTTTCTTATACTCATATTGGGACCCAATTGAAAAGGCTTATTTCTATATGCTCATCCACGACAATTATTCAACCATATGAGGGAAGAAAAGCATGCCAATGAATTTGATTGTTGGTTTTAAAATCAATTTAATAATATGCTTGATTCATCACATTTTTAAGTTTAATGTATAATCAAGATATTAAAAAAACATATAGATAGAGATTTAAAAGTAATAAATATACACATGGAAGAAAAAGATAATGAATTAAATCAATATATAATATATGCAAACGTTTATGAGTTCATACCTTTTCTTTTGTATAGTTATTAGATACTTGAAATCTATCTAACCTAAGTTATTTAGCCCACAAAAAAGGATGAGACAAAATGAGAGAATCTTGGGTTAGTGTAGGACATTTAAACCTAGAAAAAGTTATCAACACTTTTTCAAGGAGGCGGACCAAAGTTATCCATGCACTCCAATCCAGGACCAACCTACGGGAAGACAAAGGCTAGAGAGGAAAGAACGAAAATGAGAAGTGTGAAGACTTATCAAGTGAAGAAGCATCTCTCCAATAGATAAGATCTGTCTGCAAATTAGGAGCACGACCCATGTAACCTGAGAGCAAGCAAAAATTAAGAGGGAAAAATGGTTAGTAGCAAGACGATATGGAACAATACAGGGACGAAGGTACTTACTCTTGTTAGCTGTCACACAAACACGAAATCATAGAAACTTCGGGTTGTTGAAAATCCAAAGCAATAGAAATCAGAGGCTTGGATTAATCCAGGGCGACAACATATCTCAGAAGAAAAGAAGCAGAGAAAGATGCGAGAAGGCAAATAAGATAATGAGGGAATCAGTTTTATGAAACCCTACTCTAGATATCTATATATAGCTCCATCCGGGTAAGAGTTGGACTGGGCTTTAGGATAGGTAGAATAGAATGTTATTCTTTTGTGTGTTTTTGTTGTTTGGGCTCGATATTGGTTGGGCTACTCCCGAGGTGGTGTTTGTTTTTTGATTATGAGATTATTAATTAAATAACAAAATTTGCTTGTGGGATCTTTAGTCCCTTCCATCATTTAAACCATAGAACGGGGAAAGTGCTTTTTATTAAAAGTGCATTGATTAAAAAAAAATATTCTATTAGAAAAAATCCATCATCCAAATTTATATCAAAATTCTTAGCTAATTAAGTATGAAAAGATTTTATCTCATTCATCACAATCCTTAGAGAAATCCATTTTGTGTTTCTTGAGCAATAATTTCATAGACCATATATTTCTTTATCTGCATATTCTATTATATTAGAAGTGTGATTTTGTAAATGTATTAACATGTGTGATTAATGATAATTAAAGTGAAAGTTCATTTACTGACATTTTTTATATTTACCTTTTGGCTTTTTCCACCTCTAGATTTGTGTTCATTGCATGTTTCTCCACTTGTTTTTATCAAATGTTCTTTTTGTGTCTTTACACTTTATCAGTAAACAATTTCTTTGTTTCAGTTCTTTTCCACTTCTAGGTTTTCTTTGTTTCATTTTATCGCTTGGTTATTTTAATTTCAACTCTGCTCCTCCCAAATATGCCCAATTTTTTCTTCTGTTTTGTCTGTTTTCTACATTTCTATTCCATTATTTTACCTCTTTTTACCTCTATTTTTTTAGAGTCGTAAGTATGGGCTAGGCCCGTTGAGTCGGTCTGACTTATCTCGAAATTTAATAGGGTTAGACTAAGATTTTTGAAGCCCAAATTAGAAAAGAGTTTTTTTGTCCGATCTAAATAAATCTGCTGATTAGTGGGAATTGAGAAATATCAGTAGGGCCGGCCCGTGGGTCAATAAAAATTAATTTAAAAAATATAATATAATATTAAAATTTAAAATTAAAGAGAGTCCAAACTCAAAACAATTAGGTTAATATTTTTATCTAGATATTTATATTTTTACTTGAAAAAAAATCTTAATAAATATTTTATAAAGATAATTTTATTTGCGTATTTGATTAACAAGTAGTAACATTAAGTAGTATTGTTTTGTCAATATTTATGAAAATATTTTTAAATTATAATTTATATTTTATAATTTAATTCAATAATAATAAAAAAATAATTTTTTTTAAAAAAAATGGGCTGACCCGGCAAGCTGTAGCCCACGTACTTGTGGGTTGGACCGACCGTTTTCTGGCCCACATAAGAAATAGGCTAGCCCAGCCTAACCCATAAAATTCCAAAGTTTGTATGGGTTAGCCCGAATGCGGGTGGGCTAGCCCATATTGACAGCTTTAATTTTTTCCCTTAATTTATGGACGATGATTTTTTATTTGAACTTTAGAAATTATTTTTACAATCTGATAGAAGTTATTTTCTTCAAACTGATAAGTTTCACACTTGCATGTGATTCTTTTCTGCAGCGAATTTCACACTCTCTGGGTAGAGACAATGGAAAAAAATATTTTCCATAAAAGAAGTATGACCTCCTTTTGTATTAGAAATTTCATATTATTTTACTTCTTTCTACAATATCATTATTTTAGAAATTGTATTATAATTTACATGTAAAAAATAACTGGGAATGCACAAAATAAACTAATTCAAAAAAGAGATGAAATAATTATGCTGAACAATTAGCAACATAAAAAGGAGAATACTAACAACATTGAAGGACAAGCAGCAACAAAACTAACCCAAAAGAAAAATAGTGAAACTAATTTCAAGATCGATTTCAAAATTTATTGTATTTGATTGTTGATAAGTAGGGTCTTGTAAGATTTTGACTTTGAATTACCGATTAAATTCCCTATTTTGATTCTTTCATTTCATTATATTATTTAATTTTATCCTACTTACAATCAATTTATATTATAATGCAGGTAATATTATTGTGCAACGAGAAAAAGATTGTTCAAGATATCGAAAAATATATATTCATATAGTAGAACTTTTCTGTTATTATCATAACTGCAAATGACTATTCAATTGTATTCTCCACTTTCTGATTTTCTGGAGATATTTATTGTTGTCTAAATTCAATTTATAAAGGCTTCTACTTTATTCTAAAACTAGTGAATTCAATCGCGCTTCGCGCGGTATATTAATATAATTTAAAAATATATTTTTATAAATCAAATTGAAACAAATGAGAGAACTTAGTTTGCTTTGAACCACAATTGTTTTTACATATTAACAAATGATATCAAAGTATAACATGAATTATCAAGTTAAAGTTGAAACACCATTAAAAATAAATCAAAAAAATAATAATTATCATTTAGTTTAGATTTGTCCGGTCAAAATAAAAATAGGACCATGATCCTATTTTGTGATATTGACTTTTCATTTTTACTAAGGACATCTAGACATGTTATACATATTAAATTTAATCAAGATTAATTTATTTAAATGATGAGTTGAATGAAATAGTACAATTGATGACCATTATCAAAGTAATCTTCTTTTATTCTAATTAACTTTTGAAAACAAAAGAAACAAAATTAGATATAATATTAATTTCAATTCCTTGGCATGTAGCTAATTTAAAATTTTCAATTTTAAAACAAAATAAAAGATAAAATATATAATTGAACGTAGTAATCTTCTTTATAATTTTGACACATAAATAACATTCTCTAAATTATCCACGAACGGATATTCTTAAGCTTAATTTTAATTTTCAATTGTATATAATCATAATTAGAACATTGGATCACCTAAATGACAATGTACCATATTTCATACCTCTATATGATGGGAAAAAAAGCTACTATAAAAAATATTTTTTCTTTAGTTGAACTTATAAATGTATAGACACATTAATATTAAGATTATCCCATTGGATTGGAATAATTTTTTGTTTTATTTAAAAATCTATATGTGATAATGAAAATTTCAAATACAACATTCCAACTTGAAGTTGTGTTTCAAGTTTGAAATTATTTTTTCATCCCATTTTCACTTTTAAAGTTATATTTAATTAAGTAAATTCAAGTATGAACATTATTTCAGATGCTATTTGCAATATACTTAACAAAACACATCTCAATCTTTCTAAAAATCAAATAACATTATTTTTTTAAAAAAATCTATGTTGAACATCTACTTAAAAGATGAAAAAAGTTATATTAGGAATGTTGAAATTGTGAATGGACTTTGCTTATTCAAAATTACATTTTGAATAAAGAATTTTGTAAGAATAATATTTTGTATCATCTTTACTCGTTACGTTCTTTCTTCTCCTTATTTGCTATCACGTCAATCGATTGAATTTCGTTTTAAACACTATATAACCCATGATAATCACCATTACACATAAATTGAAATAAATATTAAAAACAAAGAAAGTAAAAACGTAATTTTAAAAAAACAAACAAAAAAGAAGTATAAATATTGGGACAAAATATGGGAAATTGTATGAAATAACAAATTATTAATTCAAATTAAATTTTATAGTCATAGTTTCTTTTATTTGTAATTCGCAGCAAACATTTCATGTTTTTTGTCATCCCATTTGTATACCGAAATATACAAATGCAAGACCATTTGTATACTAAAATATACACACAGGCCGAAAAATACAAATGTAGGAGCCATTTGTATACCGAATTATAAAAATGCAGGACTCATCGAAATATACAAATAATTTATTTTTTTTTGAAATAATTTAATATAAGATATTATTTACAATGATATATAAAATTTAAACTCTTTTTATGACCCTTTCAAAATTGTGCTTCTTTATTTTAAAATTTTATTTTTTTAATGGTCAATAGTCTACCTTAATAAATAAGTTTTGACGAGTAGGGGGCCGTTGGGAATAAGGGGGGAACGTGGGAGCGGCGGAGGAGAATAAAATGAAAAATAAACCAAAGACCAGAAATTAGGACCACGTAAAATAAATGAATTCATATTACAACTTACATATATAATTTTATAAATATATAATATAATTGTCAACTTTACTTTTTAGTCAACTTTAAAATGGTTTACTTTTATTTTTAAAGAATTTTTAAATATAGAGCATAAATTTATGTTTAAAATTTAATGAAAATTATAGTAATTAATGATAAATATGAACTTATAACTTAAAAAATATAGGAATAGATTCAAACCCAAAAACTTTTATAATTAAATTCGTAAAACTTAAATTCTGAATCAATCTTACCTCTAATCGATTTTATGATTAATTTCTATCGCTGACATATTTTCTTTAATAAACTTTATATCGAGTCAAATACAGTAAAATAAAAAATCATAGAGTGTAAAGTTACTTAATTCTTATCACACATGTGGAATATTCATACTTCATTAGTAATAGTTAAAGAACGGGTAAAACTTACTTGTATCGGTGTTTACACTAATTCAATATATGCATGTCACGTGTTTAAATTTATTGTTTATTTTACTTAACCTTAATTAATTAACATGTGTTTTACTTCATTAAATCACATAATAATAAAAATTGGATTAGTTTGATGTAAACACCTGGTGCGAATAAGTTTTCTCTGTTAAAGAACAACTTTGGCAATTTTCCTACTTTTATTAAACTACATCACCAATGAAATATGATTATAGTAAAACTAGGAACATATGCATAATTTCTTGCTAGACTCTCTTATCAAGCAATCATATATTTATCATATATTAATTAATCAGCAGAATAGCAGTAGTACCTGCAGAGGCAAGGATCCAATGAACAACAACAACAATTATCTGATGAAACAAAAAACTCGCAATCATTCAGATCTGAATCATCAAGATGTCAACCACGACAAATCAACATCATCAATCGCGGGGATAATAAACTTTAAGGCAATGAGAGGAGTATTAGACACTCTTATTGTCAAAACTAGTCGTTATTGCACGAGTGCAACAACAACAGGGGGATTATTATCTGGCGATAAGCAGAATAGCAGTAAAAGTTGTCCGAGTTCTATTAAATCGTCACCATTGCATAGCAATGTCTGTGATGATGATGTTAGAAAATTTTACTCGAGGGATAATTCTGTTCAGGCAGCCATTGCTCATTGTAAGAAATCATTTGGAACACAAGCTGAATTTGATTTTCATATTTGACAGTGTTCTCTTAATTGGGATGATTTTTGTATATACAATAAAAGGTTGAGTAAAGGTCCATATTGGCCAATGGATGTCAACTTATTGCAACTTTTTCTACATCCAGTGCCGGGTATTAGAACATTGAGAGGCCCTTTTTCTAGTACTACAGGATTGAAAAGGACACTCCTCTAGTGTAACAATTATCGTGTTCGACACATGTATAAAATCAACTGGGCATTGATTATGGAATAAATGAAATTTCAATTTATATACACAAATAACAGAGATTTTTCAGCACTAACACGAGATTAATTACATATAGTATCGTCTATACTAACCATGTGTTGATAACCTGAAAAATAAAGTATTAGTGTGACATTCTAAATAAACTAAATTCATAATATATGTGCAGTATATCATAAATTAAAGAAATAAACGCAAATCATGTTATGATGACGCTCTCAAGGATATCCTACTTGTTGATTCCCCCGCAACTGGGTAGGAAATTTATCACAAATATGAACATGCAGATTCCAGTCATTAGGTCGAGTTGTTGACTTAAGTCAAGACATTGAACTAATGCCTACATCTACCGTTGGTATTTGTGATCAATTGTCAACTCACCTGCGAGGGGATCAATATGTAGGATACCTTTGAGAACGTTGTCATCATAACATGATTGAGGTTATTTTTTTAATTTATGATATACAGCGTATATGTTTCTAATTTAGTTTAATTAGAATAGATTTGGATGTTAAATTATATATGTGCTATCATAACAGATACATGACAATCTGATTTTTGTATATACAATAAAAGGCTGAGTAAAGGTCCATATTTGCCAATGGATGTCAAGCTATTGCAATTCTTTTTTTACATCCAGTGCAGGATATTAGAACATTGAGAGGACCTTTTCCTAGTACTATAAGATCGAGAAGGACACTCCTCTAGTGTACCAATTATCGTTTTCGATCACATGTATAGTATCAACAGGGGTATTGGTTATGGAATAAATGAAATTTCAATTTATATACACAAATAATACAAAGATTTTTCAGAACTAACACGAGATTAATTACATGTAGTATCGTTTATACTAAGCATGTGTTGATAACCTAAAAAATAAAGTGTTAGTGTGACATTCTAAATAAACTAAATTTGGAACATATGTGCAGTATATCATAAATTAAAGAACAAACGCAAATCATGTTATAAGGACGCTCCCAAGGGTATCCTACTTGTTGACCCCCCACAACTAAGTAGGAAATTGATCGCAAATATGAATATGCAGATCCTAGTCATTAGGCCGAGTTGTTGACTTAAGTCAAGAACTTTAACTAATGCCTACAATCTAGCGGTTGGTATTTGCACTCACCTGGGGGGGGGGGATCAATATGTAGGATATCCTTGGGAATGTTGTCATCATAACATGATTGAGGTTTATTTTTTAATTTATGATATATATCGTATATGTTTCAAATTTAGTTTAATTAGAATAGGTTTGGATGTTAAATTATACATGTGCAATCATAACATATACGGGACAATCTGATTTTTATATATACAATAAAAGGTTGAGTAAAGGTCCATCTTTGCCAAAAGATATGAAGCTATTCCAATTCTTTTTCTAAATCCAGTGCAGATATTAGAACATTGAGAAGACCTTAACCTAGTACTAGAGGATCGAGAAGGACACTCATCTAGTTTACCAATTATCGTGTTCGATAACATGTATATGATCAACTAGGGTATTAGTTATGGAATAAATGAAATTTTAATTTATATACACAAATAACACATATATTTTTCTGCACTAACACAAGATTAAATAAAAGCGGAGGCGGGATCAAATAAAATAGTGGCCATATAGTCACACTTGAGAATAATACCTGTAATAAATGTGTGTGACGCTTCTGCCTCCGGCTTTGCTGGAAAAGAATAAAATTATGCCTTGTCGCTTGTTTGAGCACCGCCCCTATCGGACTGCGTACCTCCTCTACACCTCCAGGACCTTCTGATTACCAATTCTACCAGAATGATTATCATTGCAACCACCTTATGGGCGACCTCGACTATTCCATCATTTTCCCTACTAGTGTGTGTTAAATGCCGAGAAACCTATAGAATGACAAACAAGAAATATTTGTTATATATGGAACAAATTTACCTTATACAAAATTGAGGGTTACATCATTTTGTGTGTATATAAGTTAAACTATTTTCATAACTTAAGATTCTATTTTGATGAGTGTGGTAGTGGACGCCCATCTTCATTTTTGGATGTTTATTCGGATTAACTTAATCATCACCGAAATGTGGAACTTCCATGATGACAATACTTGATTTGGTATCATATTCTTCATCATAAATAAAATCCATCTCATTTTCTAATTTTCTATGGATCGAGGAAGATATGTCAAACAAAGAATTATGGAGTGTCACGTTAGTGAGTCTTTAGTAAATAGTTAAAACACAATTAGAGTGCTTTAATATATGTTTAGCTTTTCTTTGTTCTCTAATAAAATACTCACAAGAGGATTTCTTTAGTTTTTATTTGTTTTCTTATACTCATATTGGGACCCAATTGAAAAGGCTTATTTCTATATGCTCATCCACGACAATTATTCAACCATATGAGGGAAGAAAAGCATGCCAATGAATCTGATTGTTGGTTTTAAAATCAATTTAATAATATGCTTGATTCATCGCATTTTTAAGTTTAATGTATAATCACGATATTAAAAAAATATATAGATAGAGATTTAAAAGTAATAAATATACACATGGAAGAAAAATATAATGAATTAAATCAATATATGATATATGCAAACGTTTATGAGTTCATACCTTTTCTTTTGTATAGTTATTAGATACTTGAAATCTATCTAACCTAAGTTATTTAGCCCACCAAAAAGGATGAGACAAAATGAGAGAATCTTGGGTTAGTGTAGGACATTTAAACCTAGAAAAAGTTATCAACACTTTTTCAAGGAGGCGGACCAAAGTTATCCATGCACTCCAATCCAGGACCAACCTACAGAAAGACAAAGGCTAGAGAGGAAAGAACGAAAATGAGAAGTGTGAAGATTTATCAAGTGAAGAAGCATCTCTCCAATAGATAAGATCTGTCTGCAAATTAGGAGCACGACCCATGTAACCTGAGAGCAAGCACAAATTAAGAGGGAAAAATGTTTAGTAGCAAGACGATATGGAACAATACAGGGACGAAGGTACTTACTCTTGTTAGCTGTCACACAAACACGAAACCATAGAAGCTCCGGGTTGTTGAAAATCCAAAGCAATAGAAATCAGAGGCTTGGATTAATCCAGGGCGACAACATATCTCAGAAAAAAAGAAGCAGAGAAAGAGGCGAGAAGGCAAAGAAGATAATGAGAGGATCTGTTTTATGAAACCCTACTCTAGATATCTATATATAGCTCCATCCGGGTAAGAGTTGGACTGGGCTTTAGGATAGGTAGAATAGAATATTATTCTTTTGTGTGTTTTTGTTGTTTGGGCTCGGTATTGGTTGGGCTACTCCCGAGGTAGTGTTTGTTTTTTGATTATGAGATTATTAATTAAATAACAAAATTTGCTTGTGGGATCTTTTGTCCCTTCCATTTAAACCATAGAAAGGGGAAAGTGCTTTTTATTAAAAGTTCATTGATTAAAAAAAAACATTCTATTAAAAAAAATCCATCATCCAAATTTATATCAAAATTCTTAGCTAATTAAGTATGAAAAGATTTTATCTCATTCATCACAATCCTTAGAGAAATTCATTTTGTGTTTCTTGTGCAATAATTTCGTAGACCATATATTTCTATCTGCATATTCTACTATATTAGAAGTGTGATTTTGTAAATATATTAACATGTGTGATTAATGATAATTAAAGTGAAATTTCACTTACTGACATTTTTTATATTTACCTTTTGGCTTTTTCCACCTCTAGATTTGTGTTCATTGCATGTTTCTCCACTTGTTTTTATCAAATGTTCTTTTTGTGTCTTTACACTTTATCAGTAAACAATTTCTTTGTTTCAGTTCTCTTCCACTTCTAGGTTTTCTTTGTTTCATTTTATCGCTTGGCTATTTTAGTTTCAACTCTGCTCCTTCCAAATATGCCCAATTTTTTCTTCTTTTTTGCATGTTTTCTATATTTCTATTCCGTTATTGTACCTCTATTTTTTTGGAGTCGTCAATATGGCTAGGCCCGTTGAGTCGGTCTGGCTTATCCCGAAATTTAATAGGATTGGACTAAGATTTTTGAAGCCCAAATTAGAAAAGAGCTTTTTTGCCCGACCTAAATAAGTCTGCTGATTAGTGAAAATTGAGAAATATCAGTAGTGTCGGCCCGTGGGTCAATAAAAATTAATTTAAAAAATATAATATAATATTAAAATTTAAAATTAAAGAGAGTCCAAACTCAAAACAATTAGGTTAACATTTTTATCTAGATATTTATATTTTTACTTGAAAAAAAACTTAATAAATATTTTATAAAGATAATTTTATTTGTGTATTTGATTAACAAGTAGTAACATTAAGTAGTATTGTTTTGTCAATATTTATGATAATATTTTAGAATTATAATTTATATTTTATAATTTAATTCAATAATAATAAAAAATATATTTTTTTAAAAAATGGGCTGACCCGACAAGCCTGTAGCTCATGTACTTGTGGGTTGGGCCGACCGTTTTCTGGCCCACATAAAAAATAGGCTAGCGCAGCCTAACTCGTAAAATTTCAAAGTTTGTATGGATTAGCCCGAATGCGAGTGGGCTAGCCCATATTGAAAGCTTTAATTTTTCCCCTTAATTTATGGATGATGATCTTTTATTTGAACTTTAGAAATTATTTTTACAATCTGATAGAAGTTATTTTCTTCAAACTGATAAGTTTCACACTTGCATGTGATTCTTTTCAGCAGCGGATTTCACACTCTCTAGTTAGAGACAATCGGAAAAATATTTTCCTTAAAAGAAGTATGACCTCCTTTTGTATTAGAAATTCATATTATTTTACTTCTTTCTACAAATATCATTATTTTAAAAATTGTATTATAATTTACATGTAAAAAATAACTGGGAATGCACAAAATAAACTAATTCAAAAAAGAGATGAAATAATTATGCTGAACAATTAGCAACATAACGGGTGTGTTTGGTATGAAGGAAAATATTTTCCTAAAAAATGTTTTTCTTGAAAACAAGTACATTTTAGACTTATTTTCTCATGTTTGGATGGTGAGTAGAAAATATTTTTCGAAAATGATTTTTAGTGTTTAATTTATGAATGAAAAATATTTTTAAGAGACATCTTTTATTTTTATTAGAGTAGAAAATAATTATGAAATTGACAATATTTTTTAAAAATAATTTTTTTAGGTTGGGGTGGGTGGGTTGGTGGGGGTGGGGGCAGGGAGGAGGGGGTAGGAGTGAAAAAATAAAAATTTAAAGTTGATCATATTTTTTAAAAACAAAATTAATTTTTTTTGGGGTGGGGGTTGGGGGTTGGGGGGCTGGTAGGGGGGTAGGGGGCTAGCGGGGGGTGGGGTGGGTGTAGGAGTTTAAAAATTAAAATTAGAAGTTGAAAATATTTTTAAAAAGCAAAATTAATTTTATTGGGAGGGGGTGGAGTTGGGTGGGTAGGTGGGGGTCAGGGATCGGGTGAAAAAATAAAATTTTGAAATTGAAAATATTTTTTTAAAATTGATGTTTCTCGGGAAAAAAAATGTAAGTTGATATTGGAGGAAAGTTTTGGAAAATATTTTCCTTAATTTTTGAAGGAAAGTCATTTTCCTTAATTTTGAGGAAAATGAGTTGAATTGAAAAACATTTTCTAAAACTTTTGTCCCAATACCAAACACACTCTTGAACCTTTTATTTCGTTCACGGTCTAAAACACATGAAAATCACATACTCTCAATCATTCCTTCAATAAATTTTAATCATTCCTTCAATAAATTTTATACTTAGTGCTAAAATCTTAATCCTCTCCACTAATGTATTGTAATATTAGTTTACTTTCTTGTTATCAAAATCTTAAAAAATATATATACCTCACATCAATGGGCCTCAAATGATTTCAAACCCTACAACTCCTATTTTTTATGTTAAAATCTAGCATAACCTAAAATTTGAACTAATCTCATCCAAGTCAAACTCTACTGAATAAAATCAATTCTAAGAACTATTATAATAATGAAATGAGTTGTTATATTAGATGCTAGTTAAACATCTGTTTATCCCTAAATAAAAAAAATAAGGAAAAATGGAGGAATCACAAGAAATACTGAATCGACGAATAATTAGGAATACTTCTTGCACATGTCTGCTTCGGTATCCCAAGTAGCCTCTTCAATCGATTGGTTCTTCCATTAAATCTTTATTGATTCAATCTCTTTATTTCTCAACTTAACAATAAGTTCTTATTAATAATAAGAAGAGATGTTTTCATCAAGTAACACAAAATTTCAATGGATGATGTAATTACCATCGCAAACTTCTTAAACATAGGCACATAAAACACTGGGTTAACCCTAGACAAAGTCAAGCGCAACGCCAGTCAGTATCCTACCGACCTCACATGACTAAGAATTTCAAACAACTCAACAAATATCAAATTAAGCTTTCTCTTATTGACAAACCTCATGACTCTTTTCATGGGTGACACATTGAGTAATATTTGCTCGCCTTTCATAAAGTGAACCTCTATTACCTTAAGATTTGTATACTATGTTTGTTGACTATTAAGTCTGTCACCAAAGCATAGCAATGTATGTGATGGTGACGTTAGAAAGTGTTATTCAAGGGATAGTTCTATTCAGGCAGCCATTGCTCATTGTAAGAAATCATTTGGATTCATATTTGACAGTGTTCTCTTAATTGGGATGATTTTTGTATATACAATAAAAGATTGAGTAAAGGTCCATATTGGACAATGGATGTCAAGCTATTGCAATTCTTTTTCTACATCCAGTGGCGGGTATTAGAACATTGAGAGGACCTTTTCCTAGTACTAGAGGATCGAAAAGGACACTCCTCTAGTGTACTAATTATCGTGTTCGATCACATGTATAGGATCAAATGGGGCACTGGTTATAGAATAAATGAAATTTTAATTTATATACACAAATAACACAGAGGTTTTTCAGCACTAACACAAGATTAATTACATGTAGTATCGTCTATACTAAGCATGTGTTGATAACCTGAAAATAAAGTGTTAGTGTGACATTCTAAATAAACTAAGTTTGGAATATATGTGCAGTATATCATAAATTAAATAACAAACAAAAATCATGTTATGATGACGCTCCCAAGGGTACCCTACTTGTTGACCCCCCCCAACTGAGTAGGAAATTGATCGCAAATATGAACATGCAGATTCTAGTCATTAGGCTGAGTTTTTGACTTCAGTCAAGAAATTGAACTAATGCCTACATCTACCGGTTGAAATTTGCGATCAATTGCCTACTCACCTGCGTGGGTGGGGGTGGAGGTGGGGGTATCAACATGTAGGATACCCTTGGGAATGCCATCATAACATGGTGATTGAAGTTTATTTTTAAATTTATGATATATAGCATATATGTTTCAAATTTAGTTTAATTAGAATAGATTTGGATGTTAAATTATATATGTGCTATTATAATAAATACGGGACAAGCTGATTTTAATATATACAATAAAGGTTGAGTAAAGGTCTATAGTGACCAATGGATGTCAAGCTATTGCAATTCTTTTTCTACATTCAGTGTCGGGTATTAGAGCATTGAGAGGACCTTTTCCTAGTACTAGAGGATCGAGAAGGGCACTCATCTAGTACCGATTATTACTTTCGATCACATGCATAGGATCAACATGGTATTGGTTATGGAATAAATAAATTTTTTATTTATTTACACCAAAAACACAGAGATTTTTCAGCACTAACACGAGATTAATTACATGTAATATCATCTATACTAAGCATGTGTTGATAACCTAAAAAATAAAGTGTTAGTGTGACATTCTAAATAAAACTAAATTTGGAACATATGTGCAATATATCATAAATTAAAGAATAAACGCAAATCATGTTATGATGACGCTCCTAAGGGTATCCTACTTGTTGACCCCGCGCAACTGAGTAGGAAATTGATCGCATATATGAACATGCATATTTTAGTCATTAGGCCGAGTTGTTGACTTAAGTCAAGAAATTGAACTAATGCCTACAATCTACCGGTTGGTATTTGCGATCAATTGCCTACTCACCTGCGGGGGATTCAACATGTAGGATACCTTTGAGAACGTTGTCATCATAACATGATTGAGGTTATTTTTTTAATTTATGATATATAGCGTATATGTTTCAAATTTTGTTTAATTAGAATAGATTTGGATGTTAAATTATATATGTGCTATCATAATATATACGGGACAATCTTATTTTTTGTATATACATGAAAAGGCTGAGTAAAAGTCCATATTGGCTAATGGATGTCAAGCTATTGAAATTCTTTTTCAACGTCCAGTGCGGGTATTAGAACATTAGAGGACCTTATCCTAGTACTAGAGGATCGAGAAGGACAATCCTCTAGTGTACTAATTATCGTGTTCGATCACATGTATAGGATCAACTAGGGTATTGGTTATGGAATAAATGAAATTTCAATTTATATACACAAATAACACAGAGATATTTTAGCACTAACACGAGATTAATTACATGTAGTATCATCTATACCAAGCATTTGTAGATAACCTAAAAAATAAAGTATTAGTGTGACATTCTAAATAAAATAAATTTGGAACATATGTGCAGTATATCATAAATTAAAGAACAAACGCAAATCATGTTATGAGGACGCTCGCAAAGGTACCCTACATGTTGACCCCCTGCAACTTAGTAGAAAATTGATCGCAAATATGAACATGCAAATTCTAGTGATTAGACCGAGTTGTTGACTTAAGTCAAGAACTTGACCTAATGCTTACAATCTACCAGTTGGTATTTGCGATCAATTGCCTACTCACATGCGTGTGGATCAACATGTAGGATACCCTTGGGTGTAGTCATCATAACATGATTGAGGTTTATTTTTAATTTATAATATATAGCGTATATATTTCAAATTTAGTTTAATTTGAATAAATTTGGATGTTAAAGTATATATGTTTTATCATAATAGATACGGAACAATATGATTTTTCATATACAATAAGAGGTTGAGTAAAGGTCCATATTGGGCAATGAATGTCAAGTTATTGCAATTCTTTTTTTATTTCTAGAGGTTGAGTAAAGCTCTTTATTGGGCAATGGATGTCAGCTATTGCAATTCTTTTTATACATCCAGTGCGAGTATTAGATCATTGAGAGGTCTTTTTCCTAATACTAGAGGATCGAGAAGGACACTCTTCTAGTGTACCAATTATCGTGTTCGATCACATGTATAGGATCAACTGGGGTATTGGTTATGTAATAAATAAAATATCAATTTATATACACAAATAACACAGAGATTTTTTAGCACTAACACGAGACTAATTACATGTAGTATCGTCTATACTAAGCATGTGTTGATAACCTAAAAAATATAGTGTTAGTGTGACATTCTAAATAAACTAAATTTGGATCATATGTGCAGTATATCATAAATTAAAGAACAAACGCAAATCATGTTATGAGGACGCTCCCAAGGGTATCCTATATGTTGACCCCTCGCAACTGTGTAAAAAATTGATCGCAAATATGAACATGCGGATTCTAGTGATTAGGCCGAGTAATTGAATTAATTCAAGAACATGAACTAATGCCTACAATCTACCAGTTGGTATTTGCGGTCAATTACCTACTCACATGTGGGTGGATCAACATGTAAGATACCCTTGGGTGTTGTCATCATAACATGATTGAGGCTTATTATTTAATTTATAATATATAGCGTATATGTTCCAAATTTAGTTTAATTAGAATAGATTTGGATGTTAAATTATATATGTATTATTATTTTTGTATATACAATAAGAGGTTGAGTAAAGGTCCATATTGGGCAATGGATGTCAAGTTATTGCAATTCTTTTTTTACATCCAGTGCGGGTATTAAATCATTGAGAGGACCTTTTCCTAGTAGTAGAGGATCGAGAAGGACACTCTTCTAGTGTACCAATTATCGTGTTCAATAACATGTATAGGATCAACTAGAGTATTGGTTATGGAATAAATGAAATTTCAATTTACATACACAAATAACACAGAGATTTTTCAGCATTAACACGAGACTAATTACATGTAGTATCGTCTATACTAAGCATGTGTTGATAACCTAAGAAATAAAGTGTTAGTGTGACATTCCAAATAAACTAAATTTGGAACATATGTGCAGTATATCATAAATTAAAGAACAAACGCAAATCATGTTATGAGGACGCTCTCAAGGGTATCTTACTTGTTGACCCCCCGCAATTGAGTAGGAAATTGATCGCAGATATGAACATACAGATTCTAGTCATTAGGCCAAGTTGTTGACTTAAGTCAAGAACTTGAACTAATGCCTATAATCTACGGGTTGATATTTGCAATCAATTGTCTCCTTACCTGCGGAGGGGATCAACATGTAAGATACCCTTGGGAATGTTTTCATCATAACATGATTGAGGTTTATTTTTTTAATTTATGATATATAGTCTATATGTTTCAAATTTAGTTTAATTTGAATAGATTTGGATGTTGAATTATGTATGTTTTATCATAATAGATACGGAACAATATGATTTTTGTATATACAATAAGAGGTTGAGTAAAGGTCCATATTGGGCAATGGATGTCAAGTTATTGCAATTCTTTTTTTATATCCAGAGGTTGAGTAAAGGTCTATATTGAGCAATGTATGTCAAGCTATTGCAATTCTTTTTTTACATCCAGTGCGGGTATTAGATCATTGAGAGGACTTTTTCTTAATACTAGAGGATCGAGAAGGACACTCTTCTAGTGTACCAATTATCGTGTTCAATCACATGTATAGGATCAATTGGGGTATTGGTTATGTAATAAATTAAATATCAATTTATATACACAAATAACACAGAGATTTTTCAGTACTAACACGAGACTAATTACATGTAGTATCGTCTATACTAAGCATGTGTTGATAACCTAAAAAATATAGTGTTAGTATGACATTCTAAATAAACTAAATTTGGAACATATGTGCAGTATATCATAAATTAAAGAACAAACGCAAATCATGTTATGAGGACGCTCCCAAGGGTATCCTATATGTTGACCCCTCGCAACTGAGTAGGAAATGGATCGCAAATATGAACATGCGGATTCTAGTTATTAGGCCGAGTAGTTGACTTAAGTCAAGAACTTGAACTAATGCCTACAATCTACCAGTTGGTATTTGCGATCAATTACCTACTCACGTGCGGGTGGATCAACATGTATGATACCCTTGGGTGTTGTCATCATAACATGATTGAGGCTTATTTTTTAATTTATAATATATAGCGTATATGTTTCAAATTTAGTTTAATAAAAATAGATTAGGATGTTAAATTATATATGTGTTATCATAATAGATACGGGACAATCTGATTTTTGTATATACAATAAGAGGTTGAGTAAAGGTCCATATTGGGCAATGAATGTCAAGTTATAGCAATTCTTTTTTTACATCTAGTGCGGGTATTAGATCATTGAGAGGACCTTTTCCTAGTAGTAGAGGATCGAGAAGGACACTCTTCTAGTGTACAAATTATCGTGTTCGATAACATGTATAGGATCAACTAGGGTATTGATTATGAAATAAATGAAATTTCAATTTATATACATAAATAACACAGAGATTTTTCAGCACTAACACGAGACTAATTACATGTAGTATCGTCTATACTAAGCATGTGTTGATAACCTAAAAAATAAAGTGTTAGTGTGACATTCTAAATAAACTAAATTTGGAACATATGTGCAGTATATCATAAATTAAAGAACTAACGCAAATCATGTTATGAGGACGCTCCCAAGGGTATCTTACTTGTTGACCCCCCGCAACTGAGTAGGAAATTGATCGCAAATATGAACATGCAGATTCTAGTCATTAGGCCGATTTGTTGACTTAAGTCAAGAACTTGAACTAATGCCTATAATCTACGGGTTGGTATTTGCAATCAATTGCCTACTTACCTGCGGAGGGGATCAACATGTAAGATACGCTTGGGAATGTTTTTATCATAACATGATTGAGGTTTATTTTTTAATTTATGATATATAGTCTATATGTTTCACATTTAGTTTAATTTGAATAGATTTGGATGTTGAATTATATGTGTTATCATAATATATACGGGACAATCTTCATCTATGTACCGTTCAAGTATGGTACCGATCCTCCAACATGTTCACATAAACAAGATTATAGTCCTTTTTCACTCAATTCTAGCTATCCACGACATAGCTACAATCACTGTTTTGGCACGACAGTACAAAATTTCATGATAAGAAGATACAAACTCATCCCTACGATGATATCAAATCCACCATATTAAGGATTACTAAATCTTCCCTAGCTAAATAACTTATAAACATCACAGGACAATAATGGTACACTTTATCTACAAAGAGAGAGTTAACAGTAGACACATAAACATGGGTATCAAGGAAATCATAGACCGATGTCTAATTTCACCGCAAATTTAACAGACACATAAGAAAAAGCAGAGGTGGGATCAAATAAAATAGTGGTCAGCTAGTCACACTTGAGAATAGTACCTGTAATAAATGTGTGTGATGCTTCTGCTTCCGGGCTTCCTGGAAAAGAATAAAATTATGCCCTGTCGCTTGTTTGAGCACCACCCCTACCGTAATGAGTACCTCCTCTAGTACTTAACACCTTCAGGACCTTCTGATTATATTCTATTTCTACCAGAATGATTGTCATTGCAACCACCTTATGGACAACCTCTACCATTCCATCATTTTACCTACTACTGTGTGTTGAATCCCAAAAAACCTATAGAATGACAAACAAGAAATATTTGTTATATATGGAACAAATTTACCTTATACAAAATTGAGGGTTACAAATTTTTTGTGTATATAAGTTAAACTATTTTCATAACTATATTGATGAGTGTGGTAGTGGACGCCCATCTTCATTTTTGAATGTTTATTCGGATTAACTTCATCATCACCAAAATTTGGAACTTCCATGATAAAAATACTTGATTTGGTGTCAGATTCTTCATCACAAATAAAATCCATCTCATTTTCTGAATTTCTATGGATCAGGGACGATATGTCAAACAAAGAATTATGGAGTGCCACCTTAGTGAGTCTTTAAGTAAATACTTAAAACATAATTAGACTGCTTTAATATATGTTTAGTTTTTCTTCGTTCTCTAATAAAATACTCACAAGAGATTTTCTTTAGTTCTTATTTTTTTTCTTATACTCAGATTGAAACACAATTGAAAAAGTTTATTTCAATATGCTCATCCACGACAATTATTCAACCATATGAGGGAAGAAAAGCATGCCAATGAATCTAATTGATAGGTTTTAAAATCAATTTAATAATATGCTTGTTTCATCGCATTTTTAAGTTTAATGTATAATCATGATACTAAAAAACATATAGATAGAGATTTAAGAGTAATAAATATACACATGGAAGAAAAAGATAATGAATTAAATTAAAATATGATATATGCAAACGTTTATGAGTTCATACCTTTTCTTTTGTATAGTCATTTAATAATTGAAATCTATCTGACCTAAATTATTTAACCCACCAAAAAGGATGAGACAAAATGGGAGGATTTTGGGTCAGTGTAGGACATTTAAATCTAGAAGAAGTTATCAACACTCTTTCAAGGAGGCAGATCAAAGCTATCCATGCACTCCAATCCAGGACCAACCTACAGGAAGACAAAGGCTAGAGAGCAAAGAATGAAAAATGAGAAGAAGTGTGAAGACTTACCAAGTGAAGAAGAATCTCTCCAATAGATAAGATTTGTCAGCAAATTAGGAGCACAATCCATGTAACCTGAGAGCAGGCACAACTGAAGAGGGAAAATGGTTATTAGCAAGACGATATGAAACAATACAGGGACAAAGGTACTTACTCTTGTTAGCTGGCACACCAATACGAAAGAATAGAAGTTCTGTTGATAATCCATAGCAATAGAAATCAAAGGCTTGGATTAGTCAAAGGCGACAACATATCTCATAAGAAAAGAGGCAGAGAAAGAGGTGAGAAGACAAAGAAGATAATGAGGGGAGTTGTTTACAAAACCCTACTTTAGATGTCTATATATAGCCCCATCTGGATATGAGTTGGAATGGGCTTTAGGATAGGTAGAATCGAATGTTATTCTTTTATATGTTTCTGTTATTTGGGCTCGGTATTGATTGGGCTACTCTCGATTTTTTTTTTTTTGAGATTATTAATAAAATAAAAAAAATTGCTTTAAAAACAGTGTGATCTTTAGTCCCTTCCATCATTTTAAACATAGACAGAGGGAAGTGCTTTTTATTAAAAGTACATTTGATTAAAAAAAATTTTATTAAAAAAAAAATTACCATCCAAATATATATCAAAATTCTTAGCTAATTAAGTATGAAAAGATCTTATCTCATTCATCACAATCCGTAGAGACTATCCATTTTGTGTTTCTTGTGCAATAATTTCATAGACTACAATATTTCTTCATTTGCATACATAAAAGGAAACCTATGTACACATCTTTATTTATCATAATTTCTATTATTATCTACCATTCTAAAATATTACCAAAACTCCTTATTTACTCCATTAATCTATCCCTAACTTCACTTTCACAGTCTTATAAATTAATTCCTCCTAACAATTTGAAATTCAAAATCGCTCTCCCTCCATTCAAATTAATTTCAACTTCTTGATGATAATTTTCATCTTCCTTGATTTTCGCCGTTCATCCTTATTTTTTGTTACTGGTGTTAATTCAAGTCTCAGTGGACACATGTTGGTAAAAGTATGAAAAAATTGTGTGCAGAATATGCTTACCATACTTGACATGTTGACCCAATATCATAATATTGTAGTTGATAACATGGTCTTGCCTGATGAGAATGAAACTCAAAAGGGATCAAAATACATTGGCAAAATAAGGATCTGGGGAATTTGATAGCCTTTGTTGAAAAGATAGATGTTGACTTTGTTGGAGAAAGCAAGATCGAAGAAGGATGCATCTTTACGCCTATCTTTATCAAAGTTATCAATTCTCAATGTATATTGTTTATTTTGTTTCTTAAATTAGTATTTTTTTAGTGGTATGAAATTTAGTAAACATTATGCTAAAACAAATTTATGTTTTATGTAATGCATCAGGTATATATTTATTACATTGATACATAATTCTAATATTATCGATTAGTGAGTTTCATGTGCAATACTTATATACTTGATACATAAGTAATGCTTAATGTATCATTTACAATATATCAAGTTTATAATGTATCATCAATATTTTTTAATTTTAAAAAGATATAGAACACTTTACAAGTAATCTTTACTTCTCTATTGTATCTGATTCTCCGTTCATCCTTGTTTTATACAATGTATCATATTCATATTTAAAGTGTTGATACTTAATCCTAATGTTGTTGAATCTTCGATTAGTTTTATCATGTTCAATATAAATGTCCTTGATACATAAACACTACTTAATGTATCATTTGCATGTATCAAGTTTTTCAATGAATCTTCAATCTCATTCAAATTTAAAAGGTTATATTGACAGTAACATATCACTTATGTGTTATGTATCTGCACTCCTTAATATTTGTCAGTCTTATCCAACTTAATATGCGATGCATATGTACATATAACCCAATAATGATTTTGATACATAAAACTCAGGCGACATGAAATAATCTGCAAATATTAAAAAATTTAATGATACATTATAGAAATACATTTTTTTCAATTTTCAATGCAACACATATCTAACAACAAATCAACACATGTCGGCACAATTTTGTAATCATCTTATCACATGTATTGGGTAAATTAGAACTATCAATGATACAACCATTCACAAAATCCAATATATATATATATATATATATATATATATATATATATAAATGTATCATCCATATTTGTCTTGATCAAGACAAGTAATTTTACATATGTTAATTGTTACACTATTTATATGTATAATATACACAATAATAACCTGATACGAACGTATCTGGTCCGTTTCAATTGTTAATTCATTTATTACATGTATCATATACAATATATTGTAATCATACATTTTTATACAAATCATATCCGGATATAAAATAATGACCACATCATACTCTATAGATACAAAATTACAATACATGCGGGTTGTTTACCATTAATGTATCATGACGTACATATTTACATCAAAACGATCAAATAATACTATAACAATGATACATTAAAAAAATTATATACCTATGGTGGAGAGGGCAGAGGGAATGGTGGAGGAGGTGATTGAACGACCAGAAACGAATAAGGAGTTAATATAAAAGATAATTTCTTCATCGGATAAGAAGCCAATGAAATAATGACACAAACACCATATGAAAAATCATTGTTTCATATAATATATCCATGTCCCTCCACTCTCCATGATGAACCCCATGAGTTCTTTATTATTATCCAATATTTATCGTCTCTTTCGGAACGATATCCTACTATTAGTACTTCATGGCTCAAGTCATTTGGACTACTAGAGCAACTTCCATCATAGATTCTCTGCATATTTTCATAATACAAAAAGATAAAGTGCACGTCATTTTTGAATTCTTGAGAGAAGTGAAAGGGCAAAAAAATATGTAAAAAAGAAGTAACAGATAAGAGTACCCCCTCTATACAATTGAAAATCACCACTCGTTCCATCGATGCTAATACTGACAGGTTGTTGAGCAACACTACAAAGAAGGGCAATTCCTCCTGTGGAACTTTTACGATTTCAAATTGATGGAGAAGATGAAAATCTGAATTTTAAATTTTGTGAAGTTGTTACAGATTGGAATGGATTGATATCAATCAGATCTGCATGATTTATGGGAAAGAAAATCAATTCTATGTTAATATTTCATATTAAGCGCAACAAACAATTTTATAATGTATCACAATTAATGTATTCAGATGAATTTTGGTATCTGAATAGCTGATATTTTAAGAGATTTTTGTAAAATAAAAAAAAGTTGAGATAAGATATAAATTAAGTTTTACACTATAAAATTTATATAAGTTATACCGTATGAAATTAGAGAAAAGAATTATACAGAAAGGCTTCTACTTTATTCTGAAATTTTGACACAAGAAACCTTATTGGAGCATGTGCTCCCTCAATGCATGTTGATAGCTACATGAATTTCAGAAAAGGAATTAAAAAAGAACTATATACATTAATTTCATCCTAATTGCTCGATAAATTAATCGTAATAAATATTATTTTTCTCCATAATAGATTTCTATTGTTTAGTTACAAAGAATATACCATGTGTACTTTTTTTTGTAGGAATATCACTATCTAGGTAAATGCTATATATCTCCCTACCATATTTGTGAACTAGCAACTACATATCTCCTATAATCCTCTCTATGTCACATAATTTCTAGGCAAAAGACATGTATTTTCCAGGTAAAGACTATGATGTATTATAATTGAGCATCGAATACATGATAAAATATTTTTATTAGACGCTTTCAATTTATATCATGAAAAAGTTTTTAGTAGAAAATGTCTAACAGTAACATACTAACATTTATCAATTGTTCAGATATTTAATTAAAAATGTTGTCATAGTTTGTGTATCCAATAAAACTTACGATAAGTTTAAGTTAGCAAATTTTTATATTTATAGAAAAGCTAATACTAATACGGTACATTCAATTTTGTAGTTAGTAAATTGAATGAGAAGAACTCCAGCGACAAAAATTGTGATTTGTGAGAATGGGAAATTTGATTGTTTATTTACATGTATAAATAATCAATGATTAAATTGGATTATTTGTAACTTTATAAAATGGAGATTTCAAAGAGTAAATATTTCAAAACATCGCTCAATTTAAAAAAAAAAATTATCTAGTAAAGCCATAAACTTTGTTTTGTATCAGTGAAATAACTCAACTTATGTTTTTGTATCAATAAAATAAGTCAATTAAGTTTATCATAAATTAAATATGTAAAATTATTTTGTACTACCAAAAAAATTCATTTATTTTCCATAAAATCTGAAGCCGAATAGAATATGAGTGTGAATTTAGTTGATAATGTTTTTATTGATACAAAAGCATAAGTTGAGTAATTTTACTTATACAAATAAAATTTAATGACTTTAATAAATAAATTTTCAAATTTGAGTGACTTTTTGAGATATTGACTCATATTTCAAATCGAAAGAAACAGCTTTCCAAATAGTAGATCCTTACCAATGTTTCTCTATTTATTTTTGGGAAAAATGAAAAATATATCCCTGCACAATCGTAAATTGTATGCAGAAACCTTCCATCATACTTTTAGATATTAATGCCCCTGTCATTCAAATACTACACAAAAGTGAACTAGTTTCTTCAACAATAATTTCGACATTTTTAGAAAAGATTAAAAATCCACATGTCATGGAGAAAGCACAACTCGAAGTGAGAGAACGATTAAATAGAAAAAACATTTAATTTGATGATACTGATTTGGAAGATTTAAACTACTTGGAATTAATTAGTTATCAAAGAAACACTAAGGCTATACCCTCTGAAAAAGATTAATGGATACACAATACCTATGAAAATCAATGGTGGCGGAGCCAGAATTTTCACGAAGGGTGTCCAAATGCTAAAGTGAAGTTGTTCTTCTTAAAAAATATAAAAAAGATTGCTACTAGTGAAATTCGAACACACGTCTTTAATCTTTCAAGGCGTCTAAAATCACAAGGTTACATCATATTATTGTGTCAAGGGTGTCCAAAATATATTATTTAACCATTTTATTTATTATTTTACTTATATATACGGTATACTATTCCGACCAATTGAAAACCCTGACACAGGGGTCGCCTCTTAATAATTTTATTTAATAAGGCAGTTTTGCCTATTGTTTAATAGAGTAACCTTTTTTTATGCATGATATATATGTATTTTTCGTAATTGTATATGTGAATTAAACAACGATCCATACATATGTAAAATCATATAAGACTTAGTGATAATAGATTTTTCTTTTAGAGTCAATTGAGAACTTTATATACAATATTTGTAATGTATACAAACTATTAATAATAGTATATAAATAAGTAATTGTATATAAATGCTGAAATTATGTAATTGGTTCGTATAAGGTATTTTGGGTAATAATAAATTGGAAATAAAAAGTACAAACAAAAACAAATAAGAAAACATATAAAACTAAACATGAGAAATGAAAGTTTGTATATATAAAAATACATATAGATATGTACAATATAACAACAAAATTATCAAAACGTATACAAATACAGAAATATGAACAAATTAATATATACAAATACTTGAGATTCTTCGTATACAAATGAAAATAAAATAAAAAAGTTTGTTAAAACATGTCTAGGGCTCTAGGCTGTTAACTAGAATTGAGATGTCACGCTTAGGAGGGAGAAAGAGAGCATTCAAAATTCAAATTTGATACGGTTGAGAGATTTTATGAAAAAAATGCGGAGAGACAAATTGTGATTTGTATAAAACGTATGCAAATCATAAAAAAAAAGTCTTTTTTATTTATGATACAAATCAACTTAGTAGATCTCAAATTTCATAGCAAATTTTATTAAATTATAGCCACCATTCATCATAAGTTAATAATGTCAAAAAATTAATCTTAAATTTTTTTACTTACAATCATGATCTGCCCAACAAATTTTCTGTTGAGTCAAATCATATACAATAATTTTATCTCTAAGATCAATATCTGTGTAATAAAAGAAAGAAATATAATATGTGTCAGCCTATATTATAATGCAAGAAATGCAATTAGGGAATCAACAAAGGTATGTATTTATATGGTAAACCACATCGGTGTGTTCAGGTCAAAAGAAAGCTGATATACGATGAAATGGAAGCTGAAATACTTGTCTTGAAAGGCAAAAACGATGTGTAAAAGAGCTGATACACATTCGGTATACATCTAATATACAAGGACAACAATTGGGCAACATGCCCAACTATTCAGCAGTCGCAGCCTAAAAAGGCTAGTTATTTGAATGTATTTAATTCTAACTCTAAAATTAGTTTAATTATGGGAAATTGTATGAAATAACAAATTATTAATTCAAATTAAATTTTATAGTCATAGTTTCTTTTATTTGTAATTCGCAGCAAACATTTCATGTTTTTTGTCATCCCATTTGTATACCGAAATATACAAATGCAAGACCATTTGTATACTAAAATATACACACAGGCCGAAAAATACAAATGTAGGAGCCATTTGTATACCGAATTATAAAAATGCAGGACTCATCGAAATATACAAATAATTTATTTTTTTTTGAAATAATTTAATATAAGATATTATTTACAATGATATATAAAATTTAAACTCTTTTTATGACCCTTTCAAAATTGTGCTTCTTTATTTTAAAATTTTATTTTTTTAATGGTCAATAGTCTACCTTAATAAATAAGTTTTGACGAGTAGGGGGCCGTTGGGAATAAGGGGGGAACGTGGGAGCGGCGGAGGAGAATAAAATGAAAAATAAACCAAAGACCAGAAATTAGGACCACGTAAAATAAATGAATTCATATTACAACTTACATATATAATTTTATAAATATATAATATAATTGTCAACTTTACTTTTTAGTCAACTTTAAAATGGTTTACTTTTATTTTTAAAGAATTTTTAAATATAGAGCATAAATTTATGTTTAAAATTTAATGAAAATTATAGTAATTAATGATAAATATGAACTTATAACTTAAAAAATATAGGAATAGATTCAAACCCAAAAACTTTTATAATTAAATTCGTAAAACTTAAATTCTGAATCAGTCTTACCTCTAATCGATTTTATGATTAATTTCTATCGCTGACATATTTTCTTTAATAAACTTTATATCGAGTCAAATACAGTAAAATAAAAAATCATAGAGTGTAAAGTTACTTAATTCTTATCACACATGTGGAATATTCATACTTCATTAGTAATAGTTAAAGAACGGGTAAAACTTACTTGTATCGGTGTTTACACTAATTCAATATATGCATGTAATGTGTTTAAATTTATTATTTATTTTACTTAACCTTAATTAATTAACATGTGTTTTACTTCATTAAATCACATAATAATAAAAATTGGATTAGTTTGATGTAAACACCTGGTGCGAATAAGTTTTCTCTGTTAAAGAACAACTTTGGCAATTTTCCTACTTTTATTAAACTACATCACCAATGAAATATGATTATAGTAAAACTAGGAACATATGCATAATTTCTTGCTAGACTCTCTTATCAAGCAATCATATATTTATCATATATTAATTAATCAGCAGAATAGCAGTAGTACCTGCAGAGGCAAGGATCCAATGAACAACAACAACAATTATCTGATGAAACAAAAAACTCGCAATCATTCAGATCTGAATCATCAAGATGTCAACCACGACAAATCAACATCATCAATCGCGGGGATAATAAACTTTAAGGCAATGAGAGGAGTATTAGACACTCTTATTGTCAAAACTAGTCGTTATTGCACGAGTGCAACAACAACAGGGGGATTATTATCTGGCGATAAGCAGAATAGCAGTAAAAGTTGTCCGAGTTCTATTAAATCGTCACCATTGCATAGCAATGTCTGTGATGATGATGTTAGAAAATTTTACTCGAGGGATAATTCTGTTCAGGCAGCCATTGCTCATTGTAAGAAATCATTTGGAACACAAGCTGAATTTGATTTTCATATTTGACAGTGTTCTCTTAATTGAGATGATTTTTGTATATATATAATAAAAGGTTGAGTAAAGGTCCGTAGTGGCCAATGGATGTCGATCTATTATAATTCTGTTTCTGTGGTTCGTGAGTTGGGTTCAGAACATTGTAAGTAAACATAATTTGGAACATATGTTCTATATATCATAAATTAAATAACAAATTCCAATCATGTTATGATGACAACGTTCCAAGGGTATCATACTTGTTGACCCCCACAACTGAGTAGACAATTGATCGCCAATACCAATGGACAGATTCTAGACATTAGGCCGAGTTCTACAAATCGGCAGAATGTCTAGAATCTGCCCATTGGTATTTGTGAGCAATTGCTTACTCACATAATAACATAATTGAGGTTTGTTTTTAATTTATCATATATAGCGTATATGTTCCCAATTAAGATTAATTACATTATATTTGGATCCGGCTCCTCTCAATTTCTCTTCTTTCCATTTTCTCCAAGTTCTAGCTTGGATTGGAGACACATGTCATAGTTTAAAATTAATGGTTGAAATTTAATTGATTAAACTAAAGTCCTAACCATAATTATTTAGTTTTTAAATATTTAAGAAACAAATATATGGAAGTAAATAACTATGGTTGAAGCTTTACTTTAATTAATTAAATCTCAACCATTAATTTTAAACTTTGACACGTGCCTCCAATTCAAGCTAGAACTCGAAGAAAATGGAGAGAAGCTAAATCATATATATTTGGATGTTAAATTATATGTGCTATCATAATATATATGGAACTGTCTTCATCCATGTAGCATACAAGTATGGTACCCGAATGCAAGCTTTCCCTTTCTTGAACAAATTCAGTTCGTTCAGAATCTAAAACACATAAAAATCACATATTCAATCATTTTTAGGGTTTTTACCAATCGAATAAGTTGATGGCAGGTCTATTAAGTCGTCACCAAAGCATAGAAATGTATGTGATGACGACGTTAGAAAATTTTATTCAAGGGATAATTCTATTCAGGCAGCCATTGCTCATTGTAAGAAATCATTTGGAACACAAGATGAATTTGATTTTCATATTTGACAGTGTTCTCTTAATTGGGATGATTTTTGTATATACAATAAAAGGTTGAGTAAAGGTCCATATTGGCCAATGGATGTCAACTTATTGCAATTCTTTTTCTACATCCAGTGCCGGGTATTAGAACATTGAGATGACCTTTTCCTAGTACTACAAGATTGAAAAGGACACTCCTCTAGTGTAACAATTATCGTGTTCGACACATGTATAAGATCAACTGGGCATTGGTTATGGAATAAATGAAATTTCAATTTATATACACAAATAACAGAGATTTTTCAGCACTAACACGAGATTAATTACATATAGTATTGTATACTAACCATGTGTTGATAACCTGAAAAATAAAGTGTTAGTGTGACATTCTAAATAAACTAAATTTATAATATATGTGCAGTATATCATAAATTAAAGAAACAAACGCAAATCATGTTATGATGACGCTCTCAAGGGTATCCTACTTGTTGATTCCCCCGCAACTGGGTAGGAAATTTATCACAAATATTAACATGCAGATTATAGTCATTAGGTCGAGTTGTTGACGTAAGTCAAGACATTGAACTAATGCCTACATCTACCGTTGGTATTTGTGATCAATTGTCAACTCACCTGCGAGGGCATCAATATGTAGGATACCTTTGAGAATGTTGTCATCATAACATGATTGAGGTTATTTTTTTTTAATTTATGATATATAGCGTATATGTTTCTAATTTAGTTTAATTAGAATAGATTTGGATGTTGAATTATATATGTGCTATCATAACAGATACATGACAATCTGATTTTTGTATATACAATAAAAGGCTGAGTAAAGGTCCATATTTGCCAATGGATGTCAAGCTATTGCAATTCTTTTTCTACATCCAGTGCAGGATATTAGAACATTGAGAGGACCTTTTCCTAGTACTATAAGATCGAGAAGGACACTCCTCTAGTGTACCAATTATCGTTTTCAATCACATGTATAGGATCAATAGGGGTATAGATTATGGAATAAACGAAATATTAATTTATATACACAAATAACACAGAGATTTTTCAGAACTAACACGAGATTAATTTCGTGTAGTATCGTTTATACTAAGCATGTGTTGATAACCTAAAAAATAAAGTGTTAGTGTGACATTCTAAATAAACTAAATTTGCAACATATGTGCAGTATATCATAAATTAAAGAACAAACGCAAATCATGTTATGAGGACGCTCCCAAGGGTATCCTACTTGTTGACCCCCCACAACTAAGTAGGAAATTGATCGCAAATATGAATATGCAGATCCTATTCATTAGGCCGAGTTGTTGACTTAAGTCAAGAACTTTAACTAATGCCTACAATCTAGCGGTTGGTATTTGCGATCAATTGTCTACTCACCTGGGGGGGGGGGGATCAATATGTAGGATATCCTTGGGAATGTTGTCATCATAACATGATTGAGGTTTATTTTTTAATTTATGATATATATCGTATATGTTTCAAATTTAGTTTAATTAGAATAGGTGTGGATGTTAAATTATACATGTGCAATCATAACATATACGGGACAATCTGATTTTTATATATACAATAAAAGATTGAGTAAAGGTCCATATTTACCAAAAGATATCAAGCTATTCCAATTCTTTTTCTAAATCCAGTGCAGGTATTAGAACATTGAGAAGACCTTAACCTAGCACTAGAGGATCGAGAAGGACACTCATCTAGTTTACCAATTATCGTGTTCGATAACATGTATAGGATCAACTAGGGTATTGGTAATTTTAATTTATATACACAAATAACACAGATATTTTTCAGCACTAACACAAGATTAAATAAAAGCGGAGGCGGGATCAAATAAAATAGTGGCCATATAGTCACACTTGAGAATAATACCTGTAATAAATGTGTGTGACGCTTCTGCCTCCGGCTTTGCTGGAAAAGAATAAAATTATGCCCTGTCGCTTGTTTGAGCACCACCCCGATCGACCTGCGTATCTCCTCTACACCTCCAAGACCTTCTGATTACCAATTCTACCAGAATGATTATCATTGCAACCACCTTATGGACGACCTCTACCATTCAATCTTTTCCCTACTAGTGTGTGTTAAACGCCAGAAACCTATAGAATGACAAACAAGAAATATTTGTTATATATGGAACAAATTTACCTTATACAAAATTGAGGGTTACATCTTTTTGTGTGTATATAAGTTAAACTATTTTCATAACTTAAGATTCTATTTTGATGAGTGTGGTAGTGGACGCCCATTTTCATTTTTGGATGTTTATTCGGATTAACTTCATCATCACCAAAATTTGGAACTTCCATGATGACAATACTTGATTTGGTATCAAATTCTTCATCACAAATAAAATCCATCTCATTTTCTAATTTTCTATGGATCGAGGAAGACATGTCAAACAAAGAATTATGGAGTGTCACGTTAGTGAGTCTTTAAGTAAATAGTTAAAACACAATTAGACTGCTTTAATATATGTTTAGCTTTTCTTTGTTCTCTAATAAAATACTCACAAGAGATTTTCTTTAGTTTTTATTTGTTTTCTTATACTCATATTGGGACCCAATTGAAAAGGCTTATTTCTATATGCTCATCCACGACAATTATTCAACCATATGAGGGAAGAAAAGCATGCCAATGAATTTGATTGTTGGTTTTAAAATCAATTTAATAATATGCTTGATTCATCGCATTTTTAAGTTTAATGTATAATCAAGATATTAAAAAAACATATAGATAGAGATTTAAAAGTAATAAATATACACATGGAAGAAAAAGATAATGAATTAAATCAATATATAATATATGCAAACGTTTATGAGTTCATACCTTTTCTTTTGTATAGTTATTAGATACTTGAAATCTATCTAACCTAAGTTATTTAGCCCACAAAAAAGGATGAGACAAAATGAGAGGATCTTGGGTTAGTGTAGGACATTTAAACCTAGAAAAAGTTATCAACACTTTTTCAAGGAGGCGGACCAAAGTTATCCATGCACTCCAATCCAGGACCAACCTACGGGAAGACAAAGGCTAGAGAGGAAAGAACGAAAATGAGAAGTGTGAAGACTTATCAAGTGAAGAAGCATCTCTCCAATAGATAAGATCTGTCTGCAAATTAGGAGCACGACCCATGTAACCTGAGAGCAAGCAAAAATTAAGAGGGAAAAATGGTTAGTAGCAAGACGATATGGAACAATACAGGGACGAAGGTACTTACTCTTGTTAGCTGTCACACAAACACGAAATCATAGAAACTTCGGGTTGTTGAAAATCCAAAGCAATAGAAATCAGAGGCTTGGATTAATCCAGGGCGACAACATATCTCAGAAGAAAAGAAGCAGAGAAAGATGCGAGAAGGCAAAGAAGATAATGAGGGAATCAGTTTTATGAAACCCTACTCTAGATATCTATATATAGCTCCATCCGGGTAAGAGTTGGACTGGGCTTTAGGATAGGTAGAATAGAATGTTATTCTTTTGTGTGTTTTTGTTGTTTGGGCTCGATATTGGTTGGGCTACTCCCGAGGTGGTGTTTGTTTTTTGATTATGAGATTATTAATTAAATAACAAAATTTGCTTGTGGGATCTTTAGTCCCTTCCATCATTTAAACCATAGAACGGGGAAAGTGCTTTTTATTAAAAGTGCATTGATTAAAAAAAAATATTCTATTAGAAAAAATCCATCATCCAAATTTATATCAAAATTCTTAGCTAATTAAGTATGAAAAGATTTTATCTCATTCATCACAATCCTTAGAGAAATCCATTTTGTGTTTCTTGAGCAATAATTTCATAGACCATATATTTCTTTATCTGCATATTCTATTATATTAGAAGTGTGATTTTGTAAATGTATTAACATGTGTGATTAATGATAATTAAAGTGAAAGTTCATTTACTGACATTTTTTATATTTACCTTTTGGCTTTTTCCACCTCTAGATTTGTGTTCATTGCATGTTTCTCCACTTGTTTTTATCAAATGTTCTTTTTGTGTCTTTACACTTTATCAGTAAACAATTTCTTTGTTTCAGTTCTTTTCCACTTCTAGGTTTTCTTTGTTTCATTTTATCGCTTGGTTATTTTAATTTCAACTCTGCTCCTCCCAAATATGCCCAATTTTTTCTTCTGTTTTGTCTGTTTTCTACATTTCTATTCCATTATTTTACCTCTATTTTTTTAGAGTCGTCAGTATGGGCTAGGCCCGTTGAGTCGGCCTGACTTATCTCGAAATTTAATAGGGTTAGACTAAGATTTTTGAAGCCCAAATTAGAAAAGAGTTTTTTTGTCCGATCTAAATAAATCTGCTGATTAGTGGGAATTGAGAAATATCAGTAGGGCCGGCCCGTGGGTCAATAAAAATTAATTTAAAAAATATAATATAATATTAAAATTTAAAATTAAAGAGAGTCCAAACTCAAAACAATTAGGTTAATATTTTTATCTAGATATTTATATTTTTACTTGAAAAAAAATCTTAATAAATATTTTATAAAGATAATTTTATTTGCGTATTTGATTAACAAGTAGTAACATTAAGTAGTATTGTTTTGTCAATATTTATGAAAATATTTTTAAATTATAATTTATATTTTATAATTTAATTCAATAATAATAAAAAAATAATTTTTTTTAAAAAAAATGGGCTGACCCGGCAAGCTGTAGCCCACGTACTTGTGGGTTGGACCGACCGTTTTCTGGCCCACATAAGAAATAGGCTAGCCCAGCCTAACCCATAAAATTCCAAAGTTTGTATGGGTTAGCCCGAATGCGGGTGGGCTAGCCCATATTGACAGCTTTAATTTTTTCCCTTAATTTATGGACGATGATTTTTTATTTGAACTTTAGAAATTATTTTTACAATCTGATAGAAGTTATTTTCTTCAAACTGATAAGTTTCACACTTGCATGTGATTCTTTTCTGCAGCGAATTTCACACTCTCTGGGTAGAGACAATGGAAAAAAATATTTTCCATAAAAGAAGTATGACCTCCTTTTGTATTAGAAATTTCATATTATTTTACTTCTTTCTACAATATCATTATTTTAGAAATTGTATTATAATTTACATGTAAAAAATAACTGGGAATGCACAAAATAAACTAATTCAAAAAAGAGATGAAATAATTATGCTGAACAATTAGCAACATAAAAAGGAGAATACTAACAACATTGAAGGACAAGCAGCAACAAAACTAACCCAAAAGAAAAATAGTGAAACTAATTTCAAGATCGATTTCAAAATTTATTGTATTTGATTGTTGATAAGTAGGGTCTTGTAAGATTTTGACTTTGAATTACCGATTAAATTCCCTATTTTGATTCTTTCATTTCATTATATTATTTAATTTTATCCTACTTACAATCAATTTATATTATAATGCAGGTAATATTATTGTGCAACGAGAAAAAGATTGTTCAAGATATCGAAAAATATATATTCATATAGTAGAACTTTTCTGTTATTATCATAACTGCAAATGACTATTCAATTGTATTCTCCACTTTCTGATTTTCTGGAGATATTTATTGTTGTCTAAATTCAATTTATAAAGGCTTCTACTTTATTCTAAAACTAGTGAATTCAATCGCGCTTCGCGCGGTATATTAATATAATTTAAAAATATATTTTTATAAATCAAATTGAAACAAATGAGAGAACTTAGTTTGCTTTGAACCACAATTGTTTTTACATATTAACAAATGATATCAAAGTATAACATGAATTATCAAGTTAAAGTTGAAACACCATTAAAAATAAATCAAAAAAATAATAATTATCATTTAGTTTAGATTTGTCCGGTCAAAATAAAAATAGGACCATGATCCTATTTTGTGATATTGACTTTTCATTTTTACTAAGGACATCTAGACATGTTATACATATTAAATTTAATCAAGATTAATTTATTTAAATGATGAGTTGAATGAAATAGTACAATTGATGACCATTATCAAAGTAATCTTCTTTTATTCTAATTAACTTTTGAAAACAAAAGAAACAAAATTAGATATAATATTAATTTCAATTCCTTGGCATGTAGCTAATTTAAAATTTTCAATTTTAAAACAAAATAAAAGATAAAATATATAATTGAACGTAGTAATCTTCTTTATAATTTTGACACATAAATAACATTCTCTAAATTATCCACGAACGGATATTCTTAAGCTTAATTTTAATTTTCAATTGTATATAATCATAATTAGAACATTGGATCACCTAAATGACAATGTACCATATTTCATACCTCTATATGATGGGAAAAAAAGCTACTATAAAAAATATTTTTTCTTTAGTTGAACTTATAAATGTATAGACACATTAATATTAAGATTATCCCATTGGATTGGAATAATTTTTTGTTTTATTTAAAAATCTATATGTGATAATGAAAATTTCAAATACAACATTCCAACTTGAAGTTGTGTTTCAAGTTTGAAATTATTTTTTCATCCCATTTTCACTTTTAAAGTTATATTTAATTAAGTAAATTCAAGTATGAACATTATTTCAGATGCTATTTGCAATATACTTAACAAAACACATCTCAATCTTTCTAAAAATTAAATAACATTATTTTTTAAAAAAAATCTATGTTGAACATCTACTTAAAAGATGAAAAAAGTTATATTAGGAATGTTGAAATTGTGAATGGACTTTGCTTATTCAAAATTACATTTTGAATAAAGAATTTTGTAAGAATAATATTTTATATCATCTTTACTCGTTACGTTCTTTCTTCTCCTTATTTGCTATCACGTCAATCGATTGAATTTCGTTTTAAACACTATATAACCCATGATAATCACCATTACACATAAATTGAAATAAATATTAAAAACAAAGAAAGTAAAAACATAATTTTAAAAAAACAAACAAAAAAGAAGTATAAATATTGGGACAAAATATGGCACCATAATAACCATAGAAAATTATAGAACTTCTATATAATTTTCAAACGTTTGTTCGCTTAATTTTAACAATGGTTCTGGACTTTTTAAGTATAAGGGAGTTTTTAGATAGATTTCTTAAGTGATTTATAAATGAAAGACAAAAATTGGAAACCTTAATTTTTGTGTTTTGATTTTCTTCCAGTTAAACACGTTTTTGTATGTCACAAACATTTTCAAAATCATAAGAGAATTTAAAAGCTAAAAAAATTTAAAATAAGTTAATTCAAATACCCATTCCAAACACATGAAGTAATATTACTGTTGAATTTCTAAATTAGTATTGGTTCCTCCCTTTAAGGATGCAATTAAGGAGATAATGGTACATATGAGGTAAGAAACAATTATAGCATTAAACTTTGAAATACGTCGTAGTTATAGCCTTAAAAATTGGAAATGTAATGACGTAATTTCTTGTGTATCTAGGATTTAACAAACTTTTTAATTATAATGCAAGAAAAAACTTTAAAAATTGAGAAATTAGATAAATATTTTCCTTGGTCTCTCTATATAATCTCCCTTTTAATTGAACAATATTAAATGTAAATAATTATTTCTGAAAAATTTGATAGATTAACTTTATTTCTTGTACAATCAGTTTAAGAAACATATAAGAGAAATTATCAAAAATAAAAAATATCAATGCTGGACTAATAAAGAAGAGTGTCACATCACTTTTTTATTTCAGCTTTATTACTTTTATTATTATAATATTATTAATAATTATTATTAGTATTATACTATGCAAGTATTGATTTTTAAAAAAAATAAAAAATAAAAATCTAAATATGTTGAAAAAAATTGCAGTTCCTACTAAATTATACTAATTACTTATTTCTAGGAATACATAAATAAAAGGAAAGAAAAATAAGTGACTTAAAGAAACAATATAAATAACATTAGTGATGAGATTAAGATAAGAAAGTAAAAGAAATTATAGCTCATGATAATATGAATTAAATATGGTCTCTTTTTTTTTTTTTTTATAAAATTTTAAGATAAAATTTTCAGCCTACTAAAATCAGAAATAATAATTAAAAAAAAAAGTGAGGCATAATTTTTGTTTTGTAGAGGAGCTTCGTTTTTTGAGGAATTATTATCATTATCATTATTATTATTATTATTATTATTCAAAAAATTAAAATTAAAAAGAGGTAAATCAAATACTGTAAAATTTGTATTTCAATTCTTATTAAGTGATAATAGCTTATTTCTAGGATAAATAAATAATAAACAAAAACAAAGAATGGGAAAAAATGATTTAAGGAAATAATATCAATAACATTAATGATGAGATTAAGAATAAATAATAAACAAAAACAAAATATGGGAAAAAATGATTTAAGTGTTGTAAAATATTAGCAATATGAAATTATCTAAGACAATAACTATATAGACAAGATATATGGGAGAATGCTTTCTTATTTCTTTCTTCCGTACTTTTCCATTGATCCTTTAATAAAATAATCATCGCCTATTTATAGTACAAAATGTCTCTTCAAAGTTACATGACTTAAAGTGTTCATTTATTGCGTATATGAACTTCAAAGAGAGTTACGGATGAGCTTTGAAGTGTGTTACAAATGACATCCACATTAATGCATTTATAACACTCCCTCTTGGATGTCCATATATAATGTGCCTCGTTAAAACCTTACTAAGAAAAATGCAGAGGGAAAAAGCCTAGTAAAGGAAAAAGAGTACACACATCTTGTAATACGCCTTGAGTGCTGCTTCATTAAAAACCTTACCAGAAAAATCCAATGGGACAAAACCTTGGCTAAGGGAAAAAGAGTACAGCGCGTATTTACTCCCCCTGATGAAGAACTTATTTGATATCTTGGAGACGACGCATCCCAATCTTATATCTTAGCTTCTCAAATATTGACGTTGGCAATGCCTTAGTGAATAAATCTGTAAGATTATCACTCAAACGAATCTGTTGAACATTTATCTCACCATTTTGTTGAAGATCATGTGTGAAAAAGAACTTAGCTGAAATATGCTTTATTCGATCTCCTTTGATATATCCTCCCTTTAATTGAGCTATGCAAGCAGCATTATCTTCATACAATATTGTTGGAGTCTTTGTTTGCACAGAAAGACCGCATAATTGCAGAATGTGTTGAGTCATTGATCTCAACCATACACACTCTCGACTGGCTTCATGAATGGCTATTATCTCTGCATGATTTGAAGAAGTAGCAACTATTGTTTGCTTCATTGAACGCCATGATATAGTTGTACCTCCATATGTGAATAAATAGCCTGTCTGAGATCGGGCTTTATGTGGGTCAGACAAATACCCTGCATCTGCATAACCGATCAATTCTGACATGGATGCATTAGAATACAACAATCCCATATCAATTGTTCCTTGAAGATATCTGAATATATGTTTAACACCTTTCCAATGTCTTCTTGTTGGACATGAGCTGAACCAATAAACTTACTGCGAAACAAATATCTGACCAGGTATTATTGGCAAGGTACATTAGTGCCCCAATAGCACTAAGATATGGTGTTTCATCACCAAGAATCTCTTCATTCTTTTCTTGAGGTCGGAATGGATCTTTATTTATATCAAGAGATCTCACAACCATCGGGGTACTCAATGGGTGTGATTTATCCATGTAAAATCTTTTCAAAACCTTTTCCGTATATGTTGATTGATGGATAAATATTCCATTTGTCAAATGTTCAATCTGAAAGCCAAGACAAAATTTTGTTTTACCAAGATCTTTCATTTCAAATTCTTTCTTCAAACACTCAACGGCTTTTGAAAGCTCTTTAGGAGTTCCAATAATGTTCAAATCATCAACATAAACATATATTATTACAAATTCAGATTGTAACCTTCGTATAAAAATACAAGGACAAATAGGGTCATTCTTATACCCTTCATTTAGCAAGTATTCGCTAAGACGGTTATACCACATTCGCCCTGATTGTTTCAATCCATATAAAGATTTGAAGCTTTATTGAACAACTTTCTTTTGAATTTTTATATGCTTCAGGAACATTGAGTGCTTCAGAAATTTTCATAAAAATATTATGGTCTAGTGAGCCATACAAATAGGCTGTGACAACGTCCATTAGATGCATTTCAAGCTTTTCATGAACTGTCATATTTATTAGATACCTGAAGGTAATTGCATCTACCACAGGAGAATACGTCTCCTCATAATCAATGCCAGGCCTTTGTGAAAATCCTTGTGCCACAAGTCGTGCTTTATATCTTACGACTTTATCATTTTCATTGCGTTTTCGCACAAAAACCCATTTATGCCCCACTGGCTTGACACCTTCAGGTGTTCGGACTATTGGTCCAAAAATTTCACGTTTTTCAAGTGAAGCCAATTCTGTTTGAATTGCTTCCTTCCATTTTGGCCAATCATTTCTCTGTCTACACTCGTTGACAGATCTTGGTTTCAAATCCTCATCTTGTTGCATTATTTCAACTGCAACATTATAGGCAAAAATATTATCCACCACAATATTATTTCGATTCCACTTTTTTCTCGTCGAGATATAATGTATAGAGATTTCCTCATTCTCATTAGTTTCAGGTACATGGACCTCCTTTGTGGTATCATCATTTATTATGTCTCGGAGCTCTTCATGAGCAATTGCCTCTATATTATGATCATCATCTTGATCATTTATTACTTTCCTTTTCCGAGGATTTTTATCCTTGGAACCAATTGGTCTACCACATTTTAAGCGTGGTCCAGACTCATTTGCCTTAACATGTTGTCCTATAGGGACATCAACTCGAACTTGAGCATTAGCAGCTGAAATATATGATTTAGTAACCCGTGGAAGGTTAGTAAATGCATCCGGCAGTTGATTTGCAATATTCTGCAAATAAATTATCTTTTGAACTTCTTGCTCACATTGATTTGTTCGAGGATCTAAATGAGACAGTGAAAGTGAATTCCAATCTATCTCATTTCCCAACTGTTTTTGTTCTCCCCCTAATGTTGGGTATACTGATTCATCAAAATGACAATCAGCAAACCTTGCTGTAAATAAATCTCCAGTTCTAGGTTCCAAATATTTTATAATAGAACGAGATTCATATCCAACATATATCCCCAATCTTCTTTGGGGATCCATCTTTGTGCGTTGTGGTGGAGCAATTGGAACATATACCGCACAACCAAAGATTCTAAGATGGGAAATGTTTGGCTCCTGACCAAAAACCAATTGTAATAGGGAGATGTCATGATAACTGGTTGGCCTTATGCGCACAAGTGCTGCTGCATGCAAAATAGCATGCCCCCAAACCGAAACAGGCAACTTTGTTCTCATCAACAAGGGTCTAGCTATCAATTGAAGACGTTTAATCAATGACTCTGCTAAACCATTTTGAGTATGAACATGTGCAACAGGATGTTCAACTGTTATTCCAGTGGACAAACAATAATCATTAAATGCCTGAGATGTAAACTCACCAGCATTATCAAGACGAATTGCTTTTATTGCATAATCTGGAAATTGTGCTTTTAACCTTATTATTTGAGCCAACAACCTCGCAAAAGCCATATTACGAGTTGATAATAAGCACACATGAGACCATCTTGTAGATGCATCTATCAAGACCATATAATATTTAAATGGTCCACATGCAGGGTGAATAGGTCCACATATATCACCCTGTATCCGTTCTAGAAATGCAGGGGATTCCAACCCAACCTTAGCCACTGATGGTTTGATAACCATTTTTCCTTGTGAACAAGCAGCACAAGAGAATTTCTTTGATTGAAGAACATTTTGGTTCTTCAAAGTATGCCCATGTGAATTCTCAATTACTTTGCGCATCATATTATAATCGAGATGGCCCAACCGGTCATGCCAAATGATAAAATCATTAGAATGAGTAAACCTTTTGTTTACTACGGCATGTGATTCAACTGTACCAATATTTGTATGGTACAACCCAGAAGAATGTGCTGGCAATTTTTCATGCACAGTTTGCTTATCCGCATTTATTGTAGTAATATAAAGGTATTCCACCTTTCCTTCATTCGCAGTCTCAACATGATAGCCATTTTGGCGAATAACCTTGAAACTTAACAAGTTTCTATGAGACTTACTACAATACAATGCATTGTCAATTACAATTAATGTTTCTCCCGGTAGTAATAAGGTTGCTCTTCCAGAGCCCTCAATCAAATTTGTACTACCGGATATTGTATTAACATATGTCTTTTTCATTATCAAACGAGAGAAATATTTCTTTTCTCTTAGTATCGTATGAGTTGTGGCACTGTCCAGAAGACACATATCTCCACTACTCATCTTGGATCCAACTGATGACTGAAAATTTTTATTTATCTTCACAAGAATAAAAAATACATAATAAGAAGTACGAAATGTAGCAAAAGAAATCTTAAGTACATAAACTTTAATTAAGACATTAAAAATAAATAAAAACATTATTCATTTCCTAGTTCAATTATCAATCTCAGTTATGATCCCCAAAGAAGTCCTCAGCTTCCTGATGAGTAATATCATCGAGCCCATCAAAAGCATCATCTTTCAATGCTAAGTTTGCCTCAACATTCTCATTATATTTTTGAGAAGATCCTGCCTGAATATCATCTTTGATAGTCAAATGTGACTCTACTCGGGCTTTAGAAGAGGAGGCGCCACCTTTATTTCCTTTCCTTTTAAAGGAATTTTGATACAACCTGACAAAATGCTCAGGTGCCCGACATTCATTTTTCCAATGACCTTTAAGGCCACAACGATGACAGTGATCGCCCTTTCCTTTAGAAGAATTATTTTGAGAACCTATATTGTTCTCTCTTTTGTTATGACCACCACCTCGACGATTACTATATCGTCTTTTGCCTTTGTCACGCCTGCGCACATTGTCATGGCCCCGATTATTTTGTCTTATTTCAGACTGGCCGTGTGCATCAACCGCGTGTGCCTCCGGTAATGGAGCACTTCCAGCGGGACAGGCTTCATGATTTTTCATCAAAAGATCATTATGTTGCTCAGCCACCAGAAGGCATGAGATCAATTCAGAGTATTTCTGAAAACCTTTTTCACGATATTGCTGTTGTAATATCATATTAGAGGCATGAAAAGTAGTTAGTGTCTTTTCTAACATGTCCTCATCTTTTATTGTTTCCCCACATAATTTTAATTGGGAAGTTATTCTAAATACAACAGAGTTATACTCAATTACAGTTTTATAATCTTGAAATCGTAAGTGCATCCACTCATAACGAGCCCTTGGCAATACCGTTGCCTTGAGGTGGTCATACCTCCCTTTCAAACTTATCCACAATTCAAGTGGATCTTTAACTGTTAGGTATTCAACCTTCAGGCTTTCATCAAGATGATGGCGAAGGAAAATCATAGCTTTCGCTTTATCCTGACTTGATGCTGTATTTCCTTCGATTATACTATCACCAAGACCCTTAGCGGTAAGGTGAATTTCAGCATCAAGTACCCATGACAAATAATTTTTTCCAGAAATGTCAAGTGCCATAAATTCAAGTTTTGATAAATTCGACATGATGAAAACTATCATAAAATAATTTTGAGTTAATATTATGATGTTGATTTCTTTACAATAAATGGTAAAATTAATATTTCAAATGATAAAGAATTAGTATAGAATATAATATATGCATGAACATGGGATGTTACAAAAGCATGTAACTCAAAAGTATGAAAAGGTAATTATTTTACAAAATTTATTACTAGTTCAATAGTTATTAACGCTAAAGTTCCGTAAGAGTTTTTTTTTTTAAGTCGTATTTAATATGATACTATTATTCTTTATGACACACATGACACACCAATATTTATCATAAATTAATGACACAAGAAAAAAAACATACGATTATTCTAACTAGCATGTTATTGTATGCCCTAATATTTAATTTAGAGTTACAAGTTACTAACATATAAACAACATAAAAAATATAAACGTGAAACGTATTGATTATTATGCCTAGTAAAGTATTTTAATAATACCTAACGCAAGTTATATATGCAGTAATAAAAATACTAATAAAAGATTTATGCAAGTTCTATTAGAGATGTTATAAACACACAAATATATACCTGACTCGAAAAGAAAAATGATTAACGTTTAGGGAAAAAAGTTAATTCCGAATTAAGTAGGTCTCAGTTGGTTAGAGACTCGTGCTGATAAGGTGTTGTAAAATATTAGCAATATGAAATTATCTAAGACAATAACTATATAGACAAGATATATGGGAGAATGCTTTCTTATTTCTTTCTTCCGTACTTTTCCATTGATCCTTTAATAAAATAATCATCGCCTATTTATAGTACAAAATGTCTCTTCAAAGTTACATGACTTAAAGTGTTCATTTATTGCGTACATGAACTTCAAAGAGAGTTACGAATGAGCTTTGAAGTGTGTTACAAATGACATCCACATTAATGCATTTATAACATTAAGGAAATAATATCAATAAAATTAATGATGAGATTAAGGAAATGAAGTAAAATAATTTAAAAGTAGTAATGATGGTAGAAATTAAATATGATCATTTTTTATATTTTATAAACTTTTAAGTCTATTAAAATCAGAAATAATATCAAAAATAAAATAAAAGTGAGGCACTTTTTTTTTTTGAAGAGTAGCTTCATTTTTTGAGGAATTATTATTGTTATTGTTATTAATATTGTTTTTTAGAAAATAAAAATCAAAAATCAAATCTGTATTATTTCTATTTTCTTCAATACATATTACTCAAAAAGAAGTAGAAATGATAAATGTTTGTTAATAAATAAATGCATGAAAAAAAACTTTATTATGTTGCTTTTTAAAATTGCAAACAATAAATCAAAGAATGGATCACAATAAATCAAAGAATGGATCAAACGATAAGCAAAAAGAATGGATAAAAAATGTTCAAAGAGAATTGTCAGCCTAATTTATGCTTACTTTATATATTGATAGAAATTGTTCAATAATATTATTTATTGCATAATAAATTATCATTAAATCACTATGTTAATGACAATATTTTTGGACTAAACTGGAAAAGAGATAAATAATTATATATATATATATATATATATATATATATATATATATATATATATATATATATATATATATATATATATATATATATATTTTTGGACTAAACTGGAAAAGAGATAAATAATTATATATATATATATATATATATATATATATATATATATATATATATATATATATATATATATATATATATATATATATATATTCTTCTTTTTTGCATAATGCTATCATCATATCATATAATCTCAGAACATTAACTTTAATTAAAATTACAGAAGAAAAATAAAACAGAAAAATAGAGGACTAACGGAATTAGCAGAACAAAGAAATTGAAAGAAATTAAACGCCAGAGTGCTATTCTGCCAAATTTGTTTTTCCTTTTTCTCTCATTTTTTTCCTTTTTCCCTCCCTTAAATTCTTTCCTTCAATATGATATATTATCTCCTTAATTTCTTTCGAATTTGATATAAGTTTTCAAATAAATTGATACTTCCACAAATAATTCTTCTTGCCTTTTGACACTCTCATTACTTTTCATATAAATATCTCTAACACAATGAAAAAGGGACTTTGAGATTATATATCTTTGTTCTTAAAGAAATATGCACATCTCAGAAGGAAAAGAAGCAAATTGAAGGAGCACTTGGTTGCATATTCCCTGACCCTTCTATTTATATGCAAAAATAAGCAATTTTGCCTTTTCATCTTCCATTTAGTAATTGAATATAGATCTTAAGTACATCGTTAATTCTTTCCGTTTTTTGGCCTTTTATCTTCCATTTAGTAATTGAATGCATATAAATCTTAATGTATATTGTCTATTGATAATATTTTCAGTTTTCAGTTCTTATTTTTTAATACTTTCAGTTTTTTGGCCTTTCATCTTCCATTTAGTAATTGAATGCATATAAATTTTAATGTATATTGATAATATTTTAAGTTTTTCAGTTCTGATTAAAGTATAAATAATATAAATAAGAAACAAAAATAAAATGCAAAAAAGAGATAAATGATAAATAGGAATGCTGATCATAGAGAGATGCCACATCACTTTTTTTAGATTCAGCTTTATATATATATATAGAGAGAGATATTTTGACGTAAGAAACCTTATTGGAGCATGTGCTCCCTCAATGCATGTTGATAGATACATTAATTTCATCCTAATTGCTCGATAAATTAATCGTAATAAATATTATTTTTCTCCATAATAGATAAATGACATATTTTTATTGTTTAGTTAAAAAAAATATTATACCATATGTACTTGTGTGTGTGTGAGTTTTTGTTTTTAGGAATATCGCTATCTAGGTAAATGCTACATCTCTCCCTACCATATTTGTCAACCAGCGACTTCCTCCGTCCATAATTAATTGTTATGATTTTCTTTTTTAGAGTCAAACAATAAGAATTTCGATTAACATTTTGTATATTTTCATCGTATTGATATGCAAAAAGTTACAACTTATAGTACTTTTCGTATAGTTTTTGAATATCTAATTTTTTTTAAAAAACAACAACTAATTAACGTAATCTAATTTAACTTTAAAAGTTAATCAAATTGACTTTCGAAAAACGTAACATGACAAATAAAAATAGACAGAGGGAGTACTACATATCTCTATGAATATTTTTCAAATCTCCCATAATCCTCTCAATGTCACATTATTTCTAGGTAAAAGATATGTGTTTTTTATTTAAAAGACTATGATATACTATACACTACTAAAAAAAGGCCAAAAAGAGACCTAGAAAAGGAGACCTCAAAAATAGGTCTATAATAAGAGACCTAATGAGGTCGCTATTTGAATTAATATTTTTTAAATTTTTTTTTAATGTAGGAGAGACCTCGTGAGGTCAATTTAATGAATTTATTTTTTCCTATACCTGACTTATTTCAAATTTTCAAATTTTTAATCTAATTCTCATAAAATTAGAGACCTCACGAGGTCTGTACTTGTTAAATTAAAAATAATAATTTAATTTAATTAAAGACTTAAAAAATGAGAGACCTCATGAGGTCTCTTAAACAAAAGAAAACCCTAGCCAAATTTATCTATCTCTTTCTTCCCTCTCTCTTTCTCATCGTTCCTCTCTCTCTCTCATCGTCCCTCTCTCTCTCTCATCGTTCCTCTCCGCCAGACTTCTCCATCTCCTCTCTCCGCCGTCATCATCTCCATCTCCGGACGTGCCTCCATCTCCAGAAGTGCCTCCATCTCCGCCTTCATCTTCTTCTGACGAGAAAGTCAGCCGCCGCCATCTCTGCGCGCCATTTGCAGTCGGGCCTCAGCAGGTGGAGGTCGCGCCGCCTCCATCTCCGTCGGGTCGTGCAGCAGCAGCAGTGGTCGGCGTTCCCAACCTTTGACTCCAGGTGAATTTTTTCAAAAAACTAGTTGGTTTTCGTAATTCTAAGTGCTTAAAATAATTAAAAAGTAGCAAGTTGAATGTTACCCTGTTGTATTAGTAATTTAATCATTCCCAATGTGATTACCTTTGAAATTTTTAAAAGAATTTGTGTCAAATAGATATTGAAAAAGTTTCCCAATCAATAATAATTTGTAAAACTAGTTGGTTTTCATAACTCTTAATAGGGTACATGATTTTCTTTGAAAATAAGTTAGTACATGGGATCAAATACTTGATTTTCACCATTGGAGTTCAAACTCTATTTTCTATTGTTAACTTTTTTCCCTTTTTTCTTGCTAGGCCACTAAGGAAGCTCAAAATCTAAAAAAGTTGGTACAAGATTATACTACTTCTTTAATTTAATCAAAGTAGGAGATAAGGTATGGTAATTCTAAATTTAATAAAGTTGAAGTACAATTGTTTTCTATAATATGTGTTGTACCCATCTAATATTGATACTTAGCTTTAAATATGGTTGACACTTAGCTTTAAATTTAGAAATAATTATTTGTTAAGCTTAAGTACCAACACTAGTTGATCCTATTGATGACAAAATTGATTTCCTTGAAAATCAATTTGTGTCCATCTAGTGTTGACACTTACCTTTAAATTTAGAAATAATATATTGTTTAAGCATAAGTACCAACACTAGTTGATCCTATTGATGACAAAATTGATTTTCTTTGAAAATCAATTTGTGTCCATCTAGTGTTGACACTTAGCTTTAACTTTAGAAATAATTATTTGTTAAGCTTAAGAACCAACACTAGTTGATCCTATTGATGACAAAATTGATTTTCTTTGAAAATCAATTTGTGTCCATCTAGTGTTGACACTTAGCTTTAAATTTTAGAAATAATTATTTGTTAAGCATAAGTACCAACACTAGTTGATCCTATTGATGACAAAATTGATTTTCTTTTGAAAATCAATTTGTGTCCATCTAGTGTTGACACTTAGCTTTAAATTTTAGAAATAATTATTTGTTAAATTTGTAACTATCGTGTTAGTATTAAGGTAAAACTAAACTAATTAAACTTAGAAATTTGTTAAGTTATTTGGTAAGTTAAACTTGTTACAATAGTGTGAGGAGGAAATTGGTGTGTATCATTTTTCTTTGTGTTTATATATTTTATGTATTAATATTTAATTACTCTTGATTATAACTTTATTATTTTAGGGAAAAGGAACTAGGAAGACCGGTAACTCAAGCTGAGGCATTTAAGGCAACACACATTAGAAAGAAGAAAAATCCTGAAGATCCAGACGTGTGGGTTGAACCGCGAGCTGAAGTGACCTATGTAAGCCTCTAATTTTAAAAAATAATTACTTATTTTCTAAATTTATATTCTCATATGATAACATTCAATTTAGAATCGATATCTTCAAGCTTTGGAGGATTGACAACAAACTCTGCCGGAAGAAAATCGAGGTATGCCACTTACTCAAGAACAGGATGAGAGAGTTTGGTTAGACTTGACTTGTGGGCCGAGTAGATATGGGTATGCATATGGAATGCCGCATAAAACCTTTCGTGAATTTTCTTCTGAGTTTGAAGGCCTAAATAGTTCAAATCATGATGAATCGATGAAGAAAAATTTGGCTATGGAGAAAAAGATTGTTGAGCTATCCAGCCAAGCCGAAGAATCACGGGCTAGGGAAAGGCGGTTGGAATTACAGTTTGCGGGTCTTAAGGCTCAATTCGATGCATTACTTGCTTCAGGAGGGATTCCCCCTTGTTCTGGTGATGTCACTTTCCCTCCTCAACCTCCTCAATCTCAACCTACTCAATATCCAATGTATGGTCAACAAAGAAATATGACACATGAGTCTAGTAGTGATGAAGAAAGTGATGATTATGTGGCAAACACACTACCACATTAGTGAAGTTTAGACTTGTGATAGATAATCTAAGTTAACTTATGGATAATTTTGTTAACTTTATTATTTTGTGATGGGAATTATTTGTTTTGTGAATACATGATAACATTGCAATGTATTTATAACTTATGGATATCATGGTTTTTGTTTAATATATAATTATGTTGAAGTGAGTTGCAATTGAGTTGATAAGAGAATATTTAGTAAATGTATTGCTTCAATTGATTTTTGGAAGCTCTTTGAGCTTGATTTGGGTACTGAATTAAAATGACAGGTGATGAGAAGCCGCAGAAATAATAATTAGCTGCCAGTTTTTTTCCAGAAAAAGAGACCTCATGAGGTCTCTTTTTTGCATTAATTTTTCCAGATATTTCATTATAGAGACCTCATAAGGTCTCTATTTAACATTTTATATTTTATAAATGCAGAAAAGAGACCTCATGAGGTCTCTTTTTTGCATTATATTTTCCGTAAATTTCATTATAGAGACCTCACGAGGTCGCTAAAAAATAAATGCAGAAAAGAGACCTTATGAGGTCTCTCCTTTAAAATAATATAAAATTAAATTAAATAATATCTTAGCCACCTAATGAGGTCTCTTTATTAAAATATAAAATTAAATAATATAATAAAATAGTGACCTCATGAGGTCTCTATATAAAAATTGTAAAATTAAATTAAATAATACAATAGTGACATCATGAGGTCTCTTTTTTTTATTAAATCTGACAATTTGTTGGTGACCTCGTGAGGTCTCCGTTTGGCGACCTCATAAGGTGTCTTTAAAAAAGTGACCTGCATTTTACTGACCTACCGTTGATGTCTCTTTTCTAGGTCTCTTTTTAGCCTTTTTTTAGTAGTGATAATTGAGCATCGAATGTATGATAAAATATTTTTATTAGACACTTCCAATTTATATCATGAAAAAGTTTTTAGTAGAAAATGTCTAATAGAAATATTTATCATGTGTCTGGTATTTAATTAAAATGTTGTCATAATTTGTACATCCAATAAAAATTACTTTAAGTTTAAGCGACTGTGTATGTATTTGACCAAACTTTTATGTATAGAAAAGCTAATAATAATACGGTACATTCAATTTTTAGTTAGTATAATGAATGAGAACTCCAGTGACAAAAATTGTGAGAATGGGAAATTTGATTATTTGTCTACATGTATGAATAATCATGATTAAATTTGATTATTTATAACTTTATAAAATGTAGATTTCAAAGAGTAAATATTTCAAAACATCACTCAACGTACGGAACTTGTCTAGTAAAGTCATAAACTTTGTTTTGTATCAGTGAAATCACTCAACTTATACTTTTGTATCAATATATCACTGATCATGATTTTATTGATAAAAAAGCATAAGTTGAGTGATTTTACTGATACAAAATAAAATTTAATGACTTTACTAATTAAATTTTCAAAGTAGAGTGATTTTTTTGAAATATTGACTCATATTTCAAATCGAAAGAAACAACTTTTCAAATAGTATATCCTTCCCAATGTTTCTCTATTTATTTTTGGGACAAATGACAAATATAACTCCAAACTATCCTAACTGATATGCAGATACCATCCGTCATATTTTTGGGACACCTGATGCCCCTGTCGTTTAAAAACTAGACAAAACTAAATCAATTTCTTCAATAATAATTTGACATTTTTAGAAATGATTAAAAATCCACGTGTCATGGAGAAAGCACAACTCCAAGTGAGAGAACGATTGAATGGCAAAAAACATGTAATTTGATGATACTGATTTGGATGATTTAAACTACTTGGAATTAGTTATCAAAGGGAATGCTAAGAAGAGACAAAGATCAATGGATACACAATACCTATGAAAACCAAGGTCCTAGTGAATGCGGGGTCGATTAGTAGAGATTTCAATACTGGCATGACTCAAAAAACTTTATATCTGAGAGATTCGAGAATATCTGAATAATACTATAAAGGAAATTATTTTAAACTTATTTCATTTGGTACAGGAAAAAGAATGTGCTAGTGAATGCGTGGTCGATTAGTAGAGATTTTAATACTGGCATGACTCAAAAAACTTTATATCTGAGAGATTCGAGAATATCAGAATAATATTATAAAGGAAATTATTTGGTTTAGTTAATATTGCACATCCTTTATCCCAATTATTTTATCACTTTGATTGGAAGGTTCCTCGTGGAGTTAATTTGAATCATTTGGCACAGAAGGATTAACGGCCAAAAGAAAGAATGATCTTAATTAAATTGCTACTCCTTTCATTCTCTCTTAATAATTTTATTTAATAAGGCAATAGTGCCTATTGTATAATAGATTAACTTTTTTTTATGTATGATATATCTGTATTTTTCATAATTGTATATGGTAAACAATGATCCATATATATGTAAAATAATATAAGATTTAGTGACAATAGATTTTTCTTTTAGAGCCAATTGAGGACTTTATATATACAATTATTTGTAATATATACAAACTATTAATATAGATAAATAAATAATTGTATATAAATGCTGAAATTATATAATTGGTTCGTATAAGGTATTTTAGGGAATAATAAATTGGAAATAAAAAGTACAAACAAAAATGAATAAATAAAGAGCAAATTTTAGGTATAACAAACATAAAAATCATATTTATATGTTATAGCTATAGTTTGTATAATTGCGCTCCATAGCAAATTTTACATTTACTATGAAGTTTTTAATTTGTATATTTCGGGATTCCTTCCCTTTTATATAAAATTTGCTTTTTTAAAAATTAAAAAAAAAAGAGCAATAATTTCTATTACATAAGAGGAAGAAAATTTCTTAACTACGCACATTATATTGTAACAAGAATCCTTTCCGTCTACGTCTTCTTCTTCAGTAGTATATAAGAGGTTTCTTTTATACAAAAAATAAAATGAAATTATATATATATATATATATATATATATATATATATATATATATATATATAAATAAATAAATAAATTCAGCTATATACAAATTATTATACCTTTAATCTGTATACATTTTTTTAAAAATAAAATATAAATTAAATTTTGTATTAGTTGTAAATGATTTATGTATGTTCTCTGTTTGGCTTGTCAATTGTGTATGTATGTGTATGTGTGGAATTTGTATATAAATACAAATATTTATTAGTGGTTATTTGTATATGTGTATGTTCTTTGTGTTAAGCTAGTCAATTGTATATGCATGTATGTGGAATATGTATATAAATACAATTTGAAATAATTACTTAACTACACAATCTTTCTTTCCATAATTTGTAAAATTCCTTACCATTTCAAAATATTTCAAAAATTCTTTTTTCCCTCTTTTTCTCTCATTTTCCAGATACATTATTCATATTTCTTCCAATCCAACGATTTTGTTCCTATTGTTAAGCCTAAAATCACTCCCATATATCAACAGTTACATCAATCACTCAATTTTTTAATTTCAAATATATTCTCAAGTTCCTAAAGTGGTAGGACTATTTTTTCATCAATTTTTAATTTCCAGTTCTTCAGATGTCATTTTTTTTATAAAAAAAAAATGTTTTTATTTACAATTTTCTTATATATATGAATTTTGCTCCCTCTTTCTAGTATGGTACCTTGTGTATTTGATTTTGATGATAAAACTTTCATGAAATAGATCTAATCAACTACTCATTATGATTCCGATGATGATGATTGAGCTGAAAATAGATCCAAAAGGTTGTAGGATCCATTAACAATGGCGAATCATAATATTTAGAAGACGAAGTCGAAGAAAGATGAAACTTCATCTTTTAAAGCAAATGTGAAAGAACTTCATCCCTGGTGAGTTATTTTTTAAAAATTAGATATGCTGACAACAATGATACATTATCATATTATTTTGTACCTTGTTTTAAATCTTACGAAATTATATATAAAATTCTAATTTTGATTCTTTTTGTTTTTGATATATTGTCACTAATCTATCAACCTATATAGTAGAAATTATTTAGATGAAATGTAATTTGCAAAATAGTGTATCATATTATAAAATAGTTTAACCAAAATACTTAAATAACATATAATGAATATATGATGTTTCATTTAGTATCAGAAACAAATATCATCAAGTGGTATTGAGTATCAGTTACTATTATTATCATTATGTATCAATTAAACAATAAGATCTTTTGTAGTTACTATAAAGTATCATGTAATTAACTTTTTGTTCAAATTTAATTCATTTTTGTAATGTACCTGCAAAATGTTTATAATGACGGTTGAATGTTTGTAGTTGCCTTTGTTGAATTCTTTAGCGATGAAGTCAACATCCATCTAATGGTTTCTGAGCTGATTACCTTCGCACAAGATATGCAACACTATTATGAAAGTACGATCTCGACAAGGTCAAGGTCGGATATGTTAGATGGATAGCGATGATCCACTAAAGCTGAAGAGCTATTTCACTCCACAACAACAAGATGACTTGGTTCATATAGATTAGTGATTATGTACCAATTCACAAACAACTTTTGATGTTTATTATTTTTAAGATACATTAGCTAATATTTTGGAGGATTTATTATTTTTCAAGAAACATTTTCTCAAGATTTACAGTTTTTTGTAACAAAACTGTTATTTTGAATATAATATTTGATATTGTTAGTACCTTGTAACGTTTTGTCTATTATAAATATTTTATACATCATATATTATCTGATACAAAATATAAAAAATTATGTATATAATACACGATTATAAGTATTTTATACATCATATATTTTATACTCTATATTAATTGTAGTATAGAGTATATTACAATTAATACATAATTGATACTATATTATTAGCAGATACAAGATTTTTCACAACTTTATTATTTATATGATACACGATTATTTTTTATATAACAAAATTTGTATGTATCACAACACCTGATACTATATTTTTATACTTGATAGAAATTAGTTAATTTTCAATATATTTAGTACCTTTTAATATTATGTCTCTTATAAATTTGGTACAAATGACTAAAGTTGATACTATATTATAAGCTTACACAAATTACCAAATAATATATTATGTATATGATACACAATTATTATTTATCATGTTTTCAACAGCACAAATTGATGTGTATAAGTTGATACAAATTGCCAAAAAGAAAATAAAAAGAAAAAACAGCCACAAAAAAGAATCAAACTTCTACTATTTTTTCGAAGAAAAATGAGAAGGTTTCACCATTTGAAATTCAAAAAAGCCTAATTCAGTTAGAGGTTTATGAAGACTGATTGGTGGAATTGTTAAACGTCCGCGTGATTCGTGGGGTTAATTATAATATCCTTTTTTAATCCCTTTTTTTACGCAGTAAACTGATAACAATAATTTAAAAATTTAAGTATCCGTCCGTTTTAATTAAAGTATTGGTCTGCAATATTATGTATCCGAAATAATATTAAAAAGAGATTTTTGGTAATTAGTGAAAGAGTATGAATAGAAAGTAATTTCTATCTTAGACTATGTGATTTGACTAATTTTTCTATAAAATTTTGTATTAGCTATAAGTAGTAAGTACATGTGTATGTTTTTTGTATTAGGCTTATCAATCGTATATGTATACAAATATCTCTCTCTATATATATATAGATAGATAAATTTTAAATCTGTATTAGTGGAACTATATGTTATAGTTTTAAAAAATTGTATATAACTAAAATCTCTATTAGTGGAAACTATATATATATATATATATATATATATATATATATATATATATATATATATATATATATATATATATATATATATATATATATAATAGATTTTCCGTTTTTTAAAATGTCTGGACCCCAACTGATTAAAAAAATTAATTTGGGGAGAGATTTTGGGGGAAAATGAAAAAAATGAGAGAGAAAAGATAGGGAATGAATTTGTATAAAAATAAATCTCCCTTTTTTTGAAAATGTGTGGGTTCCAACCAAATGACAAAAATTATGCAACATTTGCTGTGAAACACAAACACAAATAAATCAAACAGTAGCTATAAAATTTATTTTAATTTAAATATTTGTTATTATGTACAATTTTCCCATAAATAAACACATAGAACTAAATACCAAAAAATAGAAATGGAAGTGTGTATATATAAAAATACATATATATATATATATATATATATATATATATATATATATATATGTATATATATATGTATAAGATAACAACAAAATTATCAAAACGTATGCAAATACAGAAATATAAACAAATTGATATTTATAAATACTTGAGATTCCTCATATACAAATGAAAAATAAAATAAAGAAGTTTGTTGAAACACGTCTAGGCGGTTAACTAGAATTGATATGTCACGATTAGGAGGGAAAAAGAGACCATTCAAAATTCAAATCTTATAGGAGGAAAACGAGGAGAGATAAATTGTGATTTGTATAAAAAGGTATGCAAATCATTAAGAAAGTCTTTTTTATTTTTGATACAAATAAATTTAGTGGATCTCGAATTTAATAGCAAATTTCATTAAAGTCACGATTCATAATCATACAAGAGGTAAAAATTGTTCTTGTTTTGCTTCACATCAACTTTGATTTGGTGGACCAATATTTACAATGGCCTTTTGGAGTTCATTTTTGAAGAAATAATTATAGGTCCATGACTATCACAAGTCACAACCATCGGTTATTGATTTATAGGAAAAGAGTCAAATATGTCCTAAACTATTCAAAAAAGTCTAGGTATATCCCCGTTTAAAGTTTGACTCACTCATGCCCTCGCCGTCCAACTTTTCGTCCAAATATGCCCTTATGGACGTTAGTTGGTATGTTGTAAAAATGACATTGCCATGTCATTTTTACCTTACCACATGACATTTATATGAAAATGAAAAGAAATTATGTTAAATTATATATTTGCTATCATTATATATATGGGACCCATCTTCATCCATGTAGTGTATATGGTACCCGAATGCAAGCTATCCCCACTAAAGCCTTTCCCCTTCTTGAACCTTTCAGTTTGTTCACGGTCTAAAACACATAAAAGTCACATAATCATTCCTTCAATAAATTTTAGACTTAGTGCTAAAATCTTAATCCTCTCCACTAATATATTCTAATATTAGTTTAATTTCTTGTTATCAAAATCTTAAAAAATATATATACCTCACATCCATGGGCCTCAAATGATTTCAAACCCTACAACTCCTATTTTTTATGTTAAAATCTAGAATAACCTAAAATTTGAACTAATCTCATCCAAGTCAAACTCTACTGAATAAAATCAATTCTAAGAACTATCATAATGGTGAAATGAGTTGTTATATTAGATGCTAGTTAAACATCTGTTTATCCCTAAATGAAAAAAATAAGAAAAAATGGAGGAATCACAAGAAATACTGAATCGATGAATAATTAGGAATACTTCTTGCACATGTCTGCTTCGGTATCCCAAGTAGCCTCTTCAATCGATTGGTTCTTCCATTAAGGGTGTGTTTGGTATGAAGGAAACTGTTTTCCATGAAAAACAAGTATATTTTGGACTTATTTTCTCTTGTTTGGTTGGTGAGTAGATAATATTTTTCGAAAATAATTTTTAGTGTTTGATTTATGAATGAAAAATATTTTTGAGAGATATCTTTTATTTTTACTAGAGTAAAAATAATTTGTAAAATTAAAAATATTTCTTAAAAACAAAATTATTATTTTTTTGTGGTGGGGGTGGGGGTGGGGTGGGGGTAGTGAGTCGGGGCAGGGGATAAGGGGTAGGAGTGAAAAAATAAAAATTTGAAGTTGATAGTATTTTAAAAAACAAAATTAATTTTTTGGGGGGTTGGGGGGGGATGGACGGGGGGGGGGGTAGGAGTTTTAAAAAATAAATATTTTAAGTTGAAAATATTTTTAAAAAGTAAAATTAATTTTTTGGGGAGGGGGTAGGGTTTGGGGGGGGGCTGGCCGGGGGGGGGGTCAGGGATCGGGTGAAAAATAAAATTTTGAAATTGAAAATATTTTTTTAAAATTGATGAGTTTTCCAAAAAAAAAATGTAATTTGAAATTGGAGGAGAATGTTAGAAAATGTTTTCCTTAATTTTTGAATGGAAGTCATTTTCCTTAATTTTGAAGAAAATAAGTTGATTTGGAAAACATTTTTCAAAACTTTTGTCCCAACCAAACATTGGAAAATTGGAAAACATTTTTCAGAAAATATTTTCCTTCATACCAAACACACTCTAAATCTTTATTGATTTAATCTCTTTATTTCTCAACTTAACAATAAGTTCTTATTAATAAGAAGAGATGTTTTCATCAAGTAACACAAAATTTTAATGGATGATGTAATTACCATCGCAAACTTCTTAAACATAGGCACATAAAACACTGGGTTAACCCTAGACAAAATCGAGCGCAACGCCAGTCAGTATCCCACCGACCTCACATGACTAAGAATTTCAAACAACTCAACAAATATCAAACTAAGCTTTCTCTTATTGTCAAACCTCATGACTTTTTTCATGGGTGACACATTAATATTTTCTCGCCTTTCATAAAGTGAACCTCTATTACCTTAAGATTTGTATACTATTTTTGTTGACTATTAAGTCGTCACCAAAGCATAGCAATGTATGTGATGGCGACGTTAGAAAGTGTTATTCAAGGGATAATTCTATTCAGGCAGCCATTGCTCATTGTAAGAAATTATTTGGATTCATATTTGACAGTGTTCTCTTAATTGGGATGATTTTTGTATATACAATAAAAGATTGAGTAAAGGTCCATATTGGACAATGGATGTTAAGCAATTGCAATTCTATTTCTATATCCAGTGGCGGGTATTAGAACATTGAGAGGACCTTTTCCTAGTACTAGAGGATCGAAAAGGACACTCCTCTAGTGTACCAATTATCGTGTTCGATCACATGTATAGGATCAAATGGGGCACTGGTTATAGAATAAATGAAATTTTAATTTATATACACGAATAACACAGAGGTGTTTCAGCACTAACACAAGATTAATTACATGTCGTATCGTCTATACTAAGCATGTGTTGATAACCTGAAAATAAAGTGTTAGTGTGACATTCTAAATAAACTAAGTTTGGAATATATATGCAGTATATCATAAATTAAAGAACAAACGAAAATCATGTTATGATGACGTTCCCAAGGGTACCCTCTTGTTGACCCCCCGCAACTGAGCAGGAAATTGATCGCAAATATGAACATGCAGATTCTAGTCATTAGACCGAGTTGTTGACTTAAGTCAATATATTGAACGAATGCCTACATCTACCGGTTGAAATTTGCGATCAATTGCCTACTCACCTGCGGGGTGGGGTGGGTGGGTGGGGGTATCAACATGTAGGATACCCTTGGGAATGCCATCATAACATGATGATTGAAGTTTATTTTTAAATTTATGATATATAACATATATGTTTCAAATTTAGTTTAATTAGAATAGATTTGGATGTTAAATTATATATGTGCTATTATAATAAATACGGGACAAGCTGATTTTGATATATACAATAAAGGTTGAGTAAAGGTCTATAGTGACCAATGGATGTCAAGCTATTTCAATTCTTTTTCTACATTCAGTGTCGGGTATTAGAGCATTGAGAGGACCTTTTCCTAGTACTAGAGGATCGAGAAGGGCACTCATCTAGTGTAACGATTATTGTTTTCGATCACATGTATAGGATCAACTGGGTGTTGGTTATGGAATAAATGAAATTTCTATTTATATACACAAATAACACAGAGATTTTTCAGCACTAACACGAGATTAATTACATGTAATATCGTCTATACTAAGCATATGTTGATAACCTAAAAAATAAAGTGTTAGTGTGACATTCTAAATAAAACTAAATTTGGAACATATGTGCAATATATCAAAAATTAAAGAATAAACGCAAATCATGTTATGATGACGCTCCCAAGGGTATCCTATGAACATGCATATTCTAGTCATTAGGCCGAGTTGTTGACTTAAGTCAAGAAATTAAACTAATGCCTACAATCTACCGGTTGATATTTGCGATCAATTGCCTACTCAACTACGGGGGGTTCAACATGTAGGATACCCTTGGGAATGTTGTCATCATAACATGATTGAGATTTATATTTTAATTTATAATATACAACATATATAATTCAAATTTGTTTAATTAGAATAGATTTGGATGTTAAATTATATATGTGCTATCATAATATATATGGGACAATCTGATTTTTTGTATATACAAGAAAAGGTTGAGTAAAGGTCCATATTGGCCAATGGATGTCAAGCTATTGAAATTCTTTTTCAACATCCAGTGCGGGTATTAGAACATTAGAGGACCTTTTCCTTGTACTAGAGGATCGAGAAGGACAATCCTCTATTGTACTAATTATCGTGTTCGATCACATGTATAGGATCAACTAGGGTATTGGTTATGGAATAAATGAAATTTTAATTTATATACACAAATAACACAGATATATTTTAGCACAAACACGAGATTAATTACATGTAGTATCATCTATACCAAGCATTTGTTAATAACCTAAAAAATAAAGTATTAGTGTGACATTCTAAATAAAATAAATTTGGAACATATGTGCAGTATATCATAAATTAAAGAACAAACGCAAATCATGTTATGAGGACGCTCCCAAGGGTACCCTACATGTTGACCCCCTGCAACTGAGTAGGAAATTGATTGCAAATATGAACATGCAGATTCTAGTCATTAGGTCGAGTTGTTGACTTAAGTCAAGATTTGAACTAATGCCTACAATCTACAGTTGGTATTTGCGATCAATTGCCCACTCACATGCGTGTGGATCAACAGGTAGGATACCCTTGGGTGTACTCATTATAAAATGTTTGAGGTTTATTTTTAATTTATGATATATATCGTATATGTTTCAAATTTAGTTTAATTTGAATAAATTTGGATGTTAAATTATGTATGTTTTATCATAATAGATACGGAACAATATTATTTTTGTATATACAATAATAGGTTGAGTAAAGGTCCATATTGGGCAATGAATGTCAAGTTATTGCAATTCTTTTTTTATATCCAGAGGTTGAGTAAAGGTCTATATTGCGCAATGAATGTCAAGTTATTGCAATTCTTTTTTTACATCCAGTGCGGGTATTAGATCATTGAGAGGACTTTTTCCTAATACTAGAGGATCGAGAAGGACACTCTTCTAGTGTACCAATTATCGTGTTCGATCACATGTATAGGATCAACTGGGGTATTGGTTATGTAATAAATAAAATATCAATTTATATACACAAATAACACAGAGATTTTTCAGCACTAACACGAGATTAATTACATGTAGTATCGTCTATACTAAGCATGTGTTGATAACCTAAAAAATATAGTGTTAGAGTGACATTCTAAATAAACTAAATTTGGAACATATGTGCAGTATATCATAAATTAAAGAACAAACGCAAATCATGTTATGAGGACGCTCCCAAGGGTATCCTATATGTTGACCCCTCGCAACTGTGTAGGAAATTGATCGCAAATATGAACATGCGGATTCTAGTGATTAGGCCGAGTAGTTGACTTAAGTCAAGAACTTGAACTAATGCCTACAATCTACCAGCTGGTATTTGCGATCAATTACCTACTCACATGCGGGTGAATCAACATGTAAGATACCCTTGGGTGTTGTCATCATAACATGATTGAGGTTTATTTTTTAATTTATAATATATAGCGTATGTTTCAAATTTAGTTTAATTAGAATAGATTTGGATGTTAAATTATATATGTTTTATCATAATAGATACGGAATAATATGATTTTTGTAGATACAATAAGAGGTTGAGTAAAGGTCCATATTGGGCAATGGATGTCAAGTTATTGCAATTCTTTTTTTACATCCATTGCGGGTATTAGATCATTGAGATGACCTTTTCCTAGTAGTAGAGGATCGATAAGGACACTCTTCTAGTGTACCAATTATTGTGTTCGATAACATGTATAGGATCAACTAGGGTATTGGTTATGGAATAAATGAAATTTCAATTTGTATACACAAATAACACAGAGATTTTTCAGCATTAACACGAGACTAATTACATGTACTATCGTCTATACTAAGCATGTGTTGATAACCTAAAAAATAAAGTGTTTGTGTGACATTCTAAATAAACTAAATTTGGAACATATGTGTACTATATCATAAATTAAAGAACAAACACAAATCATGTTATGAGGACGCTCCCAAGGGTATCTTACTTGTTGACCCCCCGCAACTGAGTAGGAAATTGATTGCAAATATTAACATGCAGATTCTAGTCATTAGGCCGAGTTGTTGACTTAAGTCAAGAACTTGAATTAATGCCTACAATCTAACAGTTGGTATTTGCGATCAATTGCCTACTCACATGTGTGTGGATCAACATGTAGGATACCCTTGGGTGTAGTCATCATAACATGATTGAGGTTTGTTTTTTAATTTATGATATATAGCGTATATGTTTCAAATTTTGTTTAATTTGAATAAATTTGGATGTTAAATTATGTATGTTTTATCATAATAGATACGGAATAATATGATTTTTGTATATACAATAAGAGGTTGAGTAAAGGTCCATATTGGGCAATGGATGTCAAGTTATTGCAATTCTTTTTTTATATCTAGAGGTTGAGTAAAGGTCTATATTGGGCAATGGATGTCAAGCTATTGCAATTCTTTTTTTACATCCAGTGCGGGTATTAGATCATTGAGAGGACCTTTTCCTAGTAGTAGAGGATCGAGAAGGACACTCTTCTAGTGTACCAATTATCGTGTTCGATAACATGTATAGGATCAACTAGGGTATTGGTTATGGAATAAATGAAATTTCAATTTATATCACAAATAACACAGAGATTTTTCAGCACTAACACGAGACTAATTGCATGTAGTATCGTCTATACAAAGCATGTGTTGATAACCTAAAAAATAAAGTGTTAGTGTGACATTCTTAATAAACTAAATTTGGAACATATGTGCAGTATATCATAAATTAAAGAACAAACGCAAATCATGTTATGAGGACGCTCCCAAGGGTATCTTACTTGTTGACCCCCCGCAACTGAGTAGGAAATTGATCTCAAATATGAACATGCAGATTCTAGTCATTAGGCCGAGTTGTCGACTTAAGTCAAGAACTTGAACTAATGCCTATAATCTACGGGTTGGTATTTGCAATCAATTGCCTACTTACTTGCGGAGGGGATCAATGTAAGATACCCTTGGGAATGTTTTCATCATAACATGATTGAGGTTTATTTTTTAATTTATGATATATAGTCTATATGTTTCAAATTTATTTAATTTGAATAGATTTGGATGTTGAATTATATATGTGTTATCATAATATATACGGGACAATCTTCATCTATGTACCGTTCAAGTATGGTACCGACCCTTCAACATGTTCACATAAACAAGATTATAGTCCTTTTTCACTCAATTCTAGCTATCCACGACATAGCTACAATCACTGTTTTGGCACGACAGTACAAAATTTCATGATAAGAAGATACCCAACTCATCCCTACGATGATATCAAATCCACCATATTAAGGATTACTAAATCTTCCCTAGCTAAATAACTTATAAACATCACAGGACAATAATGGTACACTTTATCTATAAAGAGAGAGTTAACAGTAGACACATAAACATGGGTATCAAGGAAATCATAGATCCATGTCTATTTTCACCGCAAATTTAACAGACACATAAGAAAAAGCAGAGGCGAGATCAAATAAAGTAGTGGTCAGCTAGTCACACTTGAGAATAGTACCTGTAATAAATGTGTGTGATGCTTCTGCCTCCGGGCTTCCTGGAAAAGAATAAAATTATGCCTTGTTGCTTGTTTGAGCACCACCCCTACCGTAATGAGTACCTCCTCTAGTACTTAACACCTTCAGGACCTTCTGATTATATTCCATTTCTACCAGAATGATTATCATTGCAACCACCTTATAAACAACCTCTACCATTCCATCATTTTACCTACTAGTGTGTGTTGAATCCCAAAAAACCTATAGAATGACAAACAAGAAATATTTGTTATATATGGAACAAATTTACCTTATACAAAATTGAGGGTTACAAATTTTTTGTGTATATAAGTTAAACTATTTCCATAACTTAAGATTCTATATTGATGAGTGTGGTAGTGGACGCCCATCTTCATTTTTGGATGTTTATTCGGATTAACTTCATCATCACCAAAATTTGGAACATCCATGATAAAATACTTGATTTGGTGTCAAATTCTTCATCACAAATAAAATCTATCTCATTTCCTGAATTTCTATGGATCAGGGACGATATGTCAAACAAAGAATTATGGAGTACCACCTTAGTGAGTCTTTAAGTAAATACTTAAAACATAATTAGACTGCTTTAATATATGTTTAGTTTTTCTTCGTTCTCTAATAAAATACTCACAAGAAATTTTCTTTAGTTTTTATTTTTTTTCTTATACTCATATTGAAACACAATTGAAAAAGTTTATTTCAATATGCTTATTCACGACAAGTATTCAACCATATGAGGGAAGAAAAGCATGCCAATGAATCTAATTGATAGGTTTTAAAATCAATTTAATATTATGCTTGTTTCATCGCATTTTTAAGTTTAATGTATAATCATGATACCAAAAAACATATAGATAGAGATTTAAGAGTAATAAATATACACATGGAAGAAAAAGATAATGAATTAAATCAAAATATGATATATGCAAACGTTTATGAGTTCATACCTTTTATTTTGTATAGTCATTGAAATCTATCTGACTTAAATTATTTAACCCACCAAAAAGGATGAGACAAAATGGGAGGATCTTGGATCAGTGTAGGACATTTAAACCTAGAAGAAGTTATCAACACTCTTTCAAGGAGGCAGATCAAAGCTATCCATGCACTCCAATCCAGGACCAACCTACAGGAAGACAAAGGGTAGAGAGCAAAGAACGAAAAATGAGAAGAAGTGTGAAGACTTACCAAGTGAAGAAGAATCTCTCCAATAGATAAAATTTGTCAGCAAATTAGGAGCACAATCCATGTAACCTGAGAGCAGGCACAACTGAAGAGGGAAAATGGTTATTAGCAAGACGATATGAAACTATACAGGGACAAAGGTACTTACTCTTGTTAGCTGGCACACCAACACGAAAGAATAGAAGTTCTGTTGATAATCCATAGCAATAGAAATCAAAGGCTTGGATTAGTCCAAGGCGACAACATATCTCATAAGAAAAGAGGCAGAGAAAGAGGCGAGAAAACAAAGAAGATAATGAGGGGAGTTGTTTATAAAACCCTACTTTAGATGTCTATATATAGCCCCATCTGGATATGAGTTGGACTGGGCTTTAGGATAGGTATAATCGAATGTTATTCTTTTATATGTTTTTTGTTATTTGGGCTCGGTATTGGTTGGGCTACTCTCGAGGTGGTGTTTTTATTTTATTTTTGAGATTATTAATAAAATAAAAAAATTTGCTTTAAAAACAGTGTGATCTTTAGTCCCTTCCATCATTTTAAACATAGACAGAGGGAAGTGCTTTTTATTAAAAGTACATTTGATTAATAAAAACATTTTATTAAAAAAAAATTACCATCCAAATATATATCAAAATTCTTAGCTAATTAAGTATGAAAAGATCTTATCTCATTCATCACAATCCGTAGAGACTATCCATTTTGTGTTTCTTGTGCAATAATTTCATAGACCACAATATTTCTTCATTTGCATACATAAAAGGAAACCTATGTACACATCTTTATTTATCATAATTTCTATTATTACCTACCATTCTAAAATATTACCAAAACTCCTTATTTACTCCATTAATCTATCCCTAACTTCACTTTCACAGTCTTATCAATTAATTCCTCCTAACAATTTGAAATTCAAAATCGCTCTCCCTCCATTCAAATTAATTTCAACTTCTTGATGATAATTTTCATCTTCCTTGATTTCCGCCGTTCATCCTTATTTTTTGTTACTGGTGTTAATTCAAGTCTCAGTGGACACATGTTGGTAAAAGTATGAAAAAATTGTGTGCAGAATATGCTTACCATACTTGACATGTTGATCCAATATAATAATATTGTAGTTGATAACATGGTCTTGCCTGATGAGAATGAAACTCAAAAGGGATCAAAATACATTGGCAAAATAAGGATCTGGGGAATTTGATAGCCTTTGTTGAAAAGATAGATGTTGACTTTGTTGGAGAAAGCAAGATCAAAGAAGGATGCATCTTTACGCCTACCTTTATCAAAGTTATCGATTCTCAATGTATATTGTTTATTTTGTTTCTTAAATTAGTATTTGTTAGTGGTATGAATTTAGTATACATTAATGCTAAAATAAATTTATGTTTTATGTAATGCATCAGGTATATATTTATTACACTGATATATAATTCTAATATTGTCGATTAGTGAGTTTCATGTGCAATACTTATATACTTGATACATAAGTAATGCTTAATGTATCATTTACAATATATCAAGTTTTATAATGTATCATCAATATTTTTTAATTGTAAAAAGATATAGAACACTTTACAAGTAATCTTTACTTCTCTATTGTATCTGATTCTCCGTTCATCCTTGTTTTATACAATGTATCATGTTCATATTTAAAGTGTTGATACTTAATCCTAATGTTGTTGAATCATCGATTAGTTTTATCATGTTCAATATATATGTCCTTGATACATAAACACTACCTAATGTATCATTTGCATGTATCAAGTTTTTCAATGAATCTTCAATCTCATTCAAATTTAAAAGGTTATATTGACAGTAACATATCACTTATGTGTTATGTATCTGCACTCCTTAATATTTGTTCAGTCTTATCCAACTTAAAATGCGATGCATATGTACATATAACCCAATAATGATTTTGATACATAAAACTTAGGCGACATGAAATAATCTGCAAATATTAAAAAATTTAATGATACATTATATGAAATACATTTTTTTCAATTTTCAATGCAACACATATCTAACAACAAATCAACACATGTCGGCACAATTTTGTAATCATCTTATCACATGTATTGGGTAAATTAGAACTATCAATGATACAACCATTCACAAAAATCCATATATATATATATATATATATATATATATATATATATATATATATATATATATATATATATATATATATATATATATATATATATATATATATTAATGTATCATCCATATTTGTCTTGATCAAGACAAGTATTTTACATATGTTAATTGTTACACTATTTATTTGTATAATATACACAATAATAACCTGATACGAACGTATCTGATCCGTTCCAGTTGTTAATTCATTTATTACATGTATCATATACAATATATTGTAATCATACATTTTTATACAAATCATATCCGGATACAAAATAATGACCACATCATACTCTATAGATACAAAATTACAATACATGCGGGTTGTTTACCACTAATGTATCATGACGTACATATTTACATCAAAATGACCAAATAATACTATAACAATGATACATTAAAAAAACTATATACTTATGGTGGAGAGGGCAGAGGCAATGGTGGAGGAGGTGATTGAACGACCAGAGATGAATAAGGAGTTAATACAAAAGATAATTTCTTCATCGGATAAGAAGCCAATGAAATAATGACACAAACACCATATGAAAAATCATTGTCTCATATAATATATCCATGTCCCTCCACTCTCCATGATGAACGCATGAGTTCTTTATTATTATCCAATATTTATAGTCTCTTTCGGAACGATATCCTACTATTAGTACTTCATGGATCAAGTCATTTGGACTACTAGAGCAACTTCCATCATAGATTCTCTGGATATTTTCATAATACAAAAAGATAAAGTGCACGTTATTTTTGAATTCTTGAGAGAAGTGAAAGGGCAAAATAATGTGTAAAAAAAGAGTAACAGATAAGAGCACCCCCTCTATACAATTGAAAATCACCAATCGTTCCATCGATGCTAATATTGACAGGTTGTTGAGCAACAATACAAAGAAGGGCAATTCCTCCTGTGGAACTTTTACGATTTCAAATTGATGGAGAAGATGAAAATCTGAATTTTGAATTTTGTGAAGTTGTTACACATTGGAATGGATTGATATCAATTAGATCTGCGTGATTTATGGGAAAGAAAATCAATTCTATGTTAATATTTCATATTAAGCGCAACAAACAAGTTTTATAATGTATCACAGTTAATGTATTCGGATGAACTTTTATATCTGGGTAACTGACATTTTAAGAGATTTTTGTAAAATAAAAAAAGTAGAGATAAGATATAAGTTAGGTTTTACACTATGAATATACCGTATGAAATTAGAGAAAAGAATTATACAGAAAGGCTTCTACTTTATTCTGAAATTTAGACACAAGAAACCTTATTGGAGCATGTGCTCCCTCAATACATGTTGATAGCTACATGAATTTCACAAAAGGAATTAAAAAAGAACTATATACATTAATTTCATCCTAATTGCTCGATAAACTAATCGCAATAAATATTATTTTTCTCCATAATAGATACATGATAGATTTCTATTGTTTAGTTACAAAAAATATACCATGTGTACTTCTTATTTTGTAGGAATATCACTATCTAGGTAAATGCTACATATCTCCCTACCATATTTGTGAACTAGCAACTACATATCTCCTATAATCCTCTCTATGTCACATAATTTCTAGGCAAAAGACATGTATTTTCCAGGTAAAGAATATGATGTATTATAATTGAGCATCGAATACATGATAAAATATTTTTATTAGATACTTTCAATTTATATCATGAAAACGTTTTTAGTAGAAAATGTCCAACAGTAATATACTAACATTTATCAATTGTTCAGATATTTAATTAAAAATGTTGTCATAGTTTGTATATCCAATAAAACTTACGATAAGTTTAAGGGACTTCATATGTATTTGACCAAACTTTTATATTTATAGAAAAGGTAATACTAATACGGTACATTCAATTTTGTAGTTAGTAAAATGAATGAGAAGAACTCAAGCGACAAAAAATGTGATTTGTGAGAATGGGAAATTTGATTGTTTATTTACATGTATAAATAATCAATGATTAAATTGGATTATTTGTAACTTTATAAATGGAGATTTCAAAGAGTAAATATTTCAAAACATCCCTCAATTTAGAAAATTTATCTAGTAAAGTCATAAATTTTGTTTTGTATCAGTGAAATAACTCAACTTATGTTTTTGTATCAATAAAATAAGTCAATTAAGTTTATCATAAATTAAATATGTAAAATTGTTTTGTACTACCAAAAGAATTCATTATTTTCCAAAAAATCTGAAGCCGAATAGAATATGAGTGTGAATTTAGTTGATAATGTTTTTATTGATACAAAAGCATAAGTTGAGTAATTTTACTTATACAAAATAAAATTTAATGACTTTAATAAATAAGTTTTCAAAATTGAGTGACATTTTGAGATATTGATTCATATTTCAAATCGAAAGAAACAACTTTCCAAATAGTAGATCCTTACCAATGTTTCTCTATTCATTTTTGGGAAAAATGAAAAATATATCCCTGCACAATCGTAAATAATATACAGAAATCGTCCATCATACTTTTGGACACTAGTGCCCCTGTCATCCAAATACTATACAAAACTGAACTAGTTTCTTCAACAATAATTTCGGCATTTTTAGAAAAGATTTAAAATCCACATGTCATGGAGAAAGCACAACTCGAAGTGAGAGAATGATTGAATAGAAAAAACATTTAATTTGATGATACTGATAAACTACTTGGAATTAATTAGTTATCAAAGAAACACTAAGGCTATACCCTCTGGCTCCTCTAGTTCCACTGAATTAATTAATTAATACAAAACTATGCATGATATATCAGTATTTTTCATAAATGTATATGTTAATTAAACAATGATCCATATATATGTAAAATCATATAAGACTTAGTGATAATAGATTTTTCTTTTAGAATCAATTGAGGACTTTATATACAATATTTGTAATGTATACAAACTATTAATAATAGATAAATAAGTAATTGTATATAAATGCTGAAATTATATAATTGGTTTGTATAAGGTATTTTGGGTAATAATAAATTGGAAATAAAAAGTACAAACAAAAATAAATAAGAAAACATATAGAACTAAATATGAGAAATGAAAGTTTGTATATAAAAATAGGGAAAATGCACAAGTACCCCCTCAACCTATGCCCGAAATTCCAGAGACACACTTATACTATACTAATGTCACGGACCTAGAGAATCTGCTAAGAACCGTGCGGCACTTGACAACTTACTCACGAATCTTTCACGATCTTGTAAGCTCAAGTAAGCCTTTCACACTAAGATCGCTAAGAGAAATGCAAAGGAAGACTTAGAAAGAGAGATTTGGAGGAAGAAGTCTTTATTACTTCTTTGTTGGATTGTTGGATGGATGATTTACAAATGAAATGGCCCTCTATTTATACAACTCCCTAGGGGCCTGTGTGTAAATAAAAATAACTCTACAAGTCCCTAATTGTTTACACATTAGTCCATGTTCTAGAGAATTCCACACTCTCTAGAACATGCCTCCAACGGCTAGAACCTTCTAGAGTTCTCTACACAACTCTAGAACGGTCCGCTCCTCCAAACGGCCTCAAGCCTTCTAGAATTCTACGCACAATTCTAGAACGGCTGTCGCGCCTTCTAGAGAATTCTACGGAATTCTCTAGCCTTCTTCGGGGCTCTAGAGCATTCTGACAAACCTCTAGACCCTTCTGGCCCTCATCCGGACACAAATCAGCTGGCATTGTGGCGGGACGTCTCACTCTCCCCCACCTATTGATGCGACGACCGCGACGCATCCTTGCTCCTTCGGCATCCGAGTCTTGTCGTGCGATCTTTAATCCACGTACTCGGTCAATACCCTCGAGCAGCTCCCTCAGCTGTTGCCCGATCTTCCTTGGCCCGATCTCGCGAACTTCCTCCTTCCTCGGAGGCAAGCGCCTCGGCGGCGTCTCCTACATCACGACAGCGTTCCCTCGCGGAACCTGCTTCATGCACAGCGGCATGGACTTCTCAGCACCATTGTCTTCTCTCGCACTTGCAATGGCTGCTGCTGATTGCCTCCCTATCTCTTTGTCGACCCTCTCGAGCTTCATGGCCGTCAGTCTGACCTGTCCTTTCATCTCCGGTGCCTTTACCATGGACATGTTCCTCCTTGTTCCAAGACCACGAGTCTCTGAAGGAAAGGATCGATCACGGCATGGCACTGCCGAAAAAACTCCTGCCCAAGAATGATATCGAAGAGATCCACGGGAGCGACAACGAAATCTGTCTTCCGCTGCCACTTGCCTAACGTGATGCTTACTCCATGTGTTTCTCCACACGCGGGAGTCGGTGGTGCATTGACCGTCCTGAGTTGGGCGTTGCTTGGTCTATAACGCAACCCCAACCTCGTTGCTGCCGTCTTGGTCATTATGTTGACCTCTGCACCTGTGTCGACCATCGCATGAGCATGTCCTCCATTGATCGTGATATCGACGTACTGCGCGCCGCATGCCTTTAGCTTCGCATGCCTTGGTTCTGCATGCCTCTGCTCCTCTTGCCTTGGCTTCTCTCGCCTTGGCCTTGCATGCTTCGGCGGCCTCTGTGGTTGCCTGGTGATAGCTCCGCATAGCCCTATCAGTCCCAACTGCTTGGTCTCCTCGACCTGACCTTGCTCATGTGCTTCCTTAGCCTTCCGCTCTCACAGGATAGCACCAAGGCTCTTCAGTTCAGGGCACTCCTTATAGTCGTGTGGCCCACCGCAAATGTAGCAACCATCTCCCTTGGCAACCTGTGTCTTCCTCACCGTGTTGCCCTAGCGACCAGACTTCCTGCCATTGGACCTACAGGTATCATGCCTCTGAGGCCGTTGCTCCTCGCATTGCCCCTTGGGTTGTGGCCGTTGCTCCTCGCATTCGCCACGATCTCCCCCACCATTATCATGACTACCTATGTCGTCCCCTCCGGCACTATAAGGCTTCTCTTGCCTGAAGCCTGTCAACGCTTCGGCCTGCGTGATAGAGTCATCTATAGTCCCGACCTGTCTGCGTTCCAACTCCGTCCTGGCCCAATTCTGCAGCCCATCCATGAAGTGGAACAACATGTCCTCATCCGTGAGGTTGGGAATCTGAAGCGTAAGGGTGGTAAACTCCTGCACATACGCACGTATGCTGCCCGTCTGCTTCAACTCCCTGAACTTTCGCTTCGCCTCATAGATGACGTTGTTGGGGAAGAACGCCCTCCTGAACTCCTCGCGGAATTGCTCCCACGTGTTGATGGTGCACGTCCCCTTCCTGATGTCGGACTCTTTACGCCTCCACCATAGCATGGCCATATCAGTAAGATACAACACAGCGGTGTTGATCTTACTCTCGTCGTTCCTCAATCTGTTGCACTTGAAATAATTCTCCAAATGCCACAGAAAGTTCTCCACCTCATGCGCGTCACGGACGCCTCTAAACATAGGTGGCTTGGGAGCCTCGACGCTGGCCTACCTTTCCCGGTTGAACGACGGTGATCCGCCAACCCTCGCACCTTCCTTGAGTGCTGCTATCTCGGCCTTCATGGTTTCAATCGCGCTCAACGCCTCCATGAGCCGACACTCCAAGGAAGTGATTACCTCCTTCATCTCAAACTCAGCCCACTGACGCCCCTCCAACTCCTTACGGATGGATTCAGTCTCCTCGAGGGTGAAGTCTTCAAGGGTCTTGAATTTGCCGTCTGCCACGTTCAAGTGCCGGCCTAAGATCTCCACGGCCTGCCTCGTCATTTCCACCCTTGCGACCCATTCTTCTCCGGCAGTGATGTCTATGGGCTCCTCACCCATCTCATCTTCACTGGCTCCGGCGGTCGAAAGTGGATGAGATGTCAACACCTCGCTTGGTTCTGGCAGCATCTCTTCATTTCCCTTCTGCTGTCTCTTCCCCTTTCGGTTCTTCTTACTACCATCTTGACGGACGTTGAGAATGTTAGCGGCGTTCATATCTCCTTCGGAAGCCATTCTCTTAACCTGCTCTGATACCACTTTGTCACGGACCTAGAGAATCTGCTAAGAACCGTGCGGCACTTGACAACTTACTCACGAATCTTTCACGATCTTGTAAGCTCAAGTAAGCCTTTCACACTAAGATCGCTAAGAGAAATGCAAAGGAAGACTTAGAAAGAGAGATTTGGAGGAAGAAGTCTTTATTACTTCTTTGTTGGATTGTTGGATGGATGATTTACAAATGAAATGGCCCTCTATTTATACAACTCCCTAGGGGCCTGTGTGTAAATAAAAATAACTCTACAAGTCCCTAATTGTTTACACATTAGTCCATGTTCTAGAGAATTCCACACTCTCTAGAACATGCCTCCAACGGCTAGAACCTTCTAGAGTTCTCTACACAACTCTAGAACGGTCCGCTCCTCCAAACGGCCTCAAGCCTTCTAGAATTCTCCGCACAATTCTAGAACGGCTGCCGCGCCTTCTAGAGAATTCTACGGAATTCTCTAGCCTTCTCCGGGGCTCTAGAACATTCTGACAAACCTCTAGACCCTTCTGGCCCTCATCCGGACACAAATCAGCTGGCATTGTGGCGGGACGTCTCACTAAGGTCCTATTACCCCCTGAACTTATTTTATAAGTAATTTTCTACCCCTTTTTGGCCTACGTAGCACTAGCTTGAAAGAAAAAATCAACCAGCGTTGGACCCACAAGATAGTGCCACGTAGGCCAAAAAGGGGTAGAAAATTATTAATAAAATAAGTTCAGGGGGTAATAGGACCTTAGTATAGTATAATTGTGCCTCTGAGATTTCGGGCATAGGTTGAAGGGGTACTTGTGCATTATCCCTATAAAAATACATATAGATATGTACAATATAACAACAAAATTATCAAAATGTATACAAATACAGAAATATGAACAAATTGATATATACAAATACTTGAGATTCTTCGTATACAAACGAAAAATAAAATAAAAAAATTTGTTGAAACACGTTTAGGGCTCTAAGTTGTTAACTAGAATTGAGATGTCACGGTTAGGAGGGAGAAAGAGAGCATTCAAAATTCAAATCTGATATGGTTGAGAGATTTTATGAGAAAAATGAGGAGAGATAAATTGTGATTTGTATAAAACGTATACAAATCATAAAAAAAATCTTTTTTATTTATGATACAAATCAATTTAGTAGATCTCAAATTTCATTGAAAATTTTATTAAATTATAGCCACCATTCATCATAAGTTAATAATGTCAAAAAATTAATCTTAAATATTTTTACTTACAATCATGATCTGCCCAATCAATTCTCTGTTGAGCCAAATCATATACAATAATTTTATCTCTAAGTGCAATATCTGTGTAATAAGAGAAAGAAATATAATATGTGTCAACCTAAATTATAATGCAAGAAATGCAATTAGAGAATCAACAAAGATATGTATTTATATGGTAAACCACATCAATGTGTTCAAGTTAAAAGGAAGCTGATATACGGTGAAATGGAAGCTGAAATACAGGTCTCAAAAGGCAAAAACAATGTGTAAAAGAGTTGATACACATATGGTATACATGTAGTATAGATCTAATATACAAGGACAACAATTGGGCAACATGCACAACTATTCAGCAGCCGCAGCCTGAAAAGGCTAGTTATTTGAATGTATTTAATTCTAAGTCTAAAATTTGTTTAATTATGGAAAATTGTATGAAATAACAAATTATTAATTCAGATTAAATGTTATAGTCATAGTTTCTTTTATTTGTAATTCGCAGCAAATATTTTATTTTTTTGTCATCCCATTTGTATACCGGAATATACAAATGCAGGAACATTTGTATACTAAAATATACACACATGCCAAAAAATGCAAATGTAGAGCCATTTGTATACCGAATATACAAATGCAGGACTCATCGAAATATATAAATAAACCCAAATACATATTTTTTTTTATGTATATGTATATCAAAATATACAGATTAATAGTCATAGCAAACATAAATTTGATATGGAGCGCAATTAATCAAACTAGAGCTATAACATACAAATATGATTTTTATGTTTGCTAAACCTAAAATATACTCTGCTTTAATAAATTTTATTTTATCAAATCTTGTGTCCTTTATTTATTTAATCAAATATCTTTAGTCAAAATTTTCACTTGTTTTTAGTTAATTTAAGATAGTTTCTTGATTCAAATAAATTATTACTTAATCTATTTTTGTTGAAGTCTTAATTATTTTAAATTATTTGAAGTAATTAAGTTAAGTTTTATTTTCCTTAAAACTCAAAAAATGTTCTTTACTTAATTATTTCCTCATAATCAAATATTTTAATTTAAATCGTCGGTGTTAGCGGCTACTTTAAGTGCTAATACCTTCTTAGTTTTTAAAGTAGAAATAAGAACCTCTTGTTGTATTTCTCTACTTATTAAAAATTTGATCTGCTAACAATTAAGTTTTCTTAATTTTTAAAAAAAATTAAATGACGGGTCTTTTTAACTATTTTCTTAAATTATGTTATACTTAAAAACATTTCAATAATGATTTTTCTAAATAGTAGTAAAATCACGACATAACAAATAATTTATCACAACGAACAAGAAGTAATCGTTTTCGTTTTAGTCAACGGCTAGAAACTTGAAATATTAAATGAAGTGCAAAAAAATGACTATATTCGGAAACTAACCTCCTAAAATTGTTAGGCTCTAACTTTTCATCATCAAGAGAATGCACCACTGCGCAGTATCCTTCTGTTAAACACATATATGTAATATAGTAACTTATCGTTGTAGGACATGAAAAGGTGGCATGATGGCGAAGCCATAATTTCAATTAAGGCGTATCAAAATATGAAGAGGTTAAATTGTATAGTAGTCGAGGAGTATCAGTATATAATTTATATACAAAAAATATATTTTTATCTAGCTATGCAGTATTTTTTTGTATGTCAATTGATCGACACCTCTCAAATGGCTCCGCTCACTGACATGACTAATATGACTTTTCACTAAAAGATTTAAAATTACAAAATAGATTTGAATACTCACAGAAGAGCCCATATAGCTGAGATAGTCTACTGGTCTTAGATCCATTGATACACCACCAACAAAGTATAGAGTAATTTGAGGAAACATTTTTGTAACATTATTTGAAAAATTGTTCACCAAGTCACCAAAAGATCAATTAGGTACTTAATAACTTGAATTAAATATTCACTTGTTGAAATTCAAAACATTAACCTTGAAGAAATTAGATAACATAGATTTATTCCTAATGTCATTGACTTCGCAGAAGATGAAATAGCAGCTTGTCTGTAAATAAATAAGTTGAGATAATTAGTCTTTAATTGTGATCATAATGAAATGTCATGAAGCTACGTAAGTTGAGTTTTTGACTTATTGCAAAGAAAACAGTTATGCATTTAAATGTGACTTAATTGTCTCAACTTTGATGATGTTAAGTAATACTATAATTACATAATTTTCTTAATTGTTTTGTCCGATTAACTTCTAATATATTTTACTTACTTTACTTCATAATGACATCAGATAATTCATTTTGATTTTAAGAAATTAATTTCTTGTCAAAGTTTTGATTTAACATTCTCGTTGTATGAATAGATTGTGTAGTCACGAAATAAATATTAAATTTATTTACTTTTATTATATATGTGATTTTTAAAATAAAATTATTAATTGGCAAAAGATGCACGTGTAATGCACATGTGACGCAAAATACTAGTTTTATTGAATATGTTTGTACTCTTTACTAAAGTTTGACTTTATAAATTATCAATTAATTTCATTCAACATATATGTGATTTTAAAAAAAAATAAAATAGAATGCTACATAATTAATAAGAAATGCACATATAATGCACAGAAAGCGCACAAGATGCACATGACTCGATTATAATGAAGAAAGAGGAAAAATACATTATACGTATCAATCTTGATTGGTTCATGTATATATACAATAAAAATGGGCTATTATTTTCATGCCTATTGTTAATTATTAATAATATTATTATTCAAGACAGAGATATTTTATCACTAAGTATGTGTGTACGTATGTATTACTTTAAACGGCATAAAGAAATTAATATCCACAAATAGTAGATGATCGTGTATATAATTTATTTGGATTATATCTTAAAGCATGCATCATAAATCCACATCTTTAATTAAATTATAGAAAAATAAAATATAAAAATGATAAACAACACGGACGGTATACTCTAATACAATTGTTGAAGCATGAGAAAAATTAAATTATATATCATAAATAATAATAAAAGAATAATTGAATTAAAAGATAAAAACTTCTAAAAGAGCAAAGATTAAACATATCAAAAAAAATTCTGCCTCGGCAGCGATTTTCAGTTTAATCTTTTTTAAAATTTTATTAAAATCGCTGAATGTGTAGCGATTTAAAAAATAAAACATTTTTTTTAATTCTTAACCAAAATAGTTGCTTTAAAAATAAAACATTTTTTTTAATTCTTAACCAAATAGCAGCGATTTCACTTCAATTTTATTTATTTTTATTAAAATGTTGCACGACCTTTTTTTAAAAAATAAAATAAAATTGTAAAATCATTTTTTTTACTTCCTTAAAAATAATTGTATATAAAAACACTATTATAAAGAAAAAAGATATTCTTTTTTCAAAAAATCGTTGCTAAGGCAACAATTATATTTCTGTTAACGGAACGACGTCAACATTTAGCAGAAAACACGTAAAAAGAGGAAGAAAGATAGCATGGAAAAATTTGCATTTTCTTAGTAGTGCATAGCATGGAAATATATTTATGGGAATAAAATGTTAGAAAGAATACTTACCGCACTAATAACTGAGACGTAAGCCTCTGCGATAAGATAAATTAGAGTGGTTCCAAAATCGAAAATAGTTCCTCGATCTTCTGAGGTTGCAAATATTGCTGGGTCAATATGCAAAAGTTTTCCATTGACAGTTATGCTCTGTAGATCCACATTGTAATGACCCTGCAAAAGTAGACAAAATAAACAAATTAGATTCTATTTTTACATGTAGACTACTTTGAATATATATATATATATATATATATATATATATATATATATACACATGTACGTTAATGGAACAAGGGGAGTATAGACCATGCTCGGATTCTGAATTTCACCAAGAACTAGAATACCTCCTCGTGCATTGCTGCTCTCTCCTTTCAAGCAATGCGAGAATATTTTGCGAGAAATTCCACATGAAGAAAGTTGAGATATTATTGAAAGACTATGTCGATCAAATCCAAGAACTCCATCAATTGTGTTGTCTGTCAGAAACGGATTACCAAATTGAGATGTTCTGCACCTGTTTTGATTTCAACTAAACATAATAATTAGGATCACAGTGCTAGTAATTTATATCTCTTCTATTTAAATAGGTAGGTAAGCTTCATTCTTGCCAATAGTGATATATGCACGTTCAAATAAAATAGAGGAATTATTTATAAAAGTCAAAAATATATTTCAAGATCTCACCATTTCATTTAGCAAAATTATATAGTTTACATTTATTTTGAATATTATAAAAAAATATGAAAATTTATTCAATACAACTTTCTTTAATAACAGAAATTGGGCCAACGTCCGAGGATGTCTGGGCCTTAGAGTGTTCAAATTTGGGCCGAAAGCTCAGATTACTATTTGGGAAAATTAATAAACTAGTCACAATTTGTAACTTAATTAGTAAAAACATCTACACTTTAAAATAATTATTTAAAATGTCAAAATGTCAATATTTTAAAAAATAATTGTATCCAAATACTATTATTTGTCTTTCCTTTTATTTCTCAAAACAGTCCAACATTAAATATATTACTATCCATTTAGACTTCTTCCTAGACTTTAATAACATTAAATTTATTTCCATCTTTGAGGTTTTCAAAAAAAAATTTTCTTTTACCAAATTTTCACCATTATTCTCTCTCTATTGTTGAAGAAGAACTAATTATTCAAGTTCATATCAATTTGTTTAGATCTATCTATTAATTCAAGAAATCTTTCAATACATAAAGGTATTTTCAAAATCATCATTTATTTTGCGAGATTTCATGAGATTTTATTTTCAAAATAAAAAGTTATGTTGAATTTTGGATTGTATGTATTACAGATTTTTCGTCATTTTTTCAATTTTTATGTGAATTTGTTAACATACTCATCAAATATTTATGCATTTTGGATTTTAGTATTTGAAACACTATTTTTTTTTTTTATGATTTTGTTTTCATATTCGAGATTTAGTAGATTGTAATTTGTAGTAATCCACATTAGCATTTATACATAATATATTGTTTGATTTTTTTTTGTAATTCATATTTAATAATTTGAATTTTGCTTATAGCACAAGTAAACACAGATTCAGATTTGAATTTGGTGAAAAGAATCTGAAAAAGGAACATAGCAGACGAAGAAGAAAGAGAGAGTCAAAGAAAAGGTTGCAAAATTGTATTCATACCAGAATAATATTCATATTAATTTTTGTTTGTTAATTATTTTTCTTTTACTCATCTGTATTTTTATTAAAAACATTGTATTTCTTTTTTATTTGAAGTCATTCAGATACGATTTTATATGAATTTGTATTTCTTAAGCATAGATGTATCCTATTTTATAACAGTCAATTTGTATTTTTTTTAGAATATTGAATTCTGATTATATCATTTTCAATATGTATGTTATCTCATATGAATTTGTATTTCTTAAGCCTATATGTATCCTATTTTTAACAGTTAAATTGTAATTATTTTAGAATATTGTATCCTCATTATATTATTTTCACCTATGTATGTTATCTGTTTTCTAGAATCTGTATTCTTATTTCTTTCCTAGTCAATTTGTATTTATTTTTTTAGAATATTATATCCTTCCTCAACAGATTTATTATTTCCACCAAGTATGCTATTTTCCCCAAAATCTTGTATCATTTTATAAATCATATTCATATATATTGAGATACAATCAATAATATTTTTTGTAATACAAAAAAAAAAGAAATTTATATTTGGCAATTGTAATACAATTTTGATAACCGAAATACAATTTGTAGTTTGAAAGTTAAAAAAAAATTAATTTTAATTTAAATGGTTAAGTGAGCACATAAAATGTAAAAAATATCGGTATAATTTATAATGAAAACATAATAAAAAGGAAAGTTGATCTAATAGAATGAAAAAGGAATTTTTTTTAAAATTGTAACTGATGAGAATTTTAATTGATATGTTCCTTTTTCTAAAAAATATCATCTCCCTTGATTTTCTCCTTTCTAAATAATTTTAATCTTGAAAATAAAAAAATAAAAAATACATAACAAACTAAAATATTGACATTTTAGATAAATATTAAGAGTGTGGCTAAGAAAATCTATTAAATGTCAAAATATTGACATTTTGAAAATTTTCTATTTTCACTTCCTTATCTTTATATTTGCTACATTAAAATTGTTTATCAAGTTTATTGTTCATATAATTATTTTTATTTAAAAAAAAATTACTCATATAATTATTTACTAAACCGTTTAAGTTAGATAAATTTAAGCTAAATAGAGTAATTTTGAAAATATTGCATATCTCTTCATAGTTATTAAGTAGTTTATATCTACATTTAGTATTGAATTAAATATTTCCATTATTTAACTCATAAGCTTAACTCGTTTGAAATTGTTAAAGATAGTTATTTTATTTTGGAATAAAATAAATGGAGAAGTACCAGCAGAATTAAGAATTCTATTTAATCTAATAATGTTTTCTTTTATCAAATAACTTAAAGAATCAACCCAACACACCACCTCATACTTGATACGGTACCTAACCCCTACTCACGACATGGGACCTGACATTCGAACTAGAATTCGACCCTGACCATGAACCAAATCCGAACATGATCCCAAGACCCAACCTACGATCTAACTCTAACTCCCAATTTGAGGCTCGACATTCAAATTGAAATATGAGTCTGACACCCAAATTTGACCATGACTCGAGACTCGATCCAAACATTCGACTCAAGATCCAACTTTTAAATTGGAATCCCACCCCGACCCCGCCAAGCTTCTGACCCGACCTCGACTCCCAACCCCAACATCCAATTCATGATCCTACTTTTGAACGGGGATCAGATACAATCCTAATTCTGACCTCGACATCCGATCCTAAACGGAGATCCAATTTCGACTCTCGGTCTGAAACCTGACCCCAACCATGACTTGAGACCCAAGCAAATTATATTACATGCAATTGTGTATACTTTTCATTTGAAAAGTGAATTTGGACACTATCAACAATAGATAATGATAATATAATTTTTTTGTACATTTTTAATGTATATATTGTATATAAGAAAAAAGAAGGCATTGATAGAAACGTAATTCAAAGTTCATAAAATATATAATCAAACTAAAATATTGTTATCTTCCCTTTTTCTCCTTTAAACTTATTCTTCCTCTATCGCATATTATCATGTTTCTTTTTTACATGTCCTTAAAAATTAAATTAAAAATAAAAAATATTTGGTTAGTAATTTACCTTTATTCTGTAGATCAACTTATTTCTTGTTTCATTTTATTGGTACTTTAGTTTTTCGAAAGATGGAATATCATTAGTTCTAGCTTCATGTTTTCTCTTTCTGAAGTATATCATTTTTTTTTATGTTGTAATCGGAAGTTATATGGTCAACTCCCTATTATGCATTTTTTTTCAAATTTATATAATACCCTAAATGACATGAGAAAATTTATAAGAAAGACTATCCACCCAAAAATAATTGGTGTTGAAGAACTAGTGATCAACCTTGTGCTTAAGATTGTATCCAAATGCCATACGGCAAACACAAAATAGCCAGTTGTACCCCCCCCCCCCCCCCCCATCCATGTAATTCACGGTATAATCACATTGCTTTGTCCTAGTACATTCATACACTAGATTTGAACAAGACATGTAAGTTGCAGTTGTTGAGTTGGCAAGGTCATAAAAATTCAGATTAACCTGCAAGAGCATAATAATGCAAACACAAAATAGCCAGTTGTACCCCCCCACCCCACCCCCCATCCATGTAATTCACGGTATAATCACATTGCTTTGTCCTAGTACATTCATACACTAGATTTGAACAAGACATGTAAGTTGCAGTTGTTGAGTTGGCAAGGTCATAAAAATTCAAATTAACCTGCAAGAGCATAATAATGCAAACACAAAATAGCCAGTTGTACCCCCCCACCCCACCCCCCATCCATGTAATTCACGGTATAATCACATTGCTTTGTCCTAGTACATTCATACACTAGATTTGAACAAGACATGTAAGTTGCAGTTGTTGAGTTGGCAAGGTCATAAAAATTCAGATTAACCTGCAAGAGCATAATAATGAGTCAGAATTTTTTTTTAAAAAAATAACTTTTCAGTATTATAATTTATACAAGAAACTTCAAAAATAACAAGTGAATGGTTTTTTTTTACCTCAAATCCACTTGTTCAGGGACAATTGTTGCAAGAATTACATGAAATCCAAGAGACTTCACTCCCAGCATCAATCAACAAATTGTAATCTCTTGGCGGCGTTCCCACGTTTACTTTTGTATTATATATGCTAAAATTACAACAAAAAAAAAATAGTAAAATACAATGGTCAATAATATTGGTGGTAAATCATTCAAAAATGAAAAAGAAATAATAACAATCATTTTAATATAATAAAAATGAAAAAAAAACTCTCAATGTAAAGATAAATTATTAAAAATTCTTAAATATTGAACTACTTTTTTACTACTCATCTATATACCACTTCTATAGTGAAACGAAAAACATATTTTAATAGAAAGTGTTTCTCCCTTTAAGACCCTATACGACTCAGACTAGCTAGTAATCTTTGAATAAATATATACTACTACTATATCCAACTTCCTTATCCTATAAATTTAAAGTACAATATTAGTCATAATCAATCAATTCATGGACCGGAGCTTATATATATTATTTCACAAGGGATAGATTAAGAATTTGAACTTTATGGAATTTAGAACTTAATATTCATGCATATTTGTGAATATCATGATACGTATATAAGGTTTGAATCAAAGTTACTACGTTCGACCCTGCATTCCATGGGGGTCCACCTCCATGACCAACACCAGGGCTATGGCCAAGACCTCCTTCTTCAGAAATATTAATATTGCCATGCTTATTGTTATGATCAATATTGTTGAAGTAGTTATTCTTCACTACTTTTGTATGCTATTTTCTCCATGATGGCTAAATATTGTGTTATTGTTTTTTTCTTTTTTCAAAAATACCCTTCCCTCACTCAACAAAATCCCATAAGAGAAGAAGATTAATGCTAGGAAAAAAGCACAAGTGTACATAATTTTTGGTTGAGCCATTAATTTCCTAAGGGAAAATCAAAGAGTAGTGATAATTATTTCTTTGTACTTGAGGTATATATAGAGGCAAGATGCTATAGTTTAAGAGCCAAAAGAGCTTTTGGAAAGTATTAAAAAGACAACTGATGAATAGAAGGGGTAATTTAATGGGTTGAGTCTACATTTAATGTTGAAATTGCACATATTACCCTTAAAAAATAAGGAATCTTAATAGCTTAATCAAGTTGGTTAAATATATAAACTCTCACTTTGTTGGTGAGAATTCAATTCCTACATCGATCATAATCTCGTCCCTATTTCCTCTTCCCCACCAAAAAAAAAAATCTTAAAACGTGTTTGTTAATTCAATTGACAAAATAAGTAAAATTAATAAATAAATTTGTTATGAACATATCCTGTTATATTTAAATCAATTACTTGCTTTTCTTGGCAAATTGAGGGCACACATATAAAGACTTATTACTTATATATAATCTAAAAAGATGCCCTCAAAAAATGAAATTTCTTTTTTTTATTAAAGGCTAAAAAATATCGATCAACATACTAATTTTACATGTGCAAGCTACCTTATTTGATGTTATTTGATCCTATGCATGCATATCGTTCAACTTGAGCCAATAATAACCCCCCACCCACCCATAGGGGCAGACCCACATTGGACATTCGGGGTGCTCAAACACCCATTAATTTTGTATCGAACTATATATATTTATATAAAAAAATTGAAATGATTAATTATATAGAATTTAATCGTGAGCACCCAATACACAAGTAGTCGTCTGGTTCAGTGGTCATTTGAGGGAGCTTAAGGTTGATTGTTGCATCAATGTCTTTGGTTTTATTCCCACTCTAAGCAATTTTTTAAAAATGTTTTGTGACGGTAATCAAGGGAGCACCCACTACCTTAAATTCTAGATCCGCCACTGCCCACCCAAATAAACACTCTTATTCAAGAGAAACAATGTTGTGTATATATGTTGATCATTTAAAACAAGTTTTCTATAATTAGTAACCATGTTCAATAATTGAGATACAATGAATGATCAAAATTCAGAAATAAGTGATATAAGTGAAACATATACAGAAATTCTAGAACAAGTAGATAAACTGAAAAAATTAGAAATAAATACAGGAGATATAAATAAACCGGGTACATCAAGAGTTAAAACTCCAGATAATAGTCCTAGGAGTAATCCTAGAAGATCAACACCAACCTATTATACAGAAAATTATGAAAGATCAGACAGAACAAATGCAATATGGAATAGCAGATTAAATAAAAAATGGATACCTAGACCAATAATTGAACAAAATAACTTTTTAGATTTAAATTGTGTAATAGATATAAATAATATATTTGCAGGAATAAGTAGTAAAGTTATATCAATACAAAGAAAAGTTCTATTTAAGTTAGAAATACAAATAAATTGCTTAGAGTATAAATTACAACATGATATAAGTTATAATAATGAATATAATGAATAAAGAAGAATTTGCAGTAGACGAAAAAACATATGAAAACCAAGAAGGACTAGTAATAAAAATAATAAGTCCTAGCATTATATATTACTTTCTGTTAAGTGTATCATTATATATTACTTTCTCTTAAGTGTTATTTATTCTTTAATATTTATATTAACTAATGTATAGTCTTAGATGTTGAGAAATGATTTGAAAAATAAGTAATCAAGAGAAAACTTGGAAAAAAAATATATTCTCCCTATGTCCCACATTACTAAGAATATGTATCTTAAATTACTTATCAATTTATAAAATCAAAATAGATCATAGAATTAATTTAAAAGGTATTCTCATTTTATCCTTAAAATCAACTCTTTTTTTAAGTATAAATATTATAAAGCTTCAAATATATTAATCTTTATTGTTAATCTTGGTATTGATGGATAAGCAAATAAATAAAGTGTATCTCAGAAAAAGGTAAAAAGTAAATTAGTGAAACTATTCTTTCTATTTGTAATTTTTTATGAGATGTGTAAAAAGAAAAAAATGGATAAATAATATAAGACAACAAGGGCATGTTTTTCTCTTAATATACTATTAAAATAAATGGTAACTAATATTAGCTAGGTAACTTGAGATAAGACGAACCCATCAATAGCTCCTTAAGCTAGCATCAAGTTTCATTTAGTTGACTAGATTTTATTTATTTTAGACACTTTATGTAGAGTCACATTATATTATTTTGACATATTTTATTGACATGAAATAGTGAGTATGATACATACTAGCTGCACGTGTGAGCCTTATTTCACTATTTTTTATTAAAAAAAAAGAAATCTTTCTTATGCTCCATTTTCTAGCTACCATTTCTCAAACTAAAAGAACTTTTCTATGGTGAAATAGGTTAATGATGCCACCGATAAAAACGTGAATTTTAGCCCACAAGATTTCTTAAAAGTTTAAATTTAAGCGCCACAAAATAATCACCATATTTCTTTTTTATGTATTTGAATTTTCTGCACATACGAGTATTGCAAAAGAAGTATTCTTCCATTGATAATAATTAACTGATTCTTAGAAGTAAAGTAGAAAAAATTGTGTTTTTATATTAAATTTTTAAAGTAATTAAATTTTTTTGAAAGTGTTTCTTGAAAAGACGATATAGGTGGAAAAGGAGTTGAGGTTGGGGTGGAGGGGTGAAGAGGACGATCTGGTGTGGTGGAGGAGCGGTTGGGGTTGAGAGGATGATTTGGTGGCCTATGGAGGGGCACTTGGGGTTGGGGTTAGGGTTGGTGGGGTAGAACAGTTGGGGTTGAGGTGGACGGGGGTGGAGAGGACGACTGGATTGGGTGAAGAAAATGAATAGGCATGTGTCCATTGGTGATCATTTTTTAAAAAAATAAATTAATAGTTGAATTTAAAATGTCACGTGTCAATAAATCAATAGTCACTTTTTTTGCTTCTTAAAAGTCATAATTTGAGAATTACTTCTTATAAATATATCATATATCCGCTTCTTGGTCTGCATCTTATTTTCTTAATTGTAGTACTATAATATTTTTCAGATTTAATAAAGGATTATTTTATTGCTAATAATAAAGGGGAAAAAAGAAGTAAAATAAAAAGAAAAAAAGAAAATGGGCCGAGCCCAAATAAATAAATAAATAAATAATAATAATATATTCAAAGTACAAAAATGTAAAACATTATAAATAGAGATAAGAAAAATATTTTTTTCTCATATGTCAATCTACCTGATGATTCTACTCGTGCACCTTATCAATCACTTTGCCAAACAGAATTGAACTTGATGCCTCCAATATTGAAGATGATCTTGACCTGAATATAAGTTCTTTTTTTATTTTTATCATCTAGAGCCTGCAAAAAGTCACATGTTCATTTTGATTTCCAGATTTGAAGATGCTCATCTTAAAAGTATCGAATAGATATTTTTGGAAATCAAAACACATGTGAGAAGACATTGTGAAGACTCTAGATGATTAATACTAAAAAAGTAATAATGTGGAAAATTACCTATTTTAGGTCAAGATAATCATCAAAATCGAAGGCATCTAGTTCAAATGTATCTGGCAAAATGATGGTTTAGTAAGGTGCATGAATAGCATCTTTCAGTAGATTGACATTTATAGCAAAAAAAAAATGCATTTCTTTTCCCCATTCTAATGTTTTACATTCTTGGACTAGTAACTGATAGTACTAGTAAAACACTAAGGGTGTGTTTGGTATGAAGGAAAATGTTTTCCTAAAAACAAGTAAATTTTGGACTTACTTTCTCATGTTTGGTTGGTGAGTAGAAAATATTTTCCAGAAATTATTTTTAGTGTTTAATTTATGAATGAAAAATGTTTTTTGAGAAAACATCTTTTATTTTTACTAGAATAGAAAATAATTTATGAAGTTGAAGATATTTTTTAGAAACATTTTTTTTGGGGGGTGGGGTGGGGTGGGGGCTGGTAGGGGGGTTTGCGAGGGTTAGGTGAAAAAATAAAATTTTGAAGTTGAAAATATTTTTTAAAAATAAAATTAATTTTTTTGGGGAGGAGGGGGGGCTGGTAGGGGGTGGGTAGGGGGGCTGGCGGGGGGGGAGGAGGGAGGGAGGAGTTTTAAAATAAAAATATTTTTAAAAATGAACTCAATTTATTTGGGAGGGGTGGGGGTGGGGTGGGTGGGTGGGGTGGTGGCTCAAGGATTGGGTGAAAAATAAAATTTGAAATTGAAAATATTTTAAAAATTGATGTTTTTGCCGGAAAAAAAAATGTAATTTGAAGTTGGAGAAGAGTTTTAGAAAATGTTCTCCTTAATTTTTGAAGGAAAGTCATTTTCCTTAATTTTGAGGAAAATGAGTTGATTTGAAAAATATTTTCCAACACTTTTGTCCCAACCAAACATGATAAAATTGGAAAACATTTCCTTCATACCAAACACACCCTAAATAACCTTTTTTTTATCCACCCTAGCAGTATTAACAGTGTTTTCACCTTAAACTGATGATGCAATGGTGAAGTGCAAACACTTGACCAAGCCTCATAGAGTCATAATAAATTCTACTCCCTCCGTTTTAAAAAGAATGGTCCAGTTTGACTTAGAAGAAAGTTTAAGAAAAGAAAGAAGATTTTTTGATCTTGTGGTTCTAAATTAATGTTCTGACAAATGTACCAAAACGCCCTTTAATCTTGTGGCCTTAAAATGCCACGTGGAAAGTTAAAGTTAAAATTTGTCACAATCTCAATAAGACCTGACTGTAGTGCGCGAATAAGAGTAAAACTCGTGTTTTTGGGACAATTTTCTGGTTTTATTCAATATGAAAATAGGATATTAACTACAAGGAAATTGAAAACTGAACTACTGTGATTAACTAGAATAAATCGGCATCCACCGTGAGTCTCGAATTTGTATGAGAAGAAAAGAAGATCTGGAATTAGAAGAGTGAAGAAGAACAGAGGAGAGAAAGAGTACGAGAAAAGGAGGAAGATTTACCAAGATTATCGTTGTTTGATTCCTCCCTTTTAGGTCGTTATATAACTATTGCTGCTGACCACTTAATGACTCGAGATTTTAGCCGTTAAATATAGTCTCCGTTATTAATCCGCAACTCGACTTCGATTCCCACTGTCGACATTCCTTTATTTGCTTAATTAATTCTATTGAACCGGATCATTACATACCCTCCTCCATTAATTCATCATTGACCTCAAGGATGTGAATCAAAACTTGGAAACTTGGCCTTGAGAAAGCTGTAATCTTCCCAAGTAGCATCTTCTGGAGGCAAATTGGACCATTGAACTAAAACTTTCACTTGAGTTGTATTGTTCCTTTTGATCATCTGTCTTTGTAAGATAGCTACTGGTTGCACAATGAACTGACCATCCTCTCCCGTGCTAGGCAAGGCAGTTTGCACCACTACAGTAGATCCCACCTTCTTCTTGAGCAATGATACATGAAACACTGGATGAACTTTTGAGTCAACAGGTAACTCAAGCTTGTACGCAACTGACCCGATCTTAGCTAAGATCTTGTAAGGTCCATAATACTTGGACGAGAGTTTCAAATGCTTCCTTAGTGCCACAGATGTTTGTCTATAAGGTTGTAGCTTGAGATAGACCATGTCACCAACCTTAAATGTTCTATCTGATCTCTTCTTATCAGCATAATATTTCATTCTTTCCTGTGCTTTGCACAAATTATCTTGCAAAAGTTGTTGCATTTGTTGCCTCTTTAGAATGGTATCCTCAGCTGCAGGAACATTAGACTATACCAAGGGTCCCATTGACAAGTGTGGGGGCGAGTACCCATATAATGCTTCAAAAGGAGTACATTGCAAACTAGTGTGGAAATTGGTGTTAAACCACCACTCCGCTGCAGTAATCCAGTGTTCCCATACTGTAGGTCTACTGGATACCATACACCTCATGTAGTTCTCCAAACATTTATCCACCCTATCCGTTTAGCCATCACTTTGAGGGTGATAAGCTGTGCTATAATGCAGTTGAGTGCCCAAAATCTTGAATAGAGCCTGCCAGAAATTACTGAGAAATACTTTATCTCTATCAGTAACTATGAACGCAGGTGTGCCATGTAAACAATGTATCCTTTTCCAGAAGAGTTCAACAACAGTCACAGCAGTATAATGATGTGCTAAGGCAATGAAATGGGCATACTTAGTCATCCTATCAACTACTACGAGGATCACATCTTTGCCCCTAGACTTGGGTAAGCCTTCAATGAAGTCCATGCTGATATGAATCCAAGCTTGATTAGGTATAGGAAGGGGCTGCAATAAGCCCGGATAAGCAACATTGTCGTCTTTACTCATCTGGCATATCTTACAGCTCGACACAAGATCATTAACCATCTATTTCATTTTAGGCCAATAAAATAGTTGTGACAACCTTTTAAGAGTACCTAGTTGGCCTGAATGTCCTCCAACTGGTGAAGCATGGAATGATCTCGCAAGTTGTTGTCTCAACTCTCCAGTAGCTCCAATGTAGACCTTGCCCTTCTTCCTAAGGATCCCAGAAGAATATTGCCATAAATTAGGTCCTTGCAAGTCTATAGATAGTTGCTTGATCAAGTCTTGTACTTGAGGGTCCCTTTCATAGCTATTAGAAACTTCATGCATCAATGATGGAACTGAGACACTGATAGATAACAGTTGCCCTTGTTCCTCCTGTCTTGATAGTGCATCTGCGACTCTGTTCTCAGCTCCTTTTTTATATTGAACCTCATAATCAAGGCCTAGTAACTTAGTAAGCCTTTTTTGCTGTAATGCTGAAGTAACCTTTTGCTCCATCAAGTATTTCAAGTTGTGATGGTCAGTGTGAATCACAAAATGCTTGAATTGAAGATAGTGCCTCCATTTGTCGACAGCATTTAGCAAGGCCATGTATTCCTTTTCATAGATAGATTTATCCCTGTGTTTAGGTGCTAGTACTTTACTGAAATAAGCTATCGGTCTTCCTTCTTGCATAAGGACAGCACCAATGCCATTATGACTAGCATCAGTCTCTACAATAAACTCCTTGGTGAAATCAGGTAAAACCAATACTGGTGTTGAGGACATGGCCGACTTAGAGATGCAAATGCCAAATCAGCTTCTTCATTCCATTTGAAAGCATCATTTTTTTAGTAGATCAGTGATAGTCCTGCAAATCATACCATAACCAGCTACATACTTCCTGTAATACCCTGTTAACCACAAGAATCCTCTAAGGCCCTTTAAGGATTTAGGAGTAGGCCAGTCCAGCATTGCTTGGATTTTAGCAGGATCAGTAGTCACTCCTTCTCCGGTAATAATATGACCTAGGTATTCAACCTTAGGTTGTCCAATTGAACATTTAGATCTTTTAGCATATGAAGAGTGCTCCCTCAAGGTATCAAAAACAGCAACTAAGTGCTCAACATGATCTTCTAATGATACACTATAAATAAGTATATCATCAAAAAATACTAGGACAAATCTTCTCAGGAAGGGTTGAAAAACCTGGTTCATCAAGGCCTGTAATGTTGCAGGGGCATTAGTTAACCCAAAAGGCATCACCTTAAATTCATAGTGACCCATATGGGTTCTAAAAGTTGTTTTATGGATATCGTCGTTCTTCATCCTAATTTGATGGTAACCAGCTCTAAGGTCCACCTTGGAGAAGATCACAAAACCATGCAATACATCCAATAGATCATCCACTATAGGTATAGGATATATATCCTTTATAGTGATGTCATTCATTCCTCTATAGTCTACACAGAACCTCCAGGAACCATCCTTCTTTTTGACTAAAAGAGCTGGTGATGAGAATGGAGATTGGCTAGGTTGGACAATGCCATGATTGAGCATTTCAGTAACTTGTTTCTTCAATTTATTCTTTTGGTAATAGTTGTATCGATAAGGTCTCAAGCTTACTGGTGCCACGCCCGGTTTGAGAGGAATGACATGATCAAGTGCCCTGATAGGAGGCAGTGAATTTGGCTCCTCAAACACTCCTAAATACATGTCTAAAATGGCTTGAATAGTCTTATCCACCACTTCATGATCACCTTGGGTTTTTGTGCTCATCATGAACAAATGAGCAATTAAAGCATGACCCTTTTTCAAAATTTTGTTCATGGCACCACTATGTATCATGTTCAACCTACCCTCTTCAGATATGCCATTCAATATCAATTTATTTCCCTTCTTGCCAATAGTGACACATTTTTTTCGTGATTAAACTTAGTTGGGTTATACTTTTTCATCCAGTCGTTCCCCAAAACAAGATCACACCCACCTAGAGGAATAATAAGCAGATCCTCTTGGAAGGACCTTTCTTGCATTTTCCACTTAAACCCTTGGCAATGAGATGTGCACATGACATAGTTACCATCAGCTATTGTGACTCTTACTGGCGCACAATAACTAGCCTTATAACCTGCTCTCATGACTGTGTGTTGATCAATAAAGATGTGAGTACTTCCTGAATCAATCAACAAAGTGAGGCTTCTATTCTTCACAATACCACTTACCAGTATAGTATTGACCCCTTGGTTGCTCCCTGTTAATGCATTCAAACAAACTGATTCTTGCATCTCTTGTTCTGTTTCCCCTTCAATACTTAGATCAGTATAGGAGGGGTCCTCCACCTCCGTAGATACTCCTTCAACAGTCTCTACCTCTCCGATTAAGCAATTCAATTGCTTTGGTCTGCACTGATGCCCTACAGTGTACTTGTCTCCACATCGAAAACACAACCTATTTCTCTTTCTGTACTCATAAACTTCCGGACTAAGTTTAAAAGCATTAGGTCTACTGGTCGAGTTTCCTGAGGCCTTAGGAAGAGAACTCTGGCCCATAGTAGTAGCAGGCTTAATGGTACCCTTGTTTCTCCTTTGAACAGCTTCAATTGCCTTCTCTTGCATTCTAGCTTTCTCAATTGCTAGCTTCAAAGTAGTTGGTTTAAATGTCTTTACAGCAAACCTGATTTCCTCCTTTAATGCTCCCACAAAACTAGACAAGAAGTGTGCATCATTAAGGTGTGGATTCCTCACAAGCATTTGCGTTTTGAGGTCCTCAAATTTCCCGAGAAATTCATCCACTAATCCTGTTTGAACCAGTCTGTTGAACTGTTCAACAATGTCATCCAGTAACTCATCTTCAAACCTACTAATCAACTCTTCCTTGAAATCCATCTAATTAACCAACCCTCTACTTAATACTAGAGAATGATACCAAGTCTCTGCTAACCCATTCAAATACAAGGCAACAACTTCTACTTTCTGATGCTCTTGCGTTCTGTACAAGTTGAAATACCTTTCACACTTTCGCAGCCAAACTTAGGTTCATGTCCTTCAAAACTAGGTAACTCCCACTTAGGAGGGGGAATTGGCACCATCTGTAATCTGTTAGGCCTTTGATCCTGAGCCGGGTTAGGAAGTATGCCGTCTCCTTGTAGGTGTTCTCCTTGGCCTCGATTAGGTACTCTCTCAAGAGTTGTTAATCGATCAAGGATCAACTCCAATGTTCCTTGGAACCTCGTATGTGTATTTCGAATCTCCTGTTGATTAGACAATTCCTCCGCTAAGATCTCATCATGTCTAGCCAACATATCATCCACCCTCCTAGTTCTTGTTCCTTCAGCCATTCTCTACCACACGGGTCGCGCAGATGTTGCTCTGATACCAATTGTCATGATCTCAATAAAACATGACTGTAGTGCGCAAATAAGAGTAAAACTCGTGTTTTTGGGACAATTTTCTGGTTTTATTCAATATGAAAATAGGATATTAACTACAAGGAAATTGAAAATTGAACTACTGTGATTAACTAGAATAAACCGGCATCCACCGTGAGTCTTGAATCTGTACGTGAAGAAAAGAAGATCTGGAATTAGAAGAGTGAAGAAGAACAGAGGAGAAAAAGAGTACGAGAAGAGGAGGAAGAGTTACCAAGATTATCGTTGTTTGATTCCTCCCTTCTAGGTCGTTATATAACTACTGCTGCTGACCACTTAATGACTCGAGATTTTAGCCGTTAAATATGGACTCCGTTATTAATTCGCAACTCGACTTCGGTTCCCACTGTCGACATTCTTTTATTTGCTTAATTAATTCTATTGAACCGGATTATTATAAATTTTGCCGAAAAAGGAAATGGGTCATTCTTTTTTAAACAGACTAAAATGGAAATGAAGTCATTCTTTTTAAACGGAGGGAGTATTATATATCAAATTACATGACGACTAACAATAAAATTACATCTTTTTTAATTTTTATATGTTTTTTATACTCATATTGGGACCCAACTGAAGAAGCTTATTTCTATATGTTCATCCACGACAATCATGCAAGCATATGAGGGGGAAAAAGCATGTTAATCAATTTGATTGATATGCTTTAAAATCAATGTAACGATAGGCTTGTTTCATCTCCTTTTTAAGTTAAATGCAGGTGTGGAGCCACGTAGGCTCCAGGGTGTCCAATTGGACACTCTTCGTCGAAAAATTACGCTATATATACACGTACAATTTTGATTTAATATTAATATATATACAATTTGGACCCCCTAAAAATTCTAAATAAGGCATAGTGCAGTTGGTATTAGCTGGTGCTATTCTACTCTTGGCCCGGGTTCAATTCCCCACAAGGGTGTTTCTTTTTTCTTTAATTATTTTGACGTCTAGAATTTAATTAAGTAAATAGGCATACATAATTTTAACATAAATATTTTATAGCTTAGCGGTCAAATGTGTGATTACTTGCTCTAGCAACCCAAGTTTGAATCACTCTTCCACTAATTATTTTTTCTCAATTAAATATGAATTATTTCCTTAAAATTATTTTTTTTCCTTAAATTTTAATACCTTTTTATTGTGGAATAAGATTTTCTAAAATTTAATACTTTTTCCTTATGAGTTTTATTCAATAAAAATTGAATTATTTCCTTAAATTTTAATACATTTGCCGTATATAATAAAATTTCCTTCAATTTTTTTTAAAAAATTTCCTTATGGAATAAGGTTTTCTTTCTCTATAAATAGGAGACGCAATAACCCAAATTATATCACCATATTATTAAGAATAGAATCTCAATATTTCTAGACGGTTGTATAGTGTCATATGTAGAAAAGAAAATATTTCACCGAGTACAATTGTATTAACATTTTTGAATTATGTTTTCAATAGTACTTTATTTTCTTTACGTTAGTTTTGAATTATACACTTGTAATTCTATTTAAAAAATTACTTATATTTAATTAAATATTGCTTAACTTGATTATTTGTTTTGGTAGTTTAAATTATCATTTTTTTTAATAAAAAATCGCTGTTAAAAGTTTGGACACCCTTGATGAAATTCCTGGCTACGCCACTGATTCAATGTATAATCACAATATTAAAAACGTAGACATAGACATTTCAGATTAGTAAGAATAAGATAATGGATTAAATCAACTTAATGAGAGATAAGCATACTTTAGATAAGCTAGGGACTCTTAGATAAACCTTTAATTCTAGGAACTTAATTCTCAAATAATAAAGTTTCCTAGGACTCATAATCAGTAATTTCTTTCCATCAAGAAAACTTACACATGTACATAATCAAAAATATTATCTGCTTTATATATTATTTATTTAGAAAACAAGGTAAATAATTTAACTAGCTTTTGCAAGTTAGGTAAAATTTTAGTCAAAAATGTGTGAAACTTGCCTTGTAAAGTCCACAACTTCAATGAAAATTATTTGAAGTTGGTATTGGCAAGTTGTACAAAAATTCAGGCAAAAAATGCCTAATGTTTGGCCTTGTGAAGTCCAAAAGTACTTCAATAAAAAAAAAAAAAGTTTGAAGTTAACCTTGATAAGTCATACCAAACTTCAGACAAATATATCTGATGTTTGGTCACCTTCACAAGGCCATACTCCAGACAAAAATGTTCAAAGTTAAACATAAATTTTCAACTTCAACTGTGTACATTTGAAGTTGTGCTTGCAGTAGAAAACTTACAAAAATAATTAACACAGACTATAAATTAAATAACTATCTCAAAAAGGCGATATTTGTGCATGTCGATTGCCTGGTATTCCTTTTTGAGTTTGGACCTTTTGTTTTGCATAGTTGTTTGATATTTGAAATATATCTAGCCTAAGCTACTTCAGATGATTCGGCAACATGGGAGGAGCTGGAATAGTGTAGGATGTTTAAACTTGAAAGAAACTATCAACACTCTTTTAAAGAGACAAATCAGAGCTACTCATACATTCCGATCTTGGACCACCTAGAGGTTAGAGAGCAACTGAACTAATAGAGAAGAAAAGTAAAGACTTATCAACTGAAGAAGCATCTGTCTAATAGAAAGGATATGTCGACAAAATATAAGGAGTACATCCCATGTAACCTGAGATAACAACTGAAGAGGGAAACGCGGTTAGTAGCTAGCAAGACTAAATAAAGGGAATAGTACAAGGTTGAAGGTACTTACTCTTGTTATCTGACACATGACCAGCACGAAAATGCAGAAGCTTTAGGTTGTTGATGACCCAAAGCAATAGTAAGCGGAGGCTTGCATTAGCCTAAGGAGGCAACATATCTCGGGAGAAAAAAGGCGTAGAAAGAGGCGATAAGATAAAGAATATAATGATGGGATTTGTTTTATGAAACCCTAATTTAGGTATATATAGCCCTAATTGGGTAAGAGTTGGACTGGGCTTTAGGAAATGGGATGAAAAGAATGTTATTCTTTTATGTGTTTTTGTTATTTGGACTCGGTATTGGTTGGGCTATGCCTTTTTTAAAATTGAAATTTGACCCAATTGGGCCAATTTTACATATATAAAGTACTAAAATTGTTCCAAATGTGTGACCACCCCAAAAGTGGCTGGACAATAAATAAAATAAGACAACTAGCAAAATCAAATTGGGAACAAATTTCCTCTTGAAGGGTCCAAGAAACCCTCTATGTTGTCTGTAAATCAGAAAGTCTTCTCCACCTTCACAATTCTTTCAACAATGAAGTGCAAAAAGTGTTGCAGAGTTGAGTCTAGCCAGCCAACATTTCCATCCAAAATCGATGTCTTGTTGTCGGGACTTAAGTGAGTTCCAAACTGATTACTTTCATTTTTATCTTGAGTAGCATCTATGTCGTATCCCCCTTTTTCTGATGTAAAAATCAAATGCTAAATCTCAGAAATTGTATCCGTAACTTTCTCGAGTAAATTTGCATCATTCATGTTGTTGTATCTATAGGTTGAGAAGAGTTATCCTTGTAACTTTGACTAAAAATTCAATGTGAACCACGAGCTACTACTTCTTTTTTTTTCAATGATAAAATTATTGATTCTGATCGAAATCATGAAATTATTGATATTGCATTATCCCTTTTTTCCCTCTCCTTCTCTATATATTATCCTTGTTCTAATTCTGATATTGGGTAACTATTGCTTGTCTAAATTCACAACTTTTTTTGCTTGACCTTGTAACTCTGCAAAAGAGTTATAGACAATTCTGTCAGAATTAACAAAAGCCAAACTGGCTAAATAATCAGCCAAAGTATTTCCTTCTATGTGAGCATATTGGATCTGAACATGAGATTCTTGAGAGAGTTCCTAAATATCTTCTATTATCACAGCTATATTCCAAGGCACTTCTCATATTCTAATAAGATTTTTTATCAGAACTTCTGAGTCTGTTTCTAGACACACTTACATAACTCATTCGGTAACACAGTGCTAACGCCTCTCTTATTGCAACCGCTTCTTCCTTTAGATTAGTGTCTTCATGTATCTTTTCTCCTTGCTATAGACTAGATCACCTATCGAATTTCTCAGATAAAAACCATATGAACCTCTTCCTCGGTTACCTCTAGATGCACCATTCGTATTGCACTTGAGTATACCTACTGGTGGTTTGCAACACACTGAAGATAGTCTAGCTTTGGTGTATGCTTTTCCAAGTAAGCCGCAATGTCGGGACATCTTGTTAGCAAATCTTATAGTTTAGGATATATTGTTCTCTTAGTTTCCACAAATTTAAATTAACCCTAAAACCCAAGTTGTTGTAAGAGGATGGTCTGCCATGATTTAGGCTGTTTCTCCTTTTCCAAAGATTTCATATGATAATTGTTGGTACATCTCTCATAAGTGGCTTTAACATTGGACAAAAATCACTTGTCCACCATTTAATCACCAATTGTGATAGCTGCAATCCTTCTAAACTACTACATGCTACATTAGCAAATAGTCTCCACAACTTTGCAGCTGTTTAAGAGGTTACAAAAAGGTGAGACATAATCTCGAATTTAGGTTGAATACAACATTAACATCTTGCTACAAGATTAATCCCCATATTTTGCACCACTTCATCCACAGGCACTCTAAACTTCCACATCCTCCATATGAGAAAAGATTGTTTATAAGGCAATCTTTTACTCCACATACATGTAGAAACGTCTTCCTCTTGATCTTTCTTCCTAATATATTCTCATGCACTCTTTTTGGAGAACTTACCACTTGCCTCAAGCATCCAAACTGGCTTATCAACTCTATTAGTTTGTTTTGGTGATACTAAATTTTTAATATTAAAAATAACATAATCTTCCGAAAGATGGTCTCTCAGCTTCTGATCATCCCACACGTGTGCATCAGAGAATTTTCTTACTTCAATTTTTTCCTTTCTTGCTTCATGAAGGATGTGATATAGAGCTCCATGGTGGTTCAATTGTCATATCAGAAACTAGCATCTTCTTTTTAAGTTTTTCACCATATATATTTGATGTTTTATGAGCTCCCTGTTAGAAACTAATTACTTTCAGATGGGAGAAGCACCTCTACAATGAGCCACAACAACAACAGAGTGTAGCTTTGTGCAATACTTATTAATCATAAAGGCTCCCCATGGTGATGTTTTTCTTCTTAAATTCCACCACAATTTACAAAATAAAGCATTAGAAACATAAAAAATAAACCTAAGACCAACACCTCTTTTTACCTTAGGGAGACATAAATTGTTCCAACTTACCCAATGCCTACTCTTCTTTTCAGCGGTATTCTTCCAAAAGAACTTAGAAAAAATGTTATGCAACTGCCTGATTACTCCTTTTGGAGGGTTCTGAGCTGAGAAAAGGTGAATATGAATACTTTGTAAAACATGATTAATAAGGACAACATTTCCTCCATAGGAAATAAACTTTCATTTCTAACCTTGAATTATGTTTCCAATCTTCTTCTTCACAATAGAATCATTATAACAAATCTTATTTCTATCATAGAAAATAGAACATCCTAAATAAATGAAGGGGAAGGTACCTTGTTTGATGTGTGACCTCTTTTTTTCTAGCCATTATTTTTGCATCTACCTTCTCATGAATATAAAAAGCACTCTTACTAAGGTTTATAAGTTGCCCAGATGCTGCTTCATATTTTTTCAAAAATGTCATCATAAGTTCCATAGATATTTTCTCTGTTGATATAAAAAGAATAGTATCATCTGTGTATGCTAAGTGATTAATTGGATCACTCCATTTAGTAACAACAAAACCTTTGAAATCTTCCTTACCATTGAGTGCATTTAGACCCCTAGTAATGTTTGTGCTGCAATAATAAATAAAGTTAGTGATAAAATATCTTCCTACTTCACTCTCCTAGTAGATTTAAAGAAACCCTGTCTAGCCATTGATAAGTACAAAATACCAATTATTGGCTAGTAATCTATATATCAAATCAGTAGAACATCACTGAAGCCAAACTTTCGGAGGACCTTTACAATGAAAAGCTAAGTTAATCTGTCATAGGCTTTGGTCATGTCAAGTTTAACAACCACATTAGTTGTTTTAGTCCTGATTATAATGTCTTTGTTAATTTCTTGGACAATAGGACATTTTCAGCAATACCCATACCCTTGTTTAATCCTGTATGGCTTGGAGATATTAGTTGTGATAAAAGATCCACGAATCTTCCATGAATTACTCTAGAGATCACCTTATTTATGAAATTGTTGAGGCTAATGGGTCTAACATTAGAAAATAAATTAACCTGGTCCTATTCGGGAAGGAGAACCAAATTTGTATGGCTAATAAACCTTGGTAACTCTTGACACCCACACCAATGATATCTTTCTTAATAATCTCCCAGCAAGTTTGATAAAAAAAATACATGTGCATCCATCTGGGCCGCTAGTACTTTCTCTTCTAAGAGCAAAAACGATCGATTTCACTTTTTCCTCATTAGAAAGTCATTGAAGTTTCCATTCTTCTCCTCATTAACAAAATCTGGGATGTTATCAATAATTCCAAAATCTTTTGGGAAACAGTCTTCAGTGAGTTGGTTTTGAAAAAATCTAACTGTCTCATCTGCAAACTGTGGTTGGTCTTCTATCCAGTTCCCTTTTGCATTCTGTATCTTGTTTTGTTGAAGTCTTTTTCTGCTTAGTGATAATGTCTTTAATTGACCGAGTTTGCTTTGGTGACGAATTTGCTACCTTGAATTGGGGTGACAAACGGTTGGATTGGATCAGATTTGCATGGGTTGAATATGGTTTGAGAATAAATAGTTTGGATTTTTGGGCAAAATGGTTCTAACCCATTTAAATAAATTTGTTTTTCAAAAACATGAATGTACCCCTCCCCACATAACAACCCCCCCGGGCTCCCCCCCCCCTCCCTCCCTTTCACCAACCTACCCTAAAAAATTACCCCCTCTCCCCGAGCACCCCCCTACCCTCCCCCCCCCCTTTTCCACCAACGTACCCCCTAATTTTTTTTTGTTTTCCAAAAACAAAAAAAATGTTTTTTTTAGAAAAAAAAATTACTCAAACCTACTCCTAAATTGTTTTTATTTTTTCAAAAATACAAAAAATCTGTTTTTGCAAATATATATATATATATATATATATATATATATATTACTCCCCCCCCCCCCCCGCGGCACCCCCCTGCCTAGGGACGGACCCACATAGGCACTTTCGGGTGCTCGAGCACCCATTAACCTTGTATCGAACTATTTATATTAATATAGAAATTATGTGAACTAGTATATATACAAAAAAAGAAAAAGAGCACCCGTGGGATATGAAGTCTCAATGGCGCAGCGGCTGTATGAGAAAGCTTAAGGTCGTATGTTAACATTTGCATTCGGGTTCGCTACCCAGTCAACTCTTTTCCAAAAAAATTAAGTCAAGACTCAACTCAACTCTCCTTCTAATTATTATTTTTGTGTGGGTTCAAGAGTCGATACATTATTAGTATTCATTTAGATTTTTCTTTTTTTTTTTCCTCCCTTACCTCCCTAGATTTATTATTTTTTTCACTTTACTCATTGCGTTTTGCTATTTTTTTTTTCTAAAGTAGAGTTTATACAGAATGAACTTTTTTGTTTCCTTTATCAAAAATAATGTTTATTATAATTTTACTTAAGGATTGTTTTTGCTGTCATGTTCAAATATGATTGTCTTTTTTATGATGAAGTATTAAATTTTTTAACTTACATTTTCTATTGGTAGCTAAGTGGTGGGTCGGATATATATATATATATATATATATATATATATATATATATATATATATATATAATTTAAGGTCCGTGCTAAGAGATGATTTGGTTTGTTGCTAGAAAACATGAAGTTTCGCATAATCATTGAACTTTTTTTTTGAAAATTTTGAACAAAATTATTGATGAAAAATCATCTTTAATATATTTTTCCTTTAAGAATGCATATGATATTTAGCATGTATTAGAATGAAGGTGTTCATTTCTATCTCGCAAGTTCCACTAATTACTCGTTACTTGTACAATCATTGTCACTTTGTCAGTGAAGATGCAAACATTCACAAAAATGAATATTTTTTACATACTAAGTAGTGAACACTTTGGTTTTATACAAATACAGCACACTATTCACAAGTGTCTACACCATAAATTTAACAAAGTATAGTATCTAACATCTATATGTGATTTACCTCTTTCACCTATTTTCAATTTTCATTTCAATAGTTCTAACCGAGTATGTATAATTAGCGATTCTAAGAGATCGACTGAAGTATCTAGCTCTATCAATATGGATCATATAAGAGAGTTTTTTCTTCCTTCTATTGTTCCACACAGAAGGATAAACTAAGGCTGATCATGTAAGCTGTTGTATAAATATATTTTTTCATGCCACACCATAGGCACAAAGATACATTTCACAATCATTATACACTAAAAAATTAAAATTTTGTTCTGGCGGCATAGTATATGAGATTGGTGTGGATTATCCAAATTCAGCTATATATGTCACATTGTATGATCGAGCTTTTCACCGGCACAAGCTTTGTCTCCGCTGCATCAAATCAAGGAAAGTATTGCAAGATAATAAGTAGACTATAGAATATGCCATGTCAAGTATTTCGAATGCATATATTGTGTTTCTAACCTTCTACTATCTCTTTGAGGAGTAGGCGACAAACTTTTTGTTTCTTCCTTCCTTCAATAGGAAGGAGAGATGTTGAGCAATGGAGAAATATTAATCAATTCGATAAAAGCATTATTTATCTCTGTACAAAATAAAATGATCGGTATAATAATCAGATCATCTCAAATTTTGAGTAGACACTTAATAGTTGAAGAGTGAACAGTAAGTTCACCAGCAAATTGTCAAAAAAGAGCACCCCAATTAAGATCTATGAACATGATGTCAATACTAATATGATGAGAAAGCACGGAAATGTGTTATTTCTAATTCAACGATATCTTTGTGTGAAGAACTTTGATAGCCAGTTTGATATGTTTGTTTGGTTGTCATGGACATTATACAACTTCTGTCTATAATGTCAAGCTCAAACAGGCAATTGCAATGGAAAAAAAAAGTTATATACAAGACACTGTCTATCGCACAAGATGATGCAAACCAAGATAACTCATACGATTTGTAAGGGTTATGTAAGGAAAAAGAGAACAATAATGTTGTCTTATTAAGTAGACTATGGTAAAAAAAATCAAATTAGGTCTTGTACCCATGGAGATATGTTGTCGATTAAATCAAAATACGGAGATATATTCAAAAAAAAATTGCTCAATTACATGATAATCATGTAGAAAGACATAACAGGAGATTAGCGTCACCCGCTTGTTTCAACAGCTTCCCAAGAAAGGCCCCGGTATATGTAACTTATACATCTTAGTTAAACAAATCAGTTTCAAAGAAAGTAAACAACGTAAGTTGTCCTATATTAACACAAGTATACAATTTTATACGTACATCAATTTAGCGGTTACCATATTTTCAACACACTAATATCACTTTGAGTAACAAAGTAGGAACATCATATCTTTGATAGCTACTGATTAATTCATAACTACAAGTATGTTTCAAAGTAAAGAAAAAATTGCCTGTTAATTTTGGGGAGAAGCTACATTAAATAGGCAGATTTCAACTGATATTTTTTTTTATAAATCTAGAAAATTTTCATGAGTAATAACACTGATGAAGAGTTTTTGTAGGTGATCTCTTTCCAAATTCAAATAGATTTTAGGAACTTTTACATTCTAGAATGAAAAGTTTTGCTTTTATGACTCAAATTTCTTTTCCCTTGTGCTAAATCGATCATAAAAAAGAGTACTCATAAGGAAAAAGAGCAAATTTGCTGCAAATTTGCTACATATTCGGATATTCTATCGATTTTATTTTTCAATATCGTATTCAAAAGGTGAGTCAATATTCATATTGGTAGTAGTGGAAACAACCTAAGCATTTCCAATCTATACAAGATGGTTATGCACATCGTTTTTTATATCATACCCTACACAACTCCCAAAACTCCTCAACGGTGAGGAACTCTACCCTACGCCTTCTACCAAATTCATCTCTATATACACGAGTTCAAACTCCATAACAAAATGAATAACTTTTATACAGTCAAAGACTAACAATAACTTATAAACAACCAATTATATCAAGAAATCCAATAATTCATACGAACAACGTTCAAAGATCGAAATTTGATACACAAAAAATAAAGAAATTTTCATCTATTATATGGATTAGAAGAATTCAGAAAATGATAAAGAAGTTAAATGTCGTAGAATTTAGGAAGAATTTACCAAATTCAAGAGAAGAAGAATTATTTTTTTTACGAATATAACTTACTTGAAATTAAAAGAACCTAAGCAACAGAGAAAGTTAAAACCTACAACTTGACAAGCCAGAAGATAAGTTTTTTGATAGCAGGTGGTACCTATCATGTTTATTTAAAGCATGAATAGAAATTTCTAGAGAGAGATATTTTTGCACTTGTATGAGATGTTTCGCCACGTGGAGAGAAATTAGGGAACACGTACAATAAAATAAAATATGGTGTAAATAAACATATCATATTCTGTTTATCAAAAAAAATTTAAAAATATCATGTTCTTAAAGATAGTAATTCCAGATATGTGTACAATAGTGATAACCATACTTTAAAGATAATTCCAGGTCTGCTATAAAAGAGTGTATCCCTTTCTCATTTTTGTTTTCCATTCACACTTTCTTAACATCAATTTTCCTTAAACAACATATTTATTTTACCTCTTGTACTTCTCATTTCATCCTATATATTAATTATAATTATGATTTACCTATAAAAGAATTAGGCAATTCATTGTTTCATTGAACAAACTACAAAGTAATCAAATTTTTTTATTAAAAAACAAAATAATTTAATTAAAAATAAAAATATAGATACAAAGAAAGTTGGATAATTCTTATGAATTTTCATTAACAATATATTGCGAATTCGAATTGATTTTTTAAAATCTTCTTTCCCATTTTTAAAAAATGGAGTAAAAGAGAAAACCATCGGATGTAGATTTGTTGTAAGCTTTGAAGGAAAAGTAACATATAGAAATTTAAAAGAACAACATACCTAGTTTGGTTGAACGGAAAGAGAGGAAATTGAAGAGAGTTTGTTGAACACGAGATTAATGGAAGCTCCTGCCTCCTTTGCAAGGGAGAAAGTGAGAGATTTGGAGGTTATATAAAATAAATTTACTATTTTACCCTTTCATAGTAATGTTTTTTTCTAAAGTGTCAGTGGTCTGCCTAGACTTGGCGTTCAGTAATTTTCTAATTTGTGGATCTGAGGCAGCCACATAGTTAGTACAAAATATCTTGAATGAAAGAAAGGCTAACTTGTGGTTTTTTTGAACCACACCATTTGCCCTTTAAAATGAACATATTTACAATATTGCCAGTGGTCGTCCATGTGATGGCTATTCTATATAGTAGTAAGATATATATATGTTGAACAATTGACTTCTTCATTTGTTTAAATTTTATATTTTGAAGTTCCATAATGAACATTTTGTCGCCGTCACTGTAGCTATGAAATTATTCTATTTAATTTACAAAATGAGATTAAGTAATTACTAATTAAAACTAAGTCAACTTAGAATTTAAAAGAAAAGAGGAAATATAATCTTCAAAATATGAATTGTTGAAGTTGAATTCCTCATCCTACGAAGTTTTTTTAAAAAAAAAAAGATGTTGCTATCTGGATTCGATCTGGGGTCTGAGAGGTGGGGAGTACCACCTTCTACCAGTGGCACCACAGTGCCTTTTGGTTCTATGGGTGCCATTCATTTATTTATACAAATGATACATGTATACACCTATATATACATCGCGTTTCTACCGAAGCTCATGGGTGGCGTGGAACCCCACGAGCTTAAGTAGATCCACCCCTGTGTGTTAGGTTGTAAATAATTTGAAACCCTTCTCCTTTTTGTTGAGTCGGGTGTTGAAGCATGGGAAATTAAAGATCGCACCCTTTAAAGGTTGGTAGTTTCAGTCCTAGGATGTCAAATGGACGGGTTAGATTTAAATTAAAAATATCAAAATGGATTGAATTAAAATGGGGTTGGGTCATAACCTGTCCAAATTTACTTTGGGCTCAAATATGTTAAAAACGGATTGGGTCAAAGTTTACTTTGAGCTCAAATATGTTTTAAAAAAACGGAATAGATCAAGTTTACTTTAGGCTCAAATTAGTTTGGCTCAAATAAGAGTATTATCTGGGAAAAACTACATAAATGGGTCATAAAACTCAAAATAATTACATGTGCATACCTCAATCCAAAGTAATTCAAGAAATAAGCATTCTCTAAAAATAAAAAAATATATAGTCCATACCCTCATTCATTAAGGCTGATAATTTCGACTTAACTGATATTAAATTAGTATCATATATTTTATTGTATCATTAAGACTGATAATTTTGCTTAATTGATACTAAATCAGCATATATATATATATATATATATATATATATATATATATATATATATATATATATATATATATATATATATATATATATATATATATATATATATATATATATATATATATATATATATATATACTGATTTTCATCATGTGATTTTCACTTTAGCATATCGTTTTTTAATTACTGAATGCATTTAAAACTTTATACATTATTAGTATTAGTGGATTTTTATAAAAACCTAGGTCATTTTGAAAGAATGTTTGCTAAAATGAGTGATATATATATATATATATATATATATATATATATATATATATATATATATATATATATATATATATAACTGGCTTCACTTATTTTATTAAGATATCTAAAGAGACCTCATATCTGATGTAACAAACCAAAATTCTCACTATATTAATAAGAGCACTAGAACAGGATTACAACCTTAACATTCTAATAGAAATAATCAAACTACCGAATTACAATTGAAATATTGAAATAACAAGTAATTAAAGATAGAAGAAGAATGGAGATGAGGACTTAGATTCTATAAGAAGAGGAGAAGACAAACATTTTCTTCAATATGCATCAACCCTTCTTTCAAACTCATTCTTTCCTTTTGACCAAATGTTAATTGGGCCTGGATCCCAAATAAAGCACTCCAACATTTTACTTGGCCCAATCTCATTCACCACTTCTAACTCATAGGCCTTTATAGAGCTAGTTTGGTTCACAACAATACACCCGTCCCCAAAAAGAACCTTGTCATCAAGGTTCGAGTCGGGAAATGTCATCTGGAAACTTGGAGTATAATGAGCTTGGCTAGAGCAGGCAAAACCATGTAGGAATAGCATCATAATTTGGTTGGCAGCTTGGGGTAGCCTAGACATTGTTGCATAATCCTTGCTTACCTTTGGAATAACATGGCAAAGAAGTTTAATAATGTGAGATGTGTCTAAAAGAACAATGCCCTGAAGGATCTCACCCAAACTATAGAAGAACTGCTAGCAGCAACATAAGGGATCTTTATCATACTTTCTAAAAGCCAAGACATTAAGGAACCTATAGGACTTTATGAAATCGAATTCGGGTAAGGAAAACTCTCGAAATCAAACTTGGCCTAAAGGGATAGTTTGAGATGTCAAGGAAAGAAGGAATGTTGTGAAAAGGGGTTTTCAAGTCTCTAAAGTTTGTGCAATCTGTTATAACGGGTCTATGCATGCGCTATAGGGGGACGACAAACACTATGGCGGGTGTCGTTATAACGGATCAAATCGCTATAGCAGGATAAGTCGGAATTTTATGCAGAGAAAGTCTCAAAACCTCCCATGTTTTGCAACATTATGTTTGGGTTTGAGGGGGAAAATTAGCGCTGTTGTTTTTACTCAATTTTCCACCAAATTCGTCGATAAAGGTAAGTTCATTACTCTCCCATCTTTTAAATTGATTCTTAAGCCTTATAATCAAAGATATTACTCTTGGGGGAGGATTTTGACTTGATTAAATAATAGAAAGTCCCTGGATCGGATAGAATGATCATGAATTGGCATGGGTTAGAATTTAGTGTAATCCAAATAATACTAGGTCATCTTTTATTGATTGTTATATGCATTTATTGTTTTAGCAAGACATTGAACAATGGGAAAGCTCGGGTTTAGTTAGAGTTTTAAAGAGGCTTGATTCGAGGTAAGTCAAAATTCATTATATAAATAGGAACGGAAATTAAACTCTTACAAATACAGAATTGTATCATTCCTTTTGAAATTTACTAAAGAGGAATGTGAGTAATATTAATTTGACAGAGTAATTTCTTTTGTGCCATGTGGCATATTAGGGAGTAAATAGTTTCAAAAATCCATATTTTTAAGGACAATTAAAGACTCCTCATAATGAAATAGTTTCAAAAATTAATGTTTAAGGGGGGATAATTAGGACTTCTCATAATTTAAGTGTGCGTTTAACAAAATATGTCAAGTTTAAAGAGATTTTTAACAATGAACTCTTAAGTTATTCACATAAAGTATGTCTACTTCTTTAATTATATAGTACATAATATCAGTTGAAATATGCATATGGTTTTACGTGTTATTGATGTTAAAAATAGAAGACATATCGTAGTTTAAATGATTAACGTATATTTTATGTTGTGATTGTTTAACAACATGCACAAGAGTATTTTCAATATTTTGAATATAAGATATTTAATTTGAATATTTTATCATGTGTTTAAATATTTAGCTAAAATATCATTATAATTTAAGCGTCTAAACTAAAATTTATCAGTAAGTTTAAGGACTGATAATGTACTTGACCAAACTTAAATTTACCGGTAACTTTAATTTGAACATTTCGTCATGTGATTTTCACTTTAGCATATCGTTTTTTAATTACTGATGCATTTAAAACTTTATACATTATTAGTATTAGTGGATTTTTATAAAAACCTAGATCATTTTGAAAGAATATTTGCTAAAATGAGTGATGTATATATATCTATATATATATATATAACTTGCTTCACTTATTTTATTAAAATTAAGATATCTGAAGAGACCTCATATCTGAATTCAAAACTAAATAATAAGTTGTATTTTAATCATATATAAATATATGAAAACAAATTTGTACATGAAAATGTTACATGAAAATTTGAATTCGACATAATTAAAATTGTTCGCTATTTGACCTCTAGAATGTATTAATTTTTTCTTTAATAGAAAAATAATGAATATTAAATTAATCTAATTATGAACAAAATATTATTAAAAATTTATATGGAAATTTGGTGGTGATTATTACTACTTTCTTTGTCCAATAGTACTTGTTCACGGTTGACTTTGCACACTTCTTACGAAATTATAAATAGAAGGATAATTTTACTATATCACCCTTTCGATATAATAAATATAATGCCTTAAAAATGTAATAGGGAAATAACTATAATTAATGATAATTATAAATTAGGAGTTAAATGTGAAGCATTATCTATTGACACTACAACAAAAATGATCATTAGCGGCATTTTAATTCTTAATTGCCGCTAAATATGTATTTTTAGCAGCAATTGTCACTCTTTGTATATGTCTCTAAAGCCTTTAGCGATATTAGTTCTAATTGCACTTAACTAATGCCGGTAAAGACTTTAACACTTTTTATTAGTGTTAATATTTAATGCTGCTAAAAGTTATTTTTGTTATAGTGTGATTTCATAAAATGAACAAATATTGTTGGATATTCCAAAACAATGAAGTGGTTATAGTTGTCGATAGGGACTGGTGTTGGCTAATGGTGTGTAGTGTGTGTAGTGAGTAGTATCTATTAGTAATGGTGACCGACTGTAATGGTTGATGATGGTAACTAATAAGTGTGATATTTTCTCATTTGGCGTTTAATACCATTTTGATGTCTGATTAATTTAAATTTAAAAATAAATTACTTTCTTTTAAAGATAATTATATATTCAAAATTTACGATAATTGAAATGACAACTACTAAAATGAAAACTTCAATTAAATGCAAACAAACGAGACGTTAGTACTTATCAATCCAACATCTTTAGTGCCCCATTATTTAATCCTTAATTTGACATTTTTGTTTCTCTTCATACATCTTATTCTCTTTGGAAATATTAGTTTCAAACTTATTTCAATCAAAATATCCAAATGATTTACGGCAACTCATAATCATTGGTGGAATCAAAACTTCGATTAAGGAGTGTCAAAATATAAAGAAGTAAAATCACGTAAAAATCAAGATGTGTCAATATGTGATATATATACATAAATAAATTTTTTACTCTAACTACATAACGTAATTTTCTGACGAATGGGTGTCGATCGACACCCTCAACTACACGTGGCTCCACCACTGCTCATGGTATGAGCCAGCTAATTGATATATAATGGTGGATACAAGTGGTCAGTTTAGAATAGTTCAGAGATATATTAGTAGTGGTATAACTTAATTAGTAATCTAAAGTCAAAATTTAATAAAGGCTCTAAATTAGTATTGAACGTATCTTAAAGGGTAAAGTAGCTTATTTTAAATAATTCAGGAGTACTTATTTGTGATCTTAAACAAATTATATTATTTCTACTAATTATTTTTAAAAAAATCATTAAGAATAAATGAAAGTTTCAAAAATTAAATATTTTCAAATATAAAAACATATAATCATTTAAATAAGTAATAAAAACTAGTATTACATAATATTATGTACCACTATTATTATATTTTTGAACTAAAATAAGTACAATAAGTATGTATTTTAAGCCCACTTATAAAAAATAGCCACTTGTCCATCAATTTTATTTTGTGTGTCTCTATTCTATTGGACACAAATTCAATGATATAAAAGAATCTTTTGAATTTTATGATTTTTAAATTAGAAACATGTATATCATATTATAAATATATATATTCTTAAATTTTATGGTACGAAATCAGGGGCGGAGCCATAGGAGTTCATCCGAATTTTCTTTGGCGAAAAATTAAATATTATTTATATATAGTTAAAATAATTTTTATGTATGTATAGTAGCTGTCAAATTCTTACTATTTTGTATGTCTTTTCTTTAGATTTAAATCTTTTTATTAAAAATCCTGACTCTATCACTATACCAAATATGTCTATGTCATTTATATATATTAAGGAATATCAGAGAATGCTGAAACTATAAACTTATAAAATATAGAATGATGAATAATCTTTTTGAAACAGACATATTATGTAAGTAAGGGAAACATATGTATACTAATGTTGTGGATGTTTCATGTTTTAATATCTGAAGGTACGTACTACGTAGATATTATCTTTATCTTCGTGAGATAAAGGATTTGAGAGGTTGTTTTTGATAGATCTTTAGTAAATATGAGAGTATAATAATAAGATATAGAGTAAATAAAGTAGCAGATAATAATATATATTGAAGAGCAAGAAACTACACGACTACTAGTAATGAGTAGAGGCCTAGAGGGGCTTGCTTCATCTGCATAAAGTACCACTACACTCAGATACTAACTAACCTTCTATCCAAATCATCAATCTTCATATCTTTTTATTTAGGGTCATATCTTTATCTTTAATAAACTAAAGTTCTGTTAGGCTCTGTCTAATCGATCAGGTCTCTTAGTTCTTTTTTTTATTCTGTCTCTACTAGTCCTAACTCCAACCTATCACACGCTCTAGTTGGTGCATTTGTATATTTCTTCTCCAGTTTTATGGATACTTCAAGACACATCTTTGAGTTTTATCAAATCTACGTACACTCCATTAATTCTCGTAGACTTCAAAATTTTGTAATACTCTACGAGATGAATTCAATCTAGATTATAATTCTTGGAGGTTAATCTACCCTAAAAAATTTCTCACGCCTATTATAAAAAGTAAAATATTTCGTCAAAAGGCTTATGAAAATCTCATAAACTCCTAGAATATTCATAAATATATCAAAACATCAAAAACTTCCTTCCTTGGAATTATTGGCTGATATTCCTAGCAGTCATATACATTTAAAGGACGTCCTAATCATCCTACGTACAAAAATTACGATACTAACTAATAACAACACTCAAATCACAAAAAAGATTAAAAAATAAATAAATCAAAAGAGGAACTAACTTATCACAAATATTAATCAATAATTAAAATCTTTGTTTCATCATATTATTTATGATTATAATTTAGTCATCACTTTAAACTTATTGAAAATAAATATTAATCTCTTTTTATTTTTTTTGACAATTTCTTTTATATAAATTCATATGGTTGATCAATTAGAGCGGTATAGTGCAACAGCAGTACGAAAAAATGCAATCTCTATTGCCGTAAATTAAGGCACGATAGAGATGCTACGATTATTAAATAATTAATTAATAGCATAAAATAAAAATATAATATATTTTAATTATACATATTAATATCAATTAGAACTTATTTGAGGTTTATGGCTTAATAATAACTAATATTATCACTTTTATATAAATTAATTCTTAACATTAGTTAATACTTACAATTAAGTATAAAAATTAAATGATTCTACAAATATCCTAGAATTATTATTCATTATTCCACCAATCAAATGGAAAGGTGGAAAGATAAACAAGTAGATAAAAGAGGTAATGATTTATCCTTTTGTTTTATTTGGGAAGAAAGAACAAAAGAGGTGTTTGATTCTTGAAAATGAAATGAGAGGCACATATGTAACGATTCGAACCATCGTTATTTAGGAAAGGAAAAACGTCAAGAGAACTAGGCACATCATTCCGCCAGAGCAGGACAGATGCCGCTAGGACGGCGGTGATCCAGCGGGACAGGGAGCGTCAGAGCGGGATGGTCCAGGCAAAACTTAAATGACGTGAAACTCCATTTTCTCCTTTTTCTCAAAACAGCAGAAAGAGGCGAGAATCACCCTAGAAATCCTCAAAAGACTACTCTAGGCTTGGAAAAGAAGGACGAACAGATTTATAGCTCAAGAATGGCGATAGCTCGCGAATTGTCGGCCAAATCCACCGTCTCAAGGTCCGTAAACTAGGATTTGGAGCCATAATCTCGTGTCTCTACTTGGCGTCCACGTAGGCTAAGTTTATTTTATTGAGTAGTCTTAAATCTGTGTTCACTGCGTAGTATGTTGTTAACTAGCGATAGAATTCATGTGTAAATCTTCGTGCACCGAAAAAAAGAACTGTCGTACATGTATTCCTAGTTGTTGAATGAGACGTATACGGTAGGAGGAAGCCTCATCCTGCGTACTAGGTTTAGGTGATGGTTTGATTTCCTGACTGTGTGAAATAAACCTGTTAATGGCTTCGTTATATGCATACATATATGTGATTAGAGATTTATGAGTTGAACCTAAGGAAAAAGACTAAATGTGTACAATTGCATGTGATGAACTTAAATATTTAATTATATGATTATGAGTATTATTCATTATGGGTGTCTTTGTGGTTGTGCTGACTGGATCAGGTGTAATGTTTCGACACATATATTGAATCAGGTGTCACGTTCCGACGCATGAATATTGGATTGAATGTCATGTTACGACACACTAACAATTTGAGTATGAGATCCATGAGAGAACTACTTGTGATTGTTATATTTATGTCTACTTATCACTGATGTTGGAAATTAGTATGGTGCTCCTGAATGATAATCGATTTACGCATTCTGTATATGCATGTTTAATATGTCATGTTTACTTGTTATATATCTCATTAATGAATGAACTGTGAATGGTCAAGTCCAAATCGAGATGTGGTAGGGTAAGCAGACATTGAGGGTCCTGGTGTTACTATGTGTTACTTTAGAGACATGGTCTGTGCTCTTAAAGTTGAGAGTTGTGGGGAAGGGGGGTTATGTCATAAATATTAAATAGTTAGGTATTACTCTGGAAGGGAATTATTAAAAAACTGCTAACTAGCCTTCATAGAATGTGGTATGGAGTCAAGGGTTGAGTGGTGATGTGGAAGAAGTAAGGGTGTGTCAGGAGTGGTTGGACGGGTAGGTGGTGGTTACATTCGGAGACTCCTCTAAGAGGTAGAATGGTTAAGTTATGATCAAGAGCGGAGAGAGTTAAGGTGTTAAAGTCAAATGTTAGTATATGTTAAAGTATCCGGAAATGGTAATGACAGGAAAATATACATGTTGAGAAATGAATAGTCTCATTGCATGTTTTCTACTAGTCGATTTCTTATATTATGTCGTGGGTATCAGGTTGACTGATGATGCACTACAACAAACATGATATTTAGCTACAAATTTATTAGGTACGACACATAATTCGTCACTAATTATTCACTTTTTGTGACAAAAATTATATTTCGTATTAAAATCTATGAACCACACACTTTCAATAACTAAACATTTAATTTTGTAGCAAAATTTCGTCCAATTGAGTTTCCCACCAAAATATAATTTGGCGCCATTTATTAAGTACCATTAGTGAAAAACTTTAATTTATCAGTGACAAATTATTTGTCACTAATAATGTATCTAATTTGTGACAAATTATTATTTGTCTTGAAACTAGTTATAATTTTGGACACAAAAAGGCTTTGTCACAAACAAAATTGTTGAAATAGAGACAAATTAGAATTCGTCATTAAATATTGTAAGATTTAGTAACAAAATTTTATATTTAATTGTGACTTTAGTTTTTGTCACTAATAGAAAAAACAATCAATGATGATAATTTTATTGTCGCTAATAAATGTGTGATGTAGTGACAACATAGTTTTGTCATTAAATATGCAGTGTTTAAATAACGCTTATCAATGTGTGATGAAGCTAAATAATTTAACTATTTGTGACGAAAAAATTTCATAGCTAAATATAATAATCCTTGGCTATGCTTGTTTATGATACATGTGACAAATAAAATATAATAATTTCATAGTTAAATATAAAAATTTCTCCCTATTATACCCTTAATTTATATAATATTGAGTTAATGTCTTTGAAAAATTTATTGAGTAAATATGTTTAAGATTCTATTAATATAAAAATGATAAATTCACTATATCAATCATTATTTTTCTTGATAGGCGTGTCAAATCAAAAATTAACAAGTAAAAATGAATGGGGTGGGGGAGTATTTTACCCTTAATGAATCACTTACAACATACAATTACATCTATAAATGTTATCTTAGAAAAGATTTACTACCATACAAATATAAATAAATTATTTTAGATTAAAAGTTGTAAATTAATTTAATCAACACCACTTAAAATTAAAATGTTATCATATTTATATATAACTTATTTATATTTTAAAAATATCTAGAATTATATAATTAAACTACTTAAAATTAAAGAATAACTTCATGAACAAATATTATGTCCATGCAAAGTATGGTGTTTTGCCACTAGTAGTATATAAGACTCTATGAGCACACATCACATGGTCGACATGTGTGCTTTGTGAAATTTCAATTAAATTGAATGTCATTTTTTTCATTTGATTATGAAAGTACTAAAATGAATTTCTAATAATTTGTATGTTTCAAAAGTGCGTAAAAACTATTATAAATCACAAGAATTTATAATCTAAAATAATTTTAAAAATTAAATAGAAATTTTATGTTATTCCCCTTGTCCAATTTATGTGACACTGATAAAAATATTATAATCAATTTAGTCTTTCATATGTCTTTTAGCTTTTAATTATTGTGATTGTTGCCACCCAATTTTGATCGACCTAACTCTTTTCGAATTTCTATTTGATTATACTTTGATTATATACTTTAACAATCGTACTTTACAAAATTATTATTATTTTTATTATTATTGTTGTTGACATTCAATTTTGGTGTAACATTTCTAAAATTCATAACTTTTAAGTTGTTGACATCCAATTGACCGACCTATAACCCTTTCATAAGTGCTATTCGATATAATACGTATTTTTCAAATATATTTTTTAATCGATTTTGCCTAAAAGTTACATATTTTAATATGCATTATTTATAAATTTATTTCAATTATTATCAAATCATATTATTATTATTAAATTATTATATTCATCGATACTTAAACTCGAAATAATTATCTTACTTATGTTTTTAGAATTTACGTGTGTTTTTAGCCATTTCATTCTAAATTTCAGATTTTTCAATTCTCATTATAATCTCATCCATCCATTCTAATCCATCCAGCATCAAGAATAAATCTTATCCGCTATTTCGATTAAATGGAAGGTCCTTATTCATCTACTCTTACTTCCTATTTTTAATGTAGCAAAAGAACTCAACCCTAAAAAAAAATTCATCTCTCTTCCTCTTTCTCTTTGAATCCGCTGCAGCCCTCTCCTCTCAATGACCAGGCAGCAACAAACAATGACCAGGAAGCGCCGCCTTTCCCCTCCCCGTCGCCTCTTTCTCTCTTCTCTCCCTCCGCTTCTCCTCTTTCTCTCCCCTCGCTTGCTCGTCTCATCGCCTCTGGCAAGAAACAACAGCCAACAACAACATCAACCAGGCTAGGGTCACCGGACAAGCGATCGCAAGGACCAGCAATAAACACCCACAGCTCTAACTTAGCAATCTCGGGAAGAACGCCGAAACAGCAGCTCCAGCGAAGTCGCAAAAGCAGCAACTCCGGCGAAGCAGTGTCGACGGCAAGCAACACCACAACTATAATTTGCTCAGGCTAAGGTATGGAATTTTGGGTCTATTGCAAACGGATTTTTTCAAATCCGTTCGGTTACATTTTATTAGACTATTATCTTATCTTTCAACAATTTTATTCTTCTTTTGATTTGCAATTGGACCATGATTTTTCGATATCAATATTTTGGGCATGTCTACTTTATGTCTAAGATTACTGTGAATCTTTTTATCAAAATGAATATGTCTTTTTGCTATTTGCTTTGATTATATTGATTAATTATGACGTGTAAGTCATGGATTCTTATTGATTTTACTCGTATAGGCGACTCTATATCATTAACGTGATATAAGCTTAATCATACTGTTTTTCTTGTTGGTTATAGTGTTTTATTTTGAAAATTTATTATGGTAAGCATCATTTCACTAATATGATGTAACGACCTGCTTAGTCGTTTTGAGCAGCAGATTTTATTTCTGGAAAAACTGTCTGAGACGACGGATCCCACGACGGACCGTCATGGGCACGACGGACCGTCGAGGGTGTCTCGTTCCAAAACACTTGGAATTCTTATATTTGAGTGCTGAAATCGACTCTCTGAACTCTGTGACGGACCTGCAGGACGGACCATCACAGACACGACGGACCGTTGTGAGGTTCCGTTTCAAAACACTTTAACTCTTGAGAATTGGGTACTGGGAGCAATTCTCTGTCCGTCGTGACGGAAGTGCAGGACGGACCGTCGTAGGCACGACGGACCGTCTCAGACTCATCAAGGAAATTGAGTCTCTGAAGGTTGTGACGAACCTGCAGGACGGACCGTCGCAGGCACGACGGGCCGTCACAGCTTGCGTAATCCCAGTCTGGGTCGGATTTCTGGGTAAGTTTTAAAGGGGCGTTTTGGACTATTCCTGCTATAATTATGAATTTCGTGGGTTAATACTAATAACTCAAATTCTTGGGGGTGTAAAGGAGATAACCTTGAGTTAATTAGTGGGTTAATTCCTCATCTTTTATACTTAATTATATGCTAATTAGGGTAAAAGAAAGAGGGTTTTGAAGAAGAAAAATAGAAAGAACAAGGAGAGAGAGGAACGATCGATAGAGAGAGACAAACGAAGAGGAAACAAAAATCTTTGAGAGATTGCTTGCTTGATCACGAATCCTCGGTGAAGGTAGGTTATGGTTTTTGATACTATTCGTAGTAAACTCTTAATAGCGAATGATATGTATTGGTAGTATTGTAAACCCTTCTATATGCTTAATTGTATGCTTGCATGAATGTGATTATGTGATTGTGATAAAATAAGCATAATGAAGCTTTGAATCCAAAATCTTGAAGAACCCTAATTCACCTTGTTATTGATGATGCCTTGGTATAAAAGAAGGCTTGATGAACTAAAGTATGAGATTGATGATGCCTTGGTATAAAAGAAGGCTTGATGAACTAAAGTATGAGATTGATGATGCCTTGGTATAAAAGAAGGCTTGATGAATTGATAGAATGATGTTAGTGGATCGGAGTGTCACGTTCCGACACATAGTATTAGGGGATTGGGTGTCACGAACCGACACGTAGAATTAGGGGATCGGAGTGTCACGTTCCGACACATAGTATTTAGGGGATCGGGTGTCACGAACCGACACGTAGAATTAGGGGATCGGAGTGTCACGTTCCGACACATAGTATTAGGG